>JAWNOE010000266.1:600000-1171650 GCA_035046095.1 Drosophila pseudotakahashii
CATAAACCATAGCTTAACATTGGATCAACTTTCTGGGCTTTAGTTCTATGATTCTACAAAAATCTGATAAATGCCCTTAGAATTTGGTCACATAAGTGTAAACCATTGAAAGATAGTTATTGCTATTTTATTAATTTTATTTATGGGCCATAAAATGATATCCCAATTTGCACTTTTAATAAAGGATCCAACGCAGATCCAAGCTTACCAGATTACAAAGCGATTGTTGACATCTTTGGACAGGGGGAACGGACTGCGGTTGTGCCGGGGTCCCCCCAGATTGGAATAGTCCGTGATCGGCAGCCGTGTGTCTGTTTTCTGTGATCCACCCCAGGTGGCCAAATTGTCCAATTTGATGAGCTAGAAGTGCATAAATAATGAGAAACACTTTTCAACGACTTTACTTTAGAGTACTTACAGATGAGCTGGAGCTGGATTCGAATGCTTTGAAGTCCACATTTGAGTTCGTGTCGAGACGCATTGCTCTGTGGGAATAGAACAAAAGCGAATTAGGTAAGTGGCATGCACATCACTCGATTCGACAATCAATCAGTCTTGGTAGCTGGCTAAATTTAGTTATCCCCCAACATAACCTGTTCTCCGTCGTTCCCATTTCGGTCGGCAAATTTGTTTACAATCGACTCTTTGTCCGGCTTTAGCCAGTTTCGGCCCGCACAATCTCGTGTGCGTGGGTATGGTGTTTATAAAGTTATCTCCCAGTGCCCAGAACTCCGCGGATGAATCACGACTGACGGCAAGGCGACACCTCGCACTCTCCAAAAACCTTTTAGTTCGGTCTTAATGCCAAGGCACTGAATGAAATCTATAAATATTTGCATTCTAATTGTCATCGTTAGTTATCATCACGTAGACGGGAGATCTTAATTCGCGGGTAAACACAAAAAAGTGGATGGGAAGTGCTGAAAAGGTATTCTTTAAAGGGAGCCCGAGTGAGATAAAACTGCAGTGCTGCCAGAGATCCTAAGGGTGAGAAAATACCCAACGATATAGTAATGAAGCTAAATGTCATAGCATTCTAAAATTATTTTGTAGAGGTTAAATTCCAATTTGTTAGAAAGGTTTTAGATTTGTTATGCGTAATCAGGTAATATTCTTTAGATAGCTAGTGGGAATAAGCCATTTGATACAATCCGATAGATCAAAATAGTTAAGTGAAAAGGAACGAATAGAGCGATTCAATCCATTAGTGGGAAAGTCATGCAATATGACTGGCATGCTGATGATACTTTAATTAAAGCGTCTGCGGCTTTTGAGGGATTTTTAACGATAGCAGATTTCAGGTAGGTGTTTCACTGGCTACAGAGTGTCGTAAGTTAAGGGCTGCTGCAGTGAAACCCCACACCCCCCAACCCTCCCTCCCTCGCCCTGCGTTCCACACCTGCGGGATGTGCGTCACGAGCCGAGTGAAAGGTGAAAACAACAGCAAAAACAGCAGCAACTAAAAACGCTGGCAAGTGCAAACTGCAGCTGCGCTCTTAATTGGCATATCAAACGCTCCAGGGGGCGGGTCCCACGCCCACCAGTTGAACCCGTCGCTCGTCGCCCTTTGCCCTTTCCATTCCTCTTCTTTCCCTTCCAGGTGAACAGAACAGAACAGAGATGAACAGAACGAAAGCAAACCCAAGCCCAAGCCCGAACCGAAAACGCAGGCCAAGGTGGGCCAAGCTCTGACCCAAATTGGCTCTTTGGGAATCGAGCGGCTATATATAGTGCCGCACAGATCAGGGCTATTGTCATGGATGTGTGTCGAGTGGTGCTATCACACAATGCAAAACTTTCCACAGCCACATTATCCGCGCACCAGCACTTGAATAAACAGCTTGGATTTGAGGGGAATATGTGTTATCTGTGTTGAATGAAGGCTAGTATGGAAATAAAAGCTGATCTCAACGTTCCACGGAAAGTTAGCCGACTTTTGTCACCTCCTAAATCAAATCAAATGGCGTATATATGAAGATAAATTTCTTGTTTTATTCCCTAACATTTAAATATATATTATGAATCAAAAATATTAAAACAATAAATAATATATTATTTCACATTAGTAAATGTCAAGTGTGTTTTAGCTTTAATGCAATATGGGATTATAAGAAATAGGAACTTTTTGCCTAACTTATGCCCTAAAACAATTTGATTTTGTGATGGTGAATAATGACTTTTTCTTGAAACAGATAAATAACAAAATAAGCAGTTTCAGGTTGTTTAATAATAAGAAACTATCTCACAAAGCTAACAAAATATATTCATTTCAGTATGATATTTTAAGATGATGATCTACATTTTTTATTTACTATTTTTTTATCCCTCTTTCACGAGGTGTGTTGTCATTTACACTGATACTTCTTTCTTTTCTCCAAAAAGATTGTGAAGAACTTGGCCAATCTTAATTGGCATCTTACACCCACACAACCACTAGAGACGAACTCTCAAACTAGATAAGAATGTTTTACTGCCGTAGCATCCATTGTGCTAATGAGTTCCATTCAAGGTATTCCGTATATGGAGCCACCATAGCGTCATTTCAATTGCCAGATCAGCTAGCAAATAGCAATTAGCCACACATTCAAATGTTCTTAATGGGCACCAGAAGATGGGGGAGGGAAGGAGATGGCAGATAGAGCTTTACGTGATCGTTTGTTGATCGTGGGTCTTACATAAGATTTCTTTCCTTTTTTTGTTCTCGGTGTACACTGTACACCCTGTATACAAGTTCGACTGGTTTAACCAGCAATCAAAATTGACAAATATTTTACAGCTTGTTTACCTATGGTTGTTCCTGTTGTTTTCACTGTATGGTATGTTTAGTGGCTAACAGAAACGCAAATGACGTCTCGACTGAGTTGGCCTTTTGATTAGCTTCGCCGGCCAAATGGCCAACCACCCACTTCCCTTCTCGTGTATCCACAGAGCAAATAAACAAAGTGCTACTGTCGTTGACATACAGTGATAAAAAAAATAGCACCGAAATGTGTCATCACCTAGGTATTTTCATTTCCTTGGCTCTACTCATAAAATTAACATTTAAAAAGTCTGAAACATTTTGTCCTGTAGTAAAATGAAGAGATAATTATTGTAATCTAATAAACTTTTAATTATTTACTTTATCTGATATAAAAATAGATTTTTTTTTAAATTTATTGAAACACATTTGTTTAAATTCTTTAAAAATCGGTCGGCTCCATAGAACTAGGATAACACAGAAAAAAATTGATAAAAAATCAGATTGATATGTGCTGGTAAATTTTACATTTTTTAAAGATCAAGTTATTTATATAATTTTGATATGAATAAAGATTATGTTAATCTTATTTTAAATTATTTGTTCAAAAAATACTAAATGTGGTAGTTTATATGATATGATAAAATATCATGTTGATATGTTTGAATCATAAATTTTTATTGATATGAAATAAGGTAGATTTTTTGTCTGTGTACGAAAGCTTTTATCTGAATTTGAAACACTTCATTTTATCTGGCCCTTTTCTTCTTTCCATTTTCCATTTAGTTTTAAAGCATATCGACTAAAAATTATCAACTTACATATGTTGGAATAAACCTACTTTTATTTCCTTTCAAACAAACCAATGACTACCCAAACTGCCATATTTTTGAAGTATTTTTCCTGTCTGCTGCCAAGAGATTCGTTTTAAGCTGCAGCATGTGGTTGCAAGTGTGGCAGACAAGTGGCAGGCTGGGTTCTGGCCGATAACTGGCTTTGCAGTTATTCCTCGGATTGCATTCAGCTTGAGCAATCACTGCTAGACCGCCCAACCGCCCACCACCCACTGGCTAAAGTCCAATGGGCGCACATGTGATTCCCAGCTTTTCCTGCGCCTCGCCTTGATTCGTCTTGCCAGTTGGCGTGCCCGAGTCAATTACATTATTTCAACTGTGCTGCATGACATGATTTCCACCTCTCCTCCTGATTTCCCTCCCGCAGGGAAAAGAAAGGGGGCGGGGGGGGGGGGGGGGCGACTGGGAAATTGTGAAAAGTTGCAGGAGGCAAACAACTTAAATGGAAATATCGCAGGGGCAAGGGTCATCCTTATATTGGTTCAATGATACGAAAATCTGTGAAGGTTACTGAGGTATAATTTGTTTAAAGAAGGTTGCTGAGAATGGTTGGGGTGGTACAAACTGTATTTCAAAAAGTTGACATTACTATCCGAATGCGATATGATTAACTGCTATTACAAGAAACCCAATAAAAGGTTAGAAGCGATTTTATTGATTGGATAGTAAGAATTTTGGAGTTAGAAAGGATACAAAGTTTAAAAAAAAATAAAAGTAATTTCCTTGGATATTATTATTAGGTAAAATCGATATGCGCATGTAAATTTTTGGTTATGCAATACGCATATCGTTTTTACATGAAATACTCTATCAAGTTGATATTACATAATGTAAAATAGACGTTTCATATCGGTTTTTTTTGGGTGTATATAATACCTACTTAGGGTATTTCCCATTCGTTGATAGACAGCACCGCCATATATTTGGGATTTGTTGGGCTCTCGACGCGACTGACTCCCTTCGCCACCCGTTCTCATTTGGGCCAGAAAATGCTGGCAGCAAGTTTGTTTACGCTACACGCTCAATCCGCCAAACTGTTGCATAATAAATGCGAAATTGTCGCCCACATGCCAAGGCCTCTGTCGAGCTGGGCAGGTTCCAAAAAAAAAAATAATCTAAAAGGAAACAAAAAAATATACACAAAATACTTGGCTTTTGTTGGCGTCGTGGGGCATGTAAAACTACAGGAGCTCCAGAGCTCCAGTAGCATTGGCATTACATTACCACCGGAGTGCCAGCGAATCCAACTGGGTTGCGCTTGGCACGGACCGAAACCGAAACCGAAACAGAAGCAGAACATTCCATGCCATGCATTAAGTATACGCCGTGTGTGCCCGCTGTATGAGCAGGTTGTTGGCATTGTCCTTTGCCTTCTGATCCCTGGCCCTCGAGAAAAACAAGCCGAAAAATCCCCCGAAAAACAGTGCCAGCCGGGAAGCGGTCCGCGATTTGTGTATCTTCAAGTCAGCTTCGGCCAAATATTTGCTGTTTATATTTATATTTATATTTACTTCGGATGCGTCATAGGCGAGGCCTAACCTCGGGTCCGTCGCCGCATAGCGTTCCAATCATTGGCTATTAGTCCCCCCGATTCCGATTCCGAATGCGATTCTCGGCTTAGTTCGCCCCTGACGTCAGCGAGATTAATTTCCCGCAGGCCATTGTTAACGGCAAATTGCAGCAATTTTCCAGGCATTATCTCTTACTAAATTGTGTCGAATTGTCGCACAGTCCCCAAAATACTAATTATAATCTGCAGCAGTCAGCTTGTTGTCCTTCTCCCCTAATCCAAAGCGAATGCATTTATATAATGGCGCTTGCTGGGGCATTAAACGAGTGGTCAAATACCCTGACAATGGGCGCCATTCAGCGAATGTTCCCTTGTCGTGCCTGGCCAGCTCCAATGACCCCAATAAGCTGGCCGACTGCCCGAACAATAACTCCAATATTATTATGCGGACTGGCTGGGGGGGAAATTACATTTCTATTAGGGAAATGCCACGAACAAGTGTATGTTTATGTGTACACATATTGGATGGCGGCAAATGCTAAAACGCTTATTAATAATTGTCAGTTGGTGCTGGAAGGGGCAGGCACAGTGGGTCAAAATGTATCCGGCAAGGGAAGAAAATTCAAAATAAGTACGAGATATAAACCAACAAGCTTATCATCGTTTTGAGTTGCGGAATTTACAAAATGTATGTAGTTTGCTATTCAACTGCACCCAAAAAGAAATCGATATGAAACGTAGATCAATTTTACATTATTTAAGATCAATTTTAATTTGATATGTGGCCAGTTAGATTTGACCTGGTCGAATAGAGTACTTCATGTAAAAACGATATGGGTTTTGCATGACCTGAAATTTACATGGCCATATCGATTTTACGGTAACATTCCTTATTTGTGTGTAGCAATACCTCAAGTACTTTATACTTCTTCTAAACTTAATACATTTTAATAGCATTTTTAGGGTTCCTTAAGCGAAAGATGGCTAAGTCCATATATAAAATGCCCCTTGAGAACTGACTGTTAATATTTAACAGCCTATTTGAAACTTAAGGACCAACTTCAAGGACTTTCCCTAGTCTGTAAGTTTTAGGGCGAACTACGAGCGATTATATGACCCATCGTGATTCTCCTGGGCAATTTCAATATCGCTTGATAATTGAGCTGCGCTGGACATTGTACTGGCAATTAAGTGCTGGCCCCAGGGGATGATGGCGAAGGAAGGATGGCTGACGGGCGGGAAACTCGTCGGGAAAACTGCAGTCATATTTGATATTCAGGGCACAGAAACTCGGAGAAAAGGAAAAGGCTCGGGTGAAAGCCAGTTTTCGGGGTCCGGCTCCTGGGCTCAATCAAATGCTTCGCCACTCGTTTATTTATGTATTTTCGCATAAATTTCTAATGCATTCGCAGCCGATGTTGCAGCACGTACAAAGTTGTGGAGAAGTGGGTGGAAAATGTTTGGAAAATGGGGCGTTGGGAGGGGGGTGGGGGGTTGCTCGAGGTAAATGCTGTCAGTGAATAAACCTGTCACTGAATGAACTTTACGAAGCTCGCTATTAAACCGAAATCATAAATAATTAGTGGTATGGCTATATGGTCGCCCTCTACAAAGCCGAGAAGTGGAAGTTGCACAAGCTCGGCTCTTGAAGGTTATTCCACTTTTCTTTTTATGTTTTTTTCTACTTTGCGAGTGTGTGCGCGTGTCTCTTTGTAATTGCTTGTGTATTTGTGTTTATATTCACCCTCTCGTAATAAAAGAACGCTTTTTGCTTGCCACAAATAAAATCAAAATACTGGTTATTGTATAATCAAGACCTTGTTTTGTCTTCGCCTCGCTTCTTTTCTATATAATTCTCTTTTTTTTTTGAAAATGCACACACAACTTTTTCGAAATGAAAACACCAAAAGACAACACACACACACACAGACGCCAGCGTGGGCAAACACTCACAGATACTGCGTACACACACAGATACTCCGTACACCGTTAAGCGGGCGAGGGGCGGTGGGCGGTGGGCAGTGGGCGGTGGGAGTGAGATAAAAGAAAACGCGGTAGTTGGTCGACGGTGGTAGGCGCGGTTATTCAGGTAAAACTCTCCGTCAGAGTGTGTGTGTGTGTGCGAGTGTATATTTGCAATCCAAACCACACGGGCTTTACGCACTCGATTCGTCGATCAATGAATAAAACTCCAACTCCAGGTATCAGCTTTTGTCACTTTGCTCGCCCGTTTCGCTCAGTGTTCTCTGCGTTCGATTTCAACTCCGATGTAAGTGTGAGAATGAGTGTGCTGTGTCCGTGTCTGTTTCTGCTTCAATTTCTCGGCTCAAATCACTTCTTCTCGACTGAAAACTAGAGGTGCAGAAACATCGATGGAAACATCGATGCATCGATGTTTTTCCATTTTTTCAAAACATCGATGTTTTTTGAAAAACATCGATGTTTCTGGTGTCGCCTGGTTCGCTCTTCGAATTCCGACGATGAATTGGAGAGAAGGAGAGAGAGAGCTCGGGAGAGCAAGTGCAAGTGTAGATTTTGTAGAGGTGGAGAAACATCGCTCTCTCCTCTCTGAGTTAATGACGGAGAGCCGGTGTTACGACGTATAACTGACACTTACGTTTTTTTTTTACCGTTTTTTCAAAACATCGATGTTCTGCACCTGCGTTCGACACTGAAGTTAAAGAAAGCTTTCGGCTCAGCTTTAAACTTTCGGCCACTGCAAGCAGTGTTGGCTAAATCCATGTAAGCAAAATGAGCTACTTTTTCAAAAAATATTTTTAACATATATTTGAAAAGCCTACTAAAACTTGTACTTATTTATTTACCCCTAAACTAAACATATCCCAATCAATTCTGACCCATATTCGCAGGAACTAAGAAGTATTTCAACTGCAATAAAATGCAATAAAAACCCCCTGTTTTACCATTTGGACAAAAACTTCTAGCTTATATTTTACAAGAAAATTTTAATTTTGTTTAAATAAAATCCGAAAAGAACAAATTTGTGAAATTAGAAGTACTAAATATGTAAAATACATGTGTACATTGGACAGGTAAAATACTGCAGTTTAACCGACATCTGACAAAAGCTAACTGCCTGAAAATTCAAAGCTTTCGAAAAGTTTTGCAAGCGTCATGGCGCGTATACTTGATTTTTTAAAACTCAGAAGGCAAATCCAAGATCCTAGTGCCCTGTATTCCCGCAGAAGTTTGTATACTTTCTAAATAGATGGCAAATGCGTATTTTCGCAAACAGCACAAGCAGATTAGCCTGGTCTAAACACTAAGAAAATAAAAAAAAAACATTCCCTAGCCATTTGTTCAAGTCCGAGCAAGTGTTCAAGTGGCTCCTAAAGCCATTGGCTCATCTGCATAGACTTGTTATCTATTTTCGGCTCGCTTAGTATCTTCTCTGGCACGCGAAAAACTCTTTGGGCCATTAACGAGCTAATCAAAATGCATAAATCACCAATATACAAGATTCCGACTACAAAGTCGCTGCCGCATAGCTATCCATTCACCTGGCCAAAGTGTATGTATTTGTCATATTTCCCACTTATCAACAACTTCATGGACCTGCTCCGGGTCATATAACATGAATGCTAGAGACGCTAGACGGCTGCATTTGGTAAAAAAATTATACAATTACCCGAAAACACATGCGAATTAAATTGTACAAAAAGTGAAACCAGCAAAAGAAGCGAAAGCCAACCGGCTGCAGAGGAAAATGAAGATGAAGTTGTAGCTCCAGCTGAAGTCGAGGTTGAGGCTGTCTTAAGTCGCAGTCCCGTCCCACTCCCAAGATGCATTTCGGCAGGTCCCCAACTCCGCTCGCTCATAATCGGCAGATGTTAGCCATAAAATTGGAAAGGAGGAAACAGTTGACCATTCCATTCCATTCCATTGGCCAACTGGTTATGGATATGGATGGCGAATCTGCCAACGAACTTCTCGAACTCGAACTCGAAACCCCCGTGTCCAAAACCGAGAGTGATAAATGCTCGAGTGGATTTATATTTTTTGTTTTTTGTATATTTTTTTGTATTTTTCGCTGGTTTTATACTTTTTAGGTATTTTTGTTTGTTTTTATTGAAATTCCTTAGATCGCAAGAAGCGCACAGAAGTAATATGTATGGTAATTGTTGTATATGGTATAGATATAGATACATTATTATTATTATCAATTATATATATAATGTAATATGTAAGTAATATTTATATATTGTTGTGTGTGGGTGTGTGGTGTAGGTATGTGTGGTGTCTGCTTGTGGTGTATGTGTGTGTTTGTTGGTATAATAATTAGATATACGTAATTAAGTATATATATTATATACAAATCTCAATGGATTGTTGATTGATTTGCTTGAATTTACAATTATATCTGGTATCTGTATCTTGTATCTTGTATCTTTATATGTATATGTAGATGTATAAATTTAAGATTACACGCTAGAGATATTTCAAAAAATGTCCACTTCTCTACAGGCTTATCCAACTAACATACAGCTAAATAATATATATGTGTATATATCTATATATTTTATTGTATTGTATTGTATTTTATGTAAAAACACAATCCGCCCAGCCCAGGCATTAGCTATGGGACCCAAATAAAAAATAAACCTTTTTCATGCAGCTGGTAAAACCAAAGAATTCTGACTGATCAGATGGACTTCAAGTTTTTTTTTTGTTAATTTTGTGTTTTTGGCTTAGATTTTGATTCAGTTTTAGAGTTTCGGTTTCAGTTTCAGTATCAGGTTAACTCGGTTTAAAGTTTGCACTAAGTAAAATGTTTTGCAGATTGCAAATTGGAATACGTTGGCTTTGGACCTTGTCGAATATGCATATAGATAATCTGGATATATACACATACATACAGCGTACATCGTACATTATGTCACAATGTTTAAACTAAAGTTAATACATAAATTCAAAACACAAGTTCAAGGTTAACATTATACAAAAGTGTGTAATTGGTAGACAATTCTCAAAGTTATCAAAGAATGCACACGGAGAGGAAACATCGTAAACTTAATCATTCATCGTCATCAACACGTCTTCGATTCATTTTGTATTGTGGACCATTTGTCTTTCATTTGTTGTGGATATAAATATATATTTATGGTTGCATACGCTTTTTGTATTTTGTTGCAATTGCAAACAAGAGACTTACACATAAAGCAAACATTTCTTGATGGATGTTTTTCGTTTCGAACTATAAATATTTGTTGTTTAGAGCATATTTATGTTTTAAATTTGTATCATTTAATCATTCATAAATTATCACCCAGCTGGATTTAACAATTCAATCAATCAATCATTCACATATGTTGCTGTTGCCTGACACACCGAAAATATTCTACAAAATATGACATTTCTCATTCTTTTCGTTTAGAGATTTTGTTTTTCAATTTTCTACACATTACTTTAAATTTACTTTCGTTTTTTTTGTTTTGTGAATTGAATTTCATTGAGCAACTTCTGATAAACTAGACAAATATATCCTCTACACGTCCGAATCCTCATCTTCCTCGTCCACAGTTTAATTTGACTAATATTTACATATCATCGCTTTAATTTATCATTTCAGCCTGCAATTAGATTGTTGCTTGGAATTTCTAGACTGGAACCCAACACTCCGCCTTCGTCTGCTGCACTTGGCATACAAAAAGGTCAATCCGTAATTAACAGGCTATATCATATGCATACGGTTTTTGTTTTTTTAGGTTTTGTGTGTCTGTTTGTTTATTAAAAAATACAATGGTTGATGTGGGGGGATATGTGGGTTAGCAAATCCAAAATTAAGACATTGCTGCTTCAGGTAGGTTTTTAGGTTTGTTTATTACAAAAAAAAATGAAGAAAGTTGGAAAAGATGAAAACGATTTTCGACCTAGCAAACAGAATAAATTTTGGCTTTACATTATTTTTTTATAATTTTTTTTGTCTTTTTTTTTAAGTTTTACAAATTAAAATTTAGTTATCGTAGGCAAAGAAAATTACACAATCAACGCGGATGTTGTAAATTGTGTGCAAAAGGATTAAATATAGCCAAATTATTGATGATTCGCAATCGTTTTCGTCCTTTTTTGGGGGTCAGTGATATTGGCGGTGTCTCGGTTCAACATCTAACAGCGGCTGAAGTTCAGTCTGCGGTTCAAACTCTCGGGATAGTTATATTATTAAAGTAGGAGCGTGTGTGTGTGTGCCAAGTGTCGTGGAAAGGCTTTACAGTCGCCGGTCACATTGAATTAGAGATATAGAAAAGGAACAGTGAATAGACCTCTCATCATACAGTTAACAAAGGAAAGAAGCCAACCGAATTAATAATGAAACGGTAATAGTAAAGTGCCCAGGAACAAGGCGAGCAAACATGACCCACGGCCCATGTGGTTCTTCTCCACATCCTAGACAAACTGATGATTATGCTGCTGCTCCTGTTGTTGTTCGGTAACGTTGAGGTAGGAGTCCTCGCCCAGCAGAAACATACTGGGCGCCGAGCCGTCATGCGGATAAAAGTAGGCGAACTGTCCGCTGTACGTGCCCGCCGCCGATCGTCCGCCATCTTCCAGTTGGTTGTAGACGGGCAGTCCGTTGATCTGCTGAGGTGTCAGCACCAAGCTGCCCGTGACTCCGCCGGCTACTCCTTGTCCTGCGACTGCTTCCGATCCCGTTTCAGCTCCTGTTGACGCTGCTGCCTTTTGTTTGGTCCTGCTGCTCTTCTTTGTTGTCATGGTTGCTGTTGCTGCTGTTTCGTTACAATTGCTCTCTGCGGCTGCTGCTGCTGCTGTTACTGTCTGCTTACTTTGAGTCTTGGCCTTGTTCTTCTTTTTCTTGCTGCTGCTGATGGTCGTGGGTCTAATCTGATTTTGGACTTGATTTCCGGGTGCTGTTGGTGACGGTGATGATGGTGGTTGAGATGGTGGTGCTATCGGTGCTGTTTCTAGTGGTGGTTCAGTTTCAGTTTCAGCCAAGAGCGTCGATCCCAATGCATTCTCTGACCACTGTTGCTGTTGGAACTGTTGCTGCTGATGCTGCTCCTGCTGCCCCAATCACGTGCTCAGCCAGGTGGAGTTGCACGTGCAGATGGTGCTAGGGATCACAGGTGCATAGTAGACGCCGTTGGCGTAGATGAGTCCCGGCGGGCCGGTCTGAATCTGTATGGCCTGTGGAGCTGCTGACGCCGTCTGATCCGCGCTGCTCGTGCAGCACACGGCGGTTGGGGCGGCCTGTTGCACATAGATGGCCTGCGCCTGGCCCGTTGGCGGTGCCTGTGAGACCAGGGTCAAGGTGGCCGCCTGCTGCGGCTGTTGCTGTTGCGTCTGTGTCTGCTGCTGCTGCTGTTGCTGCTGCGCTGGGTCCAGGAACTGATGCTGACGTTGCTGCTGCTGGTGTTGCTGCTGCTGCTGATGTTGCTGATGCTGCTGCTGTTGGTACTGCTCTTGGGCGTGCTGCTGCTGCTGTTTCTCCTGCTTGTTGTAGAGCACCTGGGCGGCCAGCGACTGGATAAGGTGAAGTGTCTGGCGCCGTTCGTGGCCCATCAGGCAGACTGTCGACATCTCGACCACTTCGCGTAAATGCATCAGGTACTGATACTGCAGCGGTTCCTCATCGACGCCCCAGAAATGGTTACGCAAGTAGGCCTCCAGCTTGGTGGTCTGCGTATTGATGTCCGGGAAATCGATGAAGAAACGCGAGCACATGTAGCGCTCCAGGGTCTTGATGAGCTGCGAGTCGACGGCCTTGTAGTTGCGCACCAATAGATTGCAGTACTTGAGCAGGCCGCCGCCTCGTATCTCCTCCGGCTGACGCGTTGAGATCAGTTTCTTTTGCAAGTGGTAGAGTGCCTCCTGGAAGTCCCCGTAGACCGACTCGCCGACCACCGTCGGATAGAAGTTCTCCGAGATGGGCAGAGCGGCGCAGTCGTAGAAGAGCAGCAGTGAGTCGAGCACAATCTGGAACGAGTCCACCGAGAACTCGAACTGGCGCCTCATCGAGTCGACGAACTTCAGCTCGACGTTCTTGTGGCCCGGCGAGTTGCCCAGCGAGATGAGGGACCAGCGGTCGCCGTCATTGTTATTGTTCACCTTGACCATCTTGCCTACATAGGCCTCCTTCAGGGAGCACGTGTAGATGCGGCGCTTGCACACGCCCTCGGGCATCAAATCCAGTAGGGTATTGAGCACCGCCACCTTGACGCGATCGAAGACGCGCGGCGAACTTAGCTCGATGGCGAATATCAGGTCCAGGTCATTGTACGGCTGATCCTCGCTGGCTAAAACATGACTAGCTGCCCCGCCATTGAGACGGATGTCCTTAACTAACACCCCGGCGCCGCCGGCGTTCACCTCAGCCTCCAGCTTGCGCCGCACCAAATTGACCAGATCCTTGAGCGTCACCTCCAGCGTGGGAAAGTTTCCGCGTCCGTGGATGGCCACCTTTTCGTCCATTACGTCGTGCAGCTTGCTCACCTGCTCGAATGAAAGCACGGCCAGCCGCTGCGTCCCGCCGGTGTCGACGCTCTCCAGCGATCCGTGGTCCGATGTCGAGGCGATCGATGACCCGGAACTCGGAGACGGCGGCGGTGTCTCGGTGCCCCCGTCCGAGTGGAATCCATCGTCGATCTGGTAGACGTCCATTCTGTTACTGCGCTGCTGATGATATAACGGTTCGGCAACGTCTAGTGTCCCGCACTGCAATTAAAGTGAACAGAAACCGAAGTTAGTACACGTATACAGATTTGTAGGGATATTAAATACTACCAATATGCTATGGCTATAGTAAGTAATCTGCTGCTGGTGGTTACTTTCATCCACGGATCTACACTACCATAGTTATTGTTATTGTTATTGTGATGAATGTGGTTGGCTCGCTTTCGAGGTTTTTACCTAACCGAATTTTGTATTACGAATTTTGTGTGGAGGTGGAAATGTCGAGGTCAAACGAACGAATTCTGTTTGGAAAAGCAACTGTTTGATTACATTTCGATGGCCACGTTGTTGGATGTCAACAAGCTGAAATGGTAAGCACAGTTTTGAGGGAGAATCCTAGGGGGAAACCGAGTTGAAAACTGAAAAACTATATTCAATAATATAAGTAAGGCATTATACCGCATCAAAAAAATATTTAAATATTCTACCTATTAAAGAAATATAATGTTTACTCTAAATGAATTTCCAGCTCCCTCGATTTTGATTTGCTTTTCAGAACCTTATACGTATTCCTCCTCTTCTATTTTAACTTTATCATTCTACCCTGCTTTCTGCGATTGTTTTCATGTCGTTTCATCATCATGATATTGTCACTGTTATTTATTTATTTATTTTTGCCATTTTATCTAGCCAATGCCAAATGCCGCCCGGGGGCTTCTTTTAATTAATTAATTTGCTTTAAATTCGCTAAATTCGACTGTCTCGACGATTGTTGCTGTTGCTGTGTGCGAGAGCAGCCTACGCGTTAAACATTAAATGCTGTGCTATTTATTGCTTATTTTATTTAACTTTGTTCGCGTTCTCGCCCAAACGAGGGGCAACAACAAGAGTTTTTGGCATCGCATCGGATTCAGAATTTGGATCGTATCGGATCTAGACTAGTCGAAAGTTCCGCGTTGTTATCGAGGCGACGTTGGCGTTTCGTTTCCCCAAAAATTCCCTATTCGTTATCCCATTCCCCCCGATTTGTTGCCTTCTGTTTTGTGCCACTGTTATACATGGCATGGCTATTATATCGTTTAGCTCTATCTCTTGTATAAGTTTTATCTGCGAGTGTGTGTGAGTTTTGGGTTCTCTTTTTATCATTTTGTTTGTGCGTTCACAAAAAAAAATTTAATTTTCTGGCATAACTGGCCGGCGACCACACAAAATATATATATTATATACAGAAATATAAGAGACGGACGGATAGAACGGAGCGCCGATTAGCGAGGTGGGGTGATGAACGAGTTAAGGAATCGCCATAATACGATTCAAATGGATTCTTGCGCCGAATGATTCACGGTGCGATCGTACAGTCCAAACAACAACTTAGTTAACCCCCGATTCCGACCTGACCTGCCGATTTGCACAAGCCGTCTGCCGCATGCAAATCTATTCGAAGGCCTCTCTACAACCAAATTATATCATTCACACGGCGAAACGAGAAGGAACGCAGAGCAGTGCTGCCGATTTGGCTCGTTTTCCCACAGATCTTGATCACTTTCAAAGCTATAATCTTTTCAAAGTGCCAGTGTTTAGCTAGAGATTATCTACTTTCGGTTTTTGAGCATTATGGCTTTTATAAATGCTAGATAACGTATTAATTGTGTTCCTATTTGTACAAAATTCTACAAAATTTTAAATTTTTTGTATTTTTGAAAAAAATAATAGAAGCAAAGTTTTGTAATAATATTTAAAAGCGTTTCAGTGCTATCAGATCAATTATAATGTAATAACTGTTTTGGAAAAACCCACAAATTCATAGAGATTTTGAAACCCAAAACCAAAACATTAAAGTCACAAATTCAAATAACTGCCACTATTAATATGCGCTCAGTTTTCGTGTGAATTGGGTAATATAACTATAATTTTTCTGGGTCCGGGGTCGGTGCGATCCCGCTTTGCATCTTGGCATCTTGAGAACTGCCGCGTGGCTGAGTTCACACTTTTTAAGATGCGGATGGAGGAAGTGGAGAAGCTGGAGGGCGGCGGAGGGAGATACACGGGCATTGTTATTCACTCAGTTCCAGTTAAGTTCGCCTTCTTTTTTTTTGTTTTTTGCTCAGCCAAACAATTAGTTATTTATTAATTGCCATTGACATCGCGCACAAGCACAAATTGCTGCTGTTGCTGCTGTCATGTATTTATTGTAATTGTTTCAACTGCATTTTCATGAGGCGGCAATCGAAATTGCGAAGAATTCGCCCTTGAAGAATTGCAGCCAGGAACTTCAGCTCTTCAGCAAATGTTAGTTTCTCCCCTCTTAAATTAAATTAACACATTTACGCTAGTTAGTGGCTTAGACAAAGTGTGAAATCAAATCAAATTTGATAATTTAGCTGTTAATTACTTTCTATAGTTTTCGAATAAACCGGGTTTTTGAGTCACAGAAAACAAATATTGGCGATTGTTAAGTAAGTCGCTTTGCCATACAAAAAATATAGCTATGGTCCTAATAAAATCACAGATTTTATATTTAAAAGACCCCTAACTAAAATATCAAATTTCATTCACACTTTTCTCGATGAATCAGAACGTAATTTCACAATTATGAATACACTATACATGTCATTTTGATCGATTTGTTTCCGATTAGTAACCTCAAACTTTGTAATCGTTAGCTTATCATTATCGTAACTGTGTTTCAGTGGCTGTGCAGCTGCTTTACCCAAACATGCAAACAGGTGCAATAGTTTCTACGCGAGTGTTCGAGTGTGTATGTTGGCCTAGACTGGTCTCAAATAAAAGTGAAAATCGTTGTTTTTTTGTCTTCTTTCTTTCTCCTCTTTCGCGGCTAAGGAAAGCAGCAAATAGCCCAACAATGGCAGAAAGTCTATTAAAGAAAAAAAAAAAACGAAAATTTGAGCCTACACACACAGAAAAAATCGGACTGATTTTAATCTAAAATAGGAGGTCAATAAGATATTTAATTTTTTAAAATCTTTCTAAATACTGTTTTAACATGTCCAAGGAAAGTTGGATATTTTACTTTTTTATATGGAAAATCCACTATTTTTTATAGCTAGGACGAATAGAACTGTCCCAAATTACTCATCTACATTATATTGATATTCACACACGAGCTAACTTTTATGTTTTATTTTTTTTAACGTACCGATTTTGAAGTGAGGCTAAAAACAAATATGGATTCCGTGTGGATTTTGCCTTAGCACCGCATCACCGTCGAAGAAAAAGGAAAACAAGAGGAGCAGGCGGTGGTGGGTGGCGGATTACAGGGGGTGGGTGGTGCCCACAATTGGCGCCTACTAAACGCGACTAAGCGACTCCGACTTTTTTCGCTGCGATTTCAATTTAATTCGCGTGTTTGAATGTGAAATAAGTATCTATTTGCAAATTACACACACACACACACACTTGTTATTTCTTTTCTTCAACACTCTACACTTTTTATTTCATATGATTTTTAATTTAAATTTCGGCTCTCACACTCTCATTTGCCTTAATTATATTTTTTTAATTCGTCGCAGAGAGACAGACGACCGTTAAGTTGCGCGTTCGAAAACGAAATGAAATGGCGTTGATGTCGCCGCCTGCTCTGAAAAAATAACTCCAATCTGAATCGCGAACAAGAAACTATATAGAGAACGCGACTGCGACTGCGAGAGCTGCGAGTGTAATGAAAGCTCTCTCTCGCTTAGCTGACGTCACGAGGCGCTCGAGTGGAATGTCGTTTGAGTGAGTTAAATGCTTTGGGGGGCTTTTTTAGAAGGGCACACACATATACATTTACAACAACCACTTTGGGTTAGTCGGTCGATCTCTCTGCTCCTCTCTCGCTGTCGCTGTCGTTCTCCTTCTGTCTCTCCCCCCACCCCCCCACCACCCCCTTTTTGGGTGCACTGCAATATGCGGGTGTTGTTCGCTCAGCTGATGAATCGAATAAGAAGAAGCAGGTCTTTGGGTGATTATACATATATGCGTATGTGTGTGAGTGGTAGCCACTCTTATACCGTTTTTGTAATGCATTTTTCGATTTCATTATTTTGTATGCCTCATGGGTTTGAGATATTGTTGCTGATATGTACTATGAAAAAAAACTCTATTTCGTAAAATTTTAAATCCTATTCTTCGGTTAAATTAAAAAAAAAAAAATTAATAAAATAAAGAATAAATAAATATAAAAATATATTTCTGTACACTCGAATGAAACCGCAATGCAGAACCACAAAAATAAATAAATAAAACCCAAAAACCGAAACAAAACAACAAACCAAGAAACATTTCATGATAAGCGGGTAAGAACAGTCCTATACCGATAAGGCGGAATTCTCCTGCGTCCCGAGATATTAGTACTATATATGTATGTTAATTGGAGAGACGACGATAGCCAAAAATAAACACCAAATTATGGGAATAATCATTTGGTACCAAAACAAGAAGCCTAGCAACAATTATCTCGCTACAAGTGGGGTATTTATCAGATGCATATTAAATATATATGTATATATATATATATATTATTCCTGTTTCGACAGTAATGAGATGAACACAAAAATTTCAATGCCATAATATATACAGCACAGTTAATTATAATTTAGCTTCATTAGCCTTACCGTTATTCCGAGTAGAATAACTGTCGGCCGGTTCAATGTTATAATTTAACCAACATTTCGAACGAAACATTTTGCAACGCTTTTTGTGATTCGGGGTTTTTGGTTTTTTTTTGTTTTTTTTTTTTTGAAAGGTTGTTTTTGGATATTGCTTGATTAATGCCTATTCGCTCGTGATGGAAGTCTGAAAAAGCACAGCGGCAGCATTGAGGCAAGCGTTAATGTATCTTGCAGATACAAGACCATCTTGCACTACAGCAGCGGCAACACACGAGAAATATAATATAAACCGCTGAGAGCTGAGGTCGCAGTCGGGCCAAGCTGGTTGCCATTATTAAGGCTATTGTTGTTGCCAGCTAGTTGTTAGCCGTATACCGTAGTATACCTTATACCGTATCTGTATCTGTATCTGCGGCCGATGATGTCTTGGTGCGCCGCTGTTCGCTTGTTTGGCAAGACGCAGACTCATTCAGGGCGACCCTGACCCAATAAGCCGTGTCCATTGCGAATGTATCTGTATCTCACGCTTGGCTTTGGCTTTGGCTGCGGATACCTCGAGTTCCGCCATTCCGATGGTCCGCCATTGCATTCAACAGGGCTTGGCCGAAAGGCCGAAACGAAAGTGTGGCGGCCAAATTCTAGCCATCGCCCCCATGTCCACACCCACCGCCATCGATCCACAAGTGCAAGTCGCAGCTAATTGTTATGCCAGGCGCACTGGGCTACGATGAATGCCCGAAAAACCTCAGACCTCAGACCTCAGACCCCAAACCCCTAAACCGGTTCGACCGACATTTCAAATACGCATTCAATTCGATCCGGCAAATTGAGCTTCCAGCACACGCGGTCGAAATCGGATATCAGATTCAGATACACTTGCGTTTTTGGCATAGCTTCACATACTTCCCAACCAGACTGAAAATGAAAGTGCCGACCAAGAATCGTGGAATACTTGGAAATAAAACCCTAACGAAGTGGGAAAGGCCCTTTAAAAATTTCCCAAAATATTACAAATATTTTTTTTGTTTCCAAAACTCACATTTTTAAAACAAAATCTTGTTGTTACATTTTTTCTTAGAAGTATATTCTATCAATAAGCTGCATTACTGGATTTTACAAGCTTTAAGTTATCTATATCGAAATTATCTATATCGAAAAAGTCATTACTAACCAACAACAAATTTACAAT
The DNA here is from genome assembly GCA_035046095.1 of Drosophila pseudotakahashii. Taxonomy (NCBI): domain Eukaryota; kingdom Metazoa; phylum Arthropoda; class Insecta; order Diptera; family Drosophilidae; genus Drosophila; species Drosophila pseudotakahashii. The sequence continues at coordinate 619,556 of JAWNOE010000266.1, forward strand.
ACAATTTTTTTAAAACTATTGTTTTTTTCGACCAGTCACAATTGGAATCTAAACTGTAATTTAGGAAATGTAAAATCCATTGATTTTTATAAAAAATGTTGTTATTCACTAATGGATAATATACATAGTGCATTTATTATATTTTCCCGTTTAATTGCATTGCAATCTGCTGATCGGAAGTAATATAAGCCCTTTGCAGTGTATGACAAAGCGGAAATAGAATTGCTTTAAACCTAAGTTTTCTTCCTTTCCTTTCTTGTATCTTTCCCATCTACCGTTCATTGGATATGGCTTCACCTTTCAGCATTTCGTTGCTTCCTAACTTTCGGTTTTGCTTGTCTGGCGGCTTTACTTTGGTCGGGTTTAATTTTCCTTACTTCTTTTCTGTGTCAATAAAATTGGGGAACCGAGTCGAAACGTGACACAAAAGTGGAGAATCGAGAGGGAGAGTTAGTTAAATTTGATTTGGATTTGACTTGATTGGATTTTATTCGACTATGGACACTTGGATAAAATAATCCATTCGTGGGCTGGTCTGTCTTTCTCTTCTCAGCTTTTTGCTGGGCCCACCGATTATGCAATCTAGTGGTAATAAAAATAAATGCTGGCTCAAAAAATAAAATCAGAACTTAATTATTAACACAAAAGTAAATTACAGTCCAAATTGAGATTAGTCAAATTTAGATTAAGCTATTTAATTGAAGATCGTTAAAATGGACTGAAATTAGAAAGTTACGCCAGTACAAAAAAAAAAAAAGGGGCGAACATTTTTTGTCATTAGTTAATAGATAGGAAATTAGGGGGCACCTGGCGCTGCTCTACTATATAATCTATATCCGGCAAATTCAATTTGTCAACGCAAATTAATCTGATTAAACAGAAATTACTGTTTAGCAAATGACATTTGTGCAAATATTATTCTTGACAAAAAATGTTATGTAAATTTGGTGTATTTTTTGTTTTGCATGCCATAATATTTATCAGTATTTGCTACTTTACCGCTCGATGGAAACCCGAAAGGGGCAAATATTTACCTGCAAAGAAAACAAAAAAAAAATACAAATAATTAGGTCGTTGTTTTATACGATTTTAATTATTATGCTAGACATTAAGTTAATTTATTTCGACCTGACTTCTTTGCGTTCGGTTAACTCCAATGTTTTTCCGGTCATAGTATACAATTTAATTGTTATTGCCATTCTCGTTTATTCAAACATTGGGCTTTAATCTCTTGATAAAGCTGGGACTTAAAATTAACTATTTAAATTTAAATGATTTAAATGAGTTACGAGTAACTTTGTTTTGCGTATCAACTGATTGTAATTAAGCGATTAAAGCCGCCAGATAAACAAACTTTCAATTGCAAATGCTGTTTTTGTTTTCGTTACTCGTCTTCGTGGCTTTTTGCGTAGTTCTTATACACCTCGATTTGAAAATGGCGAATTGCTGTTCGCCTAGTTTTGATATCATTTTGATGTGCTGCTTTAGTGTCTGGAGTGTTGTTCTCCGGTTGTCGTTTTGGATACTCATTGTTTTTTAGCGTGACTTTTCAGAATCATGCAACTTATAATTACAGCAATGTGACGATGAGTATCTGTGTATCTGTGGGATACACAGGCAAATGCTCGCTCAAATAGGCAGAATAGTAATGAAGTTTCGGCATGCGGATTTAGCAGGGGCTATCATCGGGGGTATCAGAGGGTCTGGAGGGGCCGTCTATAAGGTGTGTGTGCTTGTTTGCCTTTTTATTTCTGTAGTTTTTCCCTCTACCTGTCTGTCGACGTGCCTTCCATCTTTCAGTTAATGGCAATTTGACTCGGAATCAATTAAAATCGCTTACAACGAAACTCCGAGATACTTTCGATGTGTGCGTTCGTTCGTTCGACAGACCTTGAAACCTACCAATATACTGCCTACTTCGCCCCGAACTCCACTCCCTTTACTTAAACTTTTGAAATTTCGTCGTCGTAGTGGTTGTAATTAAAATTGATAAATGACTTCGTGCCACTTAAACTGTTCTTTAGCCACTATCAATTGCTTCCTGGGAATCGAATCAAGTCGCATCTGCTGTGCTCGAATCAAGTTAATATATGTATCCGTATAAGCACAGACAGCCAGGTGAAAATTAATACAAAAACCGTGGGGGCTGCACTTCTGTCAAGATATGGGATCTCCTCAAAAACCAGCATTGTTCATTCTAAACTCATTAATCTTCCAAACCTTGGGAGGCCATATCATAAATGCACAAAAAAGAGCATGTCGCCGTAAAATCGATATGCGCATGTAAATTTCTGGTTATGCAATACGCATATCGTTTTAACATGAAATACTCATTTTAAGCATTTCGAATTAACGGGGCAAGTTAAATTTGATATTACATAATGTAAAATCGATCTACGTTTCATATCGATTTCTTTTGGGTGTGGCTATTTTATGGCAGTAAAGAAAAAGCAATCAAAAATATATTAAAATCCTTTGGGATTTTCTAAGATCATTTAATGAAGGAAATCCCGAATATAATTATCAGAATAGTCCTATAATTTTTTAATTTTTTTTAGTACCTTTTTCCACTGCTTTATTATTTTTCCTAACCACCCTCACTACTTCCGCTGGCGACAAAAAAAAAGAACATTTCCGCTGGCAAAATGATAAGTGCGAAATCGGTGAAAACAAAAAACTTAGCAACTAAGTAGAACAAGCCAGGTAAGCTGAAAAAATGTCAACTGAAACAATCTGTATCTATATATACATGCGAGTGATATATAAATAGGGTAAACGTAAAAACAGTTGTCTCTACAGTCGGCGATTGTGCCAGATTCAGGTGCGGATTAGTTGGGTTGTTTAGCACGAATAAAAAAGTATCTTTTCGCCCGCTGCCTCTCCCACTGTTTTTTTGGCATGCGCGAAACGATAAAGATGCAATTTAATTGCAAACTGCATTTCTCGACCCACAAATGAATTGATCAAAAGTATTTACATCGACGTGGGTTGGGATTGACGATGGGCTGGGACTACTGGATGGTGACTAAGTCGATGGGGATTTGCCTGGCGTGAGTTGATGTTGATTCACTGCTAACTGGGCTCGAAAACAAGGCAATTAAGTGCTGATCGCGAGCGCACTGGGCCAAACAAGTCCACCAGCTGATTTATGTTGCCTCCGCTAAGTGTCCCTTAAGTGTTCAAGATCTGGGCCATGCTCAAATTCATTTAAATAATAACAATTTAGTAATCGTGTTTGTTTCTGTTTCTGTTCAGCTTACTTTTTCCCCATCCCATCGGCGTGCAAAAGTCGACGAGGGTTTATTGCCCCGAAGACGCTTACATACCTACTTTATTTATATAGTATGCAGGCAAATATAAGTACAATGAAAATAAAACGAGATGGCGGAGAGAAGAAGACTCGGCAACGAATGAAATGAAATAAAATTAAATTGCTTGCACAAACAAAAATTCAGAAAATTATTGCTTATTACATCTTATGTATAGTACACCGGCGGGTAGAAATATATACATATGTCGCTGCTTGGCTTATCATCAATCACCACTCAGATGATGTTCAAAGTGATTGAGCTCCGAGATCCGAGATCCTCTGCTGCGGCCAGCACGTGCAGGCCAGATCGTTTAATGGCCCCAACAAATCACGATCGCACTACACTGTAATCAACTGTAATCGACAATCTGAGAGTCTGAAAATCTACAAAACTACAATCCGTTATCAACACTGCACCCATTGTGAATTTTTCATTCAGAGCGTGCAACCCCCGACTGTACCAAATCTGAACTATTGGAATTTGCTGCCTGAGTGGTTGACCTGCTGGCCAGTGTCTGCCCTTTGCGTCGCTCAACTTTTAGGTTTTCGGTTCGATTTTTCAAATTTTGTAATTTGTAATTTCACTTTCTTCGACGTGACAACAACTCTCGACAGCTACGTGGCTGCCATTTCAAGTAGACCTATAAAAAAAACAGTTATGCAACTGGAAAAGATATAAAAAAGGAAAAAATAGTTTGAAAGAAAATTGTGCATTCAATTATTAATTCAACAAAGTTACGTCCTACAAATTAAGCATGCTCTAAATCTGTTTGAATTTTGCTACCTAATTTCAACTGCTTCCTCAAATCGAAATCAAATCAGGAGAAAATATTCATCTAAATACAAATGATTCCATCGATATATCTATGTATTGATATTGGAAATCTTTGAAGCATCCTACAAGCTTTACAGTAGGGTTGGTAAAAAAAAAAATCTATTGCACTATCGATACTATCGATGGTTTGCAAATTTAGGAAACATCAATGGCTTGGACATACAATCGATACTATTACTCCGAAAATTATTCCATTTTACATACAATTTTTGGTATATTTTAAGAAAAGAAAGTATTTTAAAGTATATATTTTATAACACGATGGTATATTCATTGTTAGGGCTTAACATTGAATTTTGTTTCACTTTAATCGCAGTAAAATTAAGATCGTGGTTTTCCCCATACGTTTTATGATATAAGCACAAATTCTCAATTTTTTTTCTCATTCTTTAATTTCCGATAATATTGATAATATCGATGGTGGTCACCCATCGATAGTCAAAAACATCGATAGTGTTTACTACCCTACTGTATAGACAGCTTTTTACCTTAACAAAACTGTGTAGATTCAATTATAAATCCACCAAAAATTACGTCATTACCATGCTCTGAATCGCTTTAATTTCATCCGAGCATCTTGGTATATTTCTTTTCGATTTTGGCATATTCTCGAGCTTGGAGTGTGCTGTTGATTTGCACCGATGTGTGGGCATTCAAGTGCGAGCTGCGTAATCTGCTTATTAGACATGAGTCGATGCCTTCGGCTTTTGCTCAGCTCTCCACTCGAGTGCGCAGCCATCAGGCGGTCGTCAAATCATCAAATCATCAAATAGCAATAAAAATAGAAACCCGATTTCAATTATAGTTCTCTCTCGACGAGATACATTTGATGCGCTTGGCCGGACGAGAATCGTCTTGAGTCAGCTGGATCAGGGAATGTGTCTAGTTCGAGTGGTATGTTGTACGTGTGTACGGCTGAAAGGTTAGTAGCAGCCACTGAAAGTTCGTTCAACGTTGCATTGTAAATGTATCTGTATCTGTATCTGTATCTGGCAGATATACTCGTACTTCGGCTCGATTCGGGATTCGCGATTCGCTATTCGATTCGATTCGTTTCGCCTCGCGTTGCGTTTTTGCGTTGCGCTTTAGTTGGTCTCTGTGTCAGTGGAACTCTGAAATGCCACCTTGCCTCGAGTATCTGTGGCAATGTGGCAAACATTCTGCGATGTTGCTGCTGCAGTTGCCGCTGCCGCTGCTGCAGGCAATGCTTCGTTGCACGACAGCAACACAACACAACAGCAACAACGACGGATTGGTTTCAACTTTTCGAAAAAGTGAAAGGAGTTTACAAACATTTGGATATTTATTATTATTATTATTACTCACTGTAAAATTTAATTTGACATTTATTTTATGAGGAAAAGGCAAAGTACAACAAAACTATAAAAAAAAGGGATGACCCCTTGAACTCCAAAGGAAATCCCCCGGTTAATGGTGAAAATGGGTGGAAAACAAAACAAGGCTTTTCACTTAGCAAACAGCGGCTACCAAAAGCAAATCAAAAGCCCAGCCCAAAGCCCAAACAAGCCGCAAATTGTTGCTGCTAATGTTGTGGCAATTGTTCATGTGTTTGCGTTTGCGTTTGCCTTTGCGTTTGCCTTTGTGTGTTGTACAATGCACTCGAGTCATGCACATGAACATGCACATGCCAAAGCGTTGCGCCACCACAAAAGCACCACCACCACCACCGTGACCAAATGGATATACGGCTATATAGTACCGCCCCAGCACCACCAACAAAAAATAGAGAAAGAAATAAAAACAAGCACCTGAGAGCCGAGAGACGCGGCTAAAACTGAGACAGTCGCTGAGGCAACTGCAACTGCACCTGAAAACGAATCTGAAACTGAAACTAACTGCCGAAAGATGCAGCGCCAGTTGTGAGATCGAGATCTCTTGGCCAACTTTAAAATATGCACTTTTTTTGGGCCCACTAAAAAGATAACTAAGATGAGTTCCTCTTTTGTCTTAATTAATGAAATCACGGTTATTAAAAGCAAATTAGCAGGGAATTTAAATTGGGAAAATATTAATAATAATGTCCGGCTCATCGTCTCTACCATGCAATACTGGTGAAATTGATATTAAATAATAGCATTATGCTTATTTCTCTCTTCTCATTTCGAAATAGAGCGGGAAAGCTTTTAAAGTTACATGAGTGGGAGGGAGATGTCACATTCGAAATTCAAACTGACCTACTTAGGCCATGTTCTTTACATTTCAAGCATATCGAATTGATATGTCGCATATCAAACCCAAATTGATACCATATAATATGAAATTGATCATCGTTTTTGTTGTTTTGTATACAATTTACGCTCCTAGATAGAAATCTGCAGAAAAGCCACTTATGGAAATGCAATTAAATTAAATGTAATAAAATTCTCCCAAACTAGACCTCAACTTGTTAATTTATCGTCGACTTTTTTGTGTGAAAGCCACAGAGTGCCTCTGATGAAACTGCAACCAAAAGCCGCAGCAAACAGAAATTGCATCTTCACTTTTGCGGCTGGTGGAACTTCTATGTGCAATTGCAATGGCCATTGCCACAACAAGTGCAACAGCAAATGCAACAACTGCAACAGCAACTGGCATTGCGAGTGCAACAAAGTATCTGTGACTGGCTGCGTTTTGCCGTTTAAAGCGTGAAAGTGAAATCTTTTCTTTAACCATTTTTACTTTTTGTTTGGATTTTGTGCAAACGCGCTTTTCTTTGATTTCTGTGTGGTCAAACAGAAAAGTTTTTCGTTATCTTCTTCTGGTCAGTGAACTTTTTGGGAAAACAGTCGATACTTACACAATAAAGAGAGCGATAGCAGTGCCGATAACGATGACAGATTCGATAATGAAGCTTACCTGCAAGCAAAAGAAATACGTGGAAAGGTTAATAAAAATAAGAAATTTATTATGCATTCGACCGATAAACGTGTCGCCGCCAAAATGGTTCAGAAAATAGAAAAATATATTTAAAAATATACAAAAGAGGGGAAATTCGACGGCGCTTGGCAACCGAAAAAGAAAATAATAAGAACAAGACACATTCTCACATTCAAATGAGATTCCGCCAAGGCGCACCATTTCGTTCAATTAATTTGTCCGCTGAAGTGAACTCTCGCCCAAATGTACCCCATCTCAACATAAAGATGCCAGATATTTTTATAGAACCTTTACTGTACGATAAACAAGAAAATTGTCGCATTCTTGACCGAATCTAGGACAGCATTTGTGCTCTACATACGGCCAACGGGCCAGTTGGATCTATATCTATATTTGTATCCACTTTATACCCCATTTCTTTTTAATTTAGGCTCTCACCTGCTATTTAAACAGCTGAAAGTGCCCCGTATTTACCTTGTTTGGCTTTGTTTAAAGCCAAACAAAGCGAAGCACTCGAAATGGGAAACTATGGCAACGTGGATATATCTATAGTTTACAACCATTTTACCCTGTTTACGTTCAATAATTTCGGGGACCGAAATAGCCAACAGCAGGTGTAAAGCCCGTAGGTACATATCTATATACACGAGCATTCTCGCCTTAATTCAATTAGCTGCGTCTGTCCTTAACTTGAACGTATCCATTTTTAATTAGAACGGTGCAAATTTCGCAATTGCACAAACATACTCGGGCCAGGCCAATCTATATATAATCAAAGTCAAAGATATATAGGCATTTGTACGTACGTACGTACGTACGTTCATATGTGCATCTAGTATCCGAATGTATGTAAATGCATATAGCTCAAAGCTCGTTCGGATCGGATCGGTTCAGTTCAGTTTTAGTTTTTTGTGCATGAAATAAATGCCGATAGGCCGCAACAACAGCAACAGCAACAGTGACAACAACAGCAACAACGACATCAACAAATGCGACGGACAACGAACGCAGTGGCCGACCTTCGCCGTGTGCGGCATACAACGTTGTTCGCTGAAGGTTGACAATCAATAGCAATAACAACAACAACAGTAACAATAGTAGCAGCAACAACTGCAGCAACAGCAACAACAACAGCAACAACAACCATAACTAGACCACAAACAGCAAGTTATCAGAGTTGATTGCATTTCAAAAAGGGTTTTGTCTTACCCTCTTGGAGTTTCCCAATGCAACGTTGATTAGACGGCTCTCATGCATAATGGAAAATATGTTAAACCCCGTGTGCCAAATGCAAACGAAAAGCGATAGATCGCCCCTTGAAAATCAACAAAATGGGTTGATATGCAAATGGTTTTAAATCGGGAAAATAGGTTACCAAATTGTATAGCAAAATGTAGAGCAAGGAGATCGCCATAAAAGAAAGCTTACAAAAAAAAAAAAAAAAAAACATATAATATGTTAAACAGAATGATATATGTATCTTGTTTAACTTAATATTGTCATCTAAATATCACTAACTAGTTTTTTTTCCACCATTTTCTTATTTGTTACTATTTAAGATTAGATCCGCTCAACCACATCGCAACATGAAGATGATCAAAAGTGATCAAAAAGTTGTACAAACATTTCTATCAACCCATAAAATGGACTAAACGGTTCTTATAAAGTAAACTACATATACGACATCATTTGTTTTAAATGTTTGATCAAAATTTTCTCGTATGTTTATAATTTTAAGAACCCTTCATTAACATCAACATCATAACTAACATAACAAACTATCATAACTAACTATTTAAAATTTGAATAAGTTTCTCCAAGACTGGTAATAAATAAATGAACAATAAGATGTGTACTTGAAGAGTTTTATTATAGCTCAATATAAATAAAGTTGACGATAACTTTGCTCGAGAGTTGAAGTCATAGAAGTCAACAGCCCCTTACCTGAAGTTTCCCTACTTCGCGGCAATCAAAAGAATTATTCAACACGCAGTTTTATTACACGTTCGCTTGTACACACATATCTGCATCATTAGGCCAAAACGCTTTTTTCTGTTTTCGGCATGATTTCTGTTATTTACAAGTCACGAAGTCGAGCCACGCAAACTGCAATTAGGCTGTGGCAACAGCTCACCTGTTCAGGTGGGAAAAATGGCGAGAGATTCTCTCTGGAAGAGTGCAGAGATCACGTTTCTGGGGGGATAAATCAAACGCCCACTCACAGAAAATAGAGGAAAAAAGCCACGCTTTGCATAAAAAAAGTTGCATAATTAAATTTGTGAGGATCTGATTGTAAATAGACAAGCGCGGCGTAATCAGCTTACGTTCTGCGAGCTGCGAGCCACGTTCTGGGCTTGGCCCTGGTAATTAATATCTCCGAGATAAACACACTTCACGGCTGGCTTTGCCCTGGAGCGGGTATTATTATGTATTCGGATTTTGATTCGGATTGAAGCTGCCCGCAGCCGAATGGGGTCAGAAGCCAGCCAAGTTGGTAACGGAGAACAGAGTCGAGATACAGATACATCAGCAACTCAGGTAGACTGCGGCTGAGCTTGGCTAATTTAAAGTCAGGTTATTAACCTCAGCAAAAAAAAAAAGGGGGGGGGGGGACAATGAAAAACTGAAGCTTGCGTGGACAACTAAGCAAATATGTGCCAGATATTTGCATGTGTTTCGATTGTTTCCAAAGAACAAGTGCATCGGAGGGAGGAGAATCAACGCCAGCGATGAGTTAGATAGAACAATTCTTGCTATTATCAAAAGAAAACACGGGACGATCCAATAAATAAGCCCCAAACTGTTTAAACACAAAACAAAAACAGAAGTTCTACTTGTTGTTTGGCTTCAACTTCATATTCAAGTATCTCGTATTTACCCATCCATTGTTTACATAATTTCTTTCATCGGTGGCTAGTATCAAATGCGTCTTTAGCCCTGCGGACAAAGACGAAAAATTTAAATTCCAATTCAGGTGACACAACGTGAACAAACTGCAAACAGACCAAGACATTGCGCCAAGTGTTATATATAATGTAATGTAATTAGTGAGGGTTGCTTCAGTTGTTCGACGCTATGGCTAAAGCTATAGCCATAGCCGCATACGTCAAATGTAATTTGCGTTTGTTGGCCTACCCTACACGTGACCAGACGAAACGCTGGCCCAGACCAGTAAAAGAAAACACGAAAAACAGACCAATACCGAGTCGTGAGGTTTCACTGCAGCCACTGAAAAACTAAGGCCGAAATCGAAACTGACGTCGCTAGTGAACCCGGATATGTGCTTGGGTATATATATATATATATATATTTATATGTGCTCCCATATACTATATACACCTATGTACCTATGTGTGCAGACGTTATGTATTGGGTATCGAATTTGAATACCAATTTCGAATTCCGATTCCAATTTGAAATTCCAAGCCAAAGGCAGCCATATGCATTGCATTCATTTGAATGTCGTACGCGAACCCAAGTTTTTACTATGCCAACAACATTTCAGAGCACTACGCAGTTTATCGTCCGAGGAGTTTTGTAAATGATATCTTAATATGCCCGGTAATGATGAAATGATTTTGAGAAACTTTGGATCAAATTCACAAGAAAACCTGGCAGTTGAGTTACACATTTTTTTTAGTAATTAGTAGAACATAAAAGAAAACCTCATCTCTCAAAATTTAAAACTTTAAAAGGTAATAGTAATTACTAATTAGAAAGTAACTGATTATAACAAAAAATATTTTGGGACCAAAACTATTATAATATAATTATTTTAAAGCTTTTACTATTAAGAATTAAGTATTTACCTTTTTACCTCTTTTTTACACATCTCTCAAATCTCAAACTCTTGAAAAGTAATACTAATTATTAACTAGTTAGTAACTAGTTATACGAAAAACTATTGAAGTAATATATTTATTTTAAAGCTTTTAATATTAGAAATAAGAATAAAGTATTTACCTTATATATTCCCTTTTAAAGTTGTTCATCATACAATTAAATTTCGAACTTGAACAAACATATGGTTAAGCAAACAAAACGTAATCTGTTAATCAGCTTACCTCAGAACAAAATACTTTTTTTCTACTTTTTTGGAAATATACCTATTAAAGAAACTGTATTTTTGTATAATTATTTTCTAGATATGCCATAAAAATGATAATTCATGCTCCATTGTTGCCCACAACCAAATTTCTCAATCAGTCTCCTATTTACAATTCCAGCACTCCGAATTCCCTTTGACTTTGATCAACATCTGTGGCTTCTCCTATTCCTATTCAAACACATCTGTTGCTGCCTCTTATTTTCATACAATGATATTCAATACAAGAATAACAACGATAATCATTGCGAATTCTTCAAACTTAATGAGCCAAAACCAAACTACAGCAATAAACAGTTGAGAGAGTCGAATGCCATAAACGCACTTAAAGATACATAAAACGATAGATAGAAAAAAACACTTAACGAGATTTGTCAGCGGCAGAGTCGCGATACAGATACGAAATATAGATACAGATAGGATGGATTTTTGCGCATTTAGGTTTCGCCATATGCTACGTGCAACATGAATGGGGCGGGTGGCCAAATGGAATGGAATGGAATGGAAAGGAGTGAAGTGAAGTGGAGTAGGGTGGGCGTGGTCTTGACATTTACCTTTGCATTGTACGATTCATGGCGATTTTCCGGTTTCATAAGAATGCTGGATGCGACGAGCGACAGGATGTATGGGCGAAAATATAACAGCACTCCAGATGGTTCTGGATTTTGCGAGAGCTGGCTGCTGGCAATTAACTTGGCTTTTTCCCCTCGTTTTCGTTTTCAATTGCACTTTTTTCTTAGCTCTTTTTTTTCTTTCTTTCTTGTTTAAGACACTAGACACACGCGCACTCGGGAAATTTCTCTTGTTTGGATATAAAGATATATATATATATTTATATATGTATATGTTATTTGGTTCACACACGAAACAACGTTGGCAACATATGGTCCAAAAGGTAGTTTAGTTTGGGTGTACCCAGGCGAACATATGTTGGCTCTGCCACTCGATGTGGGCGCAGTGGAGTGGTGGGTGGTGCTGGTGGTTGTGCTGAAGCAACAGTCCTCCTGTCGCCAGAATGTTTTCTCGAATTTTCCGCTCTGGGCTTTCAGATATTTGCTACGCTGCTTTCTGTTATGGGTTTTGGATGCACACCTCTATGGTATCTGTATGATGTTGTATGCGCTCAGCTGATTGGTTTTTCCTAGCAAGACGATGGCTTGGCTTGGTCAAAACTCTATTTTAAACATATATATGTATATAGTATAGAGCGGGGAGGATGTGCGTTGTCTTGATTCTGGCTTTCGCACGCGGTCACTCTCGTTGAACGACTGATTTCAACGGCAATCCGGCGTTGGCATGAAACTTGACTACGCGGCCATTCCACCATTCCAATTGAGTGGGAAAAGCTTTGCCATAGCTGCCGAGCTGCCGCGGAAAGCTCACTCAATTGAGTGAAAATCAAATAAATGAAACTGCAGGCCCACCGCGCTGCTGATCCCATTCGAAAGTTTAATTATATTTTGCCCCACCGACACTAGTTGCTATGCTGTTATTTTATTTATTTCGCTTTTCGCTTTTCGTTTTTTTTTTGTCGAAACCGCCGGCAAAGCGAGCAAACTTCGATCAGAAGACAACAATAAACACACACACAGCTTTGAGTGCTAGCTAACGGCACAATTACGTCAGAAAAGTGAGCTTTTTTCGGTTTTCTGGCAGCCCCAAAAAATTTAATTAATTAAATTTAAAATTAACGCAAACTGTGCCTTATCAACAGCAGTAGGATTCTATCAAAAGCTTAAATGCTTTAAAAGCTTGTTTTCTAATTGCTTTTTGTTGCCTTTGCTTTTGTCTTTGTTTGGTCAACTATTTTGCTCGATTTAATTTATTTTTAGAAATAAACAACTTATTTTTATTCGGATCTCTTGCTATTTGTTCTGCTCTTCAATGAGTGGTTTATTTTGGTACAATCACTTGAGATCATGTATACGACATGTGGGACGAAAATTTGGAGGCAATCATGGCAAAGTTTGAAGAATCAACAAATGGCAAAACGTGATTAACAGAATGAGTTCTAAAAACAGAAGACTAGTCTAGAGAGCAAAAACAAAAAACAAGTATAATAAAAAATATAAAAATGTAAATGCGGCTAGGCATTAACATAAAATCAATTTAAGTTCGATGAGAAGTTTTGCGAAAAGTAAAAGTTTGTGGTTCTTTTAATTTACATACGCATTGTGGTACAAAAACGCATTTAACCAAATTTATTTTTTAAATGTAACCGAAAAATTATAGATGCAAAAAAATATAGGAAAATAAAAAAAAAAATAAAATAAAATAAAATAAAATAAAATAAAATAAAAAAAAAAAAAAAAATAAAATAAAATAAAATAAAAATAAAAATAAAAATAAAAATAAAAATAAAAATAAAAATAAAAATAAAAATAAAAATAAAAATAAAAATAAAAATAAAAATAAAAATAAAAATAAAAATAAAAATAAAAATAAAAATAAAAATAAAAATAAAAATAAAAATAAAAATAAAAATAAAAATAAAAATAAAAATAAAAATAAAAATTAAAAAAAAAAAAAAAAATAAAATAAAAATAAAATAAAATTAAAAAAATTAAAATTTAATTTTGTAAGTTATTATATAAATTATTACGCATACGCATTGGAATAAACATATGTTTAAATGGAAAATATCAAAGAAATTTAAATTAGAAACAAGAAAATAAAATTACAAATATAGTTAAAAAAAAAAAAATAATTATAATAACTTTATAAAATTCAAAATTATTTTAAAATTGTTTAGAATTACACAGAAATATTTAATATTTTAAATTTAATTACATAATGTAAATATTTTTGATGCAGATAATGATCTTAACAAATCAAAATGCACCATAATCTCTTTTCGGACGTGGACTGCTGTTAATGTTGCTTCTGCTTCTGCTTCTGCTATCAGCAAAAGCTGCATTATTGGGAGTAAAAAATATAAGCCTGGGAGCAGCAGGACTTATGGTCTTATCGGGGCTGCTGCTCTTGACAACGTCAAACAAAACAGCAGCAGTTGCTGATGTCGCTGCTGCTGCTGCTGTTGGCCCTGCTAATTGCAATTAGTTGCCGATGACGTCGAGGGGTTGACAGACACGTGTTAAAGCACCGATACCCTTTTCTTTTCTGCAACCACCCCCCAAAAGGTTCGCTTTTTTTTCGCTATCTCAAACATATGCATTTGCCATTTTCACATTGTCTGCCCTTTGTTTGTTTGTTCGTGTAAAAATAGTTTAAAGCCCTACAAAACAAACTAAAACCACGACAAAAAAGAAACAAAAACACACAGAAAACGACAACGAAAAATAGTTAATACGCCAGATAGATGGCGAGGCGCTCGAATTCGTGGCCCAAACATGTGACTACGGCCAATAATTAATTTATAAATTACGTTCTAAACTAAAAGTCCGAGCTTAAAGGTACGCCAGCGACGCGAGCAACAACAACAGCAATCAGCAGTCTGCAGAAAAGACCTTGCTTTCGATTTTCAAAATGTGTTTACTACACTCTCAACCGATCTCACAAACACACACCGACCCAGCGCAAAACAAGAAACGTTCAAATTGCTATTTTATTCACTGAAATTCGCGGCGCTGAATACCAAAAGCGCCAATAAAAAAAGAAACAAAAATAAATTAAAAATGAATATTGAATGAAATGAAGAATAAAAAAAATGAGAACACTTCAGACAAGTCCGTTTGGTTTAAGTAGTAAGAAATTAATATTGAGAAGAAAGATTTAAAGATATAAAAAATTTGCAAAGCTTTAAAATAACTTTAAAATTTGTTTTCTAACCTGTCTGTTATTATTAACTATCAACTTTATTAATAAAGCTTCTAAGAGTTTAGAAAAAAAGAGATATTGTGAACAAAATAATTTATGAATCCAAATAATATAAGTAAAATATCGGTATTAAAAAAATGTATATTTTAAATGACTTCAGACAATACATTAAAAAATAATTATTAAAACTATTAATTTAAAACCAAATCAAATTGAGTAAGGAAAAGGAGTTACAACATAAATTATAAATAAATTGAAAAGCATTTATTAAATGTATTTGAAAATTACTTTAGCCAAATCACGAAGATATAAAAATTACTATAATAAATATAGACAATCAATCTAAATTATAAGCAGGAAAATGAGTTACTCATTACTAATCGAAAATTGAAAATCATTTATAAACATTTATAAAAGGTACCAATAAGCTGTTCAAAGCAAGATTACTTTTTCTTTCCAAAAAATAAAAATATTTGGGCATTCAAAGTTAATTATCAATTCAGTAGTAAGCTGTAGAACGAGATAAATTCAAATAAAATGCCAAAATAATTTGTAAACTGTATCTGATCGATAGAGCCGCCCATTTGGAGTCAACCTGCTGGTGGACCCATAATTTTCCTCCCTCCATAACAACTCCCAACTCCCTATTCCACCCCCACATTTAATGGCCTTTTGGTCGCAGTCGTCTGACTTTTTGATAGCGATAGCAAAGGCCTTTGGTAAGACCGCAGAAAAAAAGACAATAACAGCAAAAGAAAAGGCAAGAAAAAACCCAAAGACAACCGATAGCCAACAACAAGTTCTGGCTGGAACTTGTTGACGACGACTTCACTTTTGCTCGGCTGGCCAAAAAGTGTTTTACTTTACTTTTGGTCTTTGTGCCGTTCGCTGTGTGCGTGTGTTTGTGTGTATCCGTGTGCCAGAGCCAGGTTAATATAGATAGATATATATAAAAGACACCTTTCAAGACTGGTTTAGTTTGCCCAGCTCAGTTCGCTGCTTCTGTTGCACTTCCCCCAAGAAACCCCAACCCTCCAACTGCAGCGGCTCTAATGCAATCAAATCGGCCTTTGTGTGTCTGTGTTAGCCATATTGGGTGTTGGCCAGCAGCTGTTGCTAGTGGTTGTTGCTGTTGCTGTTGCTGTTCTTTAGTTGCTTTTGAAAAAATGTCGTTTGATTATGGCTGGCCGAGAGAATGCAAAGTGAATTGTTGAAATATTGAATTAAGACCAAAGTCTCTGTCGCAGAAACGTACGCTCACTAGCAATTTATTTATCTATCCATCAACTCTAGTGACTCGACTCGGTTCACCCACTTTCAGGGCCACTTTTTACCTTATCTGTTGGTTAACTATTTCACCAGCACTTCAGTTGATTATTGCATTCGCCTTTTATGCAAGAATTTCAAATTGCAGGCGCACAACACAGTCAAACAAAAAGTGAAAGTCACTGGGCTACGAGTAGAAATCCAATCTCGGATATTACGTATACGCAGCGTTGATCGTCGCGAGCCCCGGGCTAAGCAGAAGATTGGCCAGAACGAGGAGACTGAACGTGGCATCCAGGATTCCAGACACGTTCTCGCCGCCGGCAGACGCAGATTTACGATCTCCTCTCATCACCACACGCCCACGCAGAAACGACCTTAATTGTGTCCGTGTCGAAGTTTCTGAAAGTGTGTGCCTTGCTTTAAAAAAAAATGTATATTTTTTAACACGTCAAGAAACGACTCCAAGGGCAGTCGGAGTAATAGCAGCAGCAGCAGCAATGCAACGCATGCACTCCACATAAATTGCACACAGTCAAGATTCGGTGGAAGATACAAGAAGGAAACTTTACTTAAGGCTTCAAAATGTTTAGGGAATGCAAAAGAGTGCAAATTAGGGATGTGTACTCACTAAGAGTAATAAAGTATAATATAGGAACATATTTTACATAGACGTCAAATTTTATGTGAAATTACAATTTTTGTAATGCCAATTTTCAGCTATGTTTTAAAGTTTTTATACCCGTTACTCGTAGAGTAAAAGGGTATATTGTATTCGTGCAAAAGTATGTAACAGGGAGAAGGAAGCTTTTCCGACCCTATAAAGTATATATATTCTTGATCAGGACCACTAGCCGAGTCGAACTAGCCATGTCCGTCTGTCCGTCTGTCTGTCCGTCTGTATGAACGCTGAGATCTCGGAAACTATAAAAGCTAGAGGATAGGCATTTTGCATGCATATTCTTGGAGTTCCTACGCAGCGCAAGTTTATTTATTATTTATTTATTTAAATTAGCTTTAAAGCTGGATATGATTTTATGATAACATATTTTTTAAACAATAAAATGTGTCTAAAAAGCTTTTATAAAAAAAACAATCACAAAAAAACCTCTAAATTATTTCATCTGAAAAAATTAATAAATCCTATTGGACCTATTAAATTAAAAAACAAATTTTTTAATAAATTAGCAAAAGCTTTTGTGTAAAGAAATTGGTATTCGGATGACCCAGCCTTTTTATACCCGTTACTCGTAGAGTAAAACTGTACATTGTATTCGTGCAAAAGTATGTAACAGGGAGAAGGAAGCTTTTCCGACCCTATAAAGTATATATATTCTTGATCAGGATCACTAGCCGAGTCGAACTAGCCATGTCCGTCTGTCCGTCTGTCCGTCCGTATGAACGCTGAGATCTCGGAAAATATAAAAGCTAGAGGATTGGCATTTTGCATGCATATTCTTGGAGTTCCTACGCAGCGCAAGTTTATTTCAAAATGGTGCCACGCCCCTCTAACGCCCTCAATCGCCCTAAACCATTTTTTGAAAGGTGTCTGGCGAACACACCATTAAAGATTTTGGTAAAGTAATAATGCAGTTTTATTGTGATTATCAATACCTATCGAAATGTAGAAGACATTTTTGAAATCGGACCATTCGTTAAAAAATTATGTCCGATCAAAGATTTTATATATCTATCTCCCTCGCACTCCCTTAGCTGAGTAACGGGTATCTGATAGTCGGGGCACCCGACTATAGCGTTCTCTCTTGTTTTTTAGTGGAAAACATCGGAGAAACAGAACGTCTTGAACTACAAATCTACACCTTAATAATAACATTAAACGTAGACCTAATAAGAAATGAGTTTTTTTTCTTAATAAATTAAATAAAATGGAAATAAAAGATATTTGCAGTTTAAGAAAATGTTTTCAAATATTAAATTTAACAATCTCACGTACGATAGCTTATCATTTAATGAAAAGCTCCAACTAAATTGATAGTCTTCGTTTGTGAGCAAAAGAAGTTCAACTAAGGAGAGAGAAACACTTCGCATTGGATCTTGGCCCTATTGCTGCCCATCGAGTGCCCACTGTGGCAACGCTCACTTTGCAGACACGGACACATTAGAATGGCTTGCGGCTGGAACTGGTTGCGGCAGCTGTGTCCTAACACTCTTCAGCCTCCAGGTAACCAAGTAACCGAGTCCCCAAGTCGCCAAGTCACAAGTAACCAACAACGCCTCCATGGAGGCAACAGCCTCCGCTAACGAGCTCGTGCAGCTCCGTCTCCGATTTAAACTCCAATCGCAACTGCAACTGCAACTGGCACTGCAACAACAACTGAGGCACAACAACGCACAAGAATTGCCATGAACCAATTTGATAATACAAAGCCCCGACTAAAGCACTCACACACACGCACAACAATTATTATTATTCGGTTTGCCATTTTTAGTTTGTCTTTTTTTTTCAGCCATTTTTGGTTGGAAATTGAAAGTTGTCTGGTCGTCGCAGGGAGCAGAGCAGCGAGTGGAGCGTGAAACAGCGACACTCTGGCAACACCTTAACCCCAAGGATAATATCCTGTCGCCTGCCTGACGGCGGTAAGCCGAGGACACCATAAGGACAGACCTCAAAGGCAGGGTCAGGGATTGGATGGAGCACGGGCGAAATCGTTGGCTTATATTCCTCGCAAAATTATAATTGTGTTCTAAAAGTAGAATACACATTTCAAGTAGTTTTGTTATCCGGAAAAAAAAACAAAAATATTTGGTTCTTATTAAAATATACAGTTAAACTTTAAAGATCTTAAAATACTAAAATTAAAAATATATATATATATATATATTTTAAAGGATGGCCTCTTAAACTGACGAAATCCGAAATTTTTCTCGCTTTTTCATGTGGGAGTCAAGTGTGAAATGCTCGTAAATTGGTGCTAAGCATTTACACGTTTTATCTCAACGACCCACACGAACCCACGACAGCAGGGCCAAAAGGCTCCGAACCACAGATTAACCCGTGTTATTTCCGAAGCTGGATCCCTGAACTGTTGCCGATTCACTCTTACACTTCCGCTGGCCATTCCACTCCATCCTGCTTCCTCAAATTCGATTCCGATTTCTGAGTGCGCTGGTATTATTCTCGACTGAGTGACTCGCCTTATTTGCAATTTAGTTAGCTAAAAATAGAATTTCCATTGACGCTGGCGTGGGCAGCGCAACGAAAAAAAAGCACCAAACACAAGGAAAAGAAAGGAAAGTAACAAAAAAAAACTGACAAAAGAAGAAAATGTGGAAAACGTAAGGGATTTTTTTCCACAGGAAAAATAAGGAATTTTAAATACTCTTCTATCTCCATTCATCCTGTTGAATATCTTTGTTGGTTTTGCTCGAGCATTTTAAGCATTGATACCTAAAGCTCTGTATTGAGAACTTCATATTAATTTACAACACAATTGTATGCCAATGACTTAATTTAATTTTTAGGGATCTGAAAGTTTCCACACTGAAATAGCAGACACAAAATGTGTTATTATCATACATATGCTAAACCTTTCACCTTCCTTTTAATAGTTGCCTTTGGCAAACTTTTAAACTCATCTAAGGATAAACCCCTATTCCACAAACGCCAACGCAAAAGAGGGTTGCCAAAAGCGGAGGGAAATCCAGGGGCCGCAAAGAACAATTCGCACATCTTCACAGCAACCTGCCACAGATCCCCGAACGACGTCAGCGTTAAATTGAGTAAGTAATGAAAAATCGATAAGCCGGCTCGCAACTGGCTTCCATACGGACAACTTTGGGAGTTGGTAGGTTAGACGGAGACGGAGGCGGAGAAACTTCCTTAGTCAACAGGAGGTTGGCAGCCGACGGGCGCCTCGTTGTCCCTTGCGGTTTTTCGGGCACTTAAACAAATGATTTACGAGTTTCTCGTATAAAAAAAATAATATTAAATTAAGATTGTCTAAGATTTCTAAGCTATTACTTTTTTTCCGAATCCCATCGTTTTTAAAGGTTTACTGTTGTAATTTATCTTCTCCTCGTAATATTATATTGTTCTATTGGATTCAAATAGGATACAAAAAATTACAACATACTATCTTTTAAAAACGAAGGGCAGGAACATTACTACTATTATGACCGGAACTTTATGTTTTTACCTTTTATGGCTATGATTTATATTAATTTTTTTTCTGCTTTAAAAAATCGTATAAATGTTTTGAGTATTGTGTTTGAAAGATATGGAGTTGCACTTTGAAAATGTTTTGACACCACAACAAACCCAGAATCCGTTTGCCTGTAATACCCATTTTCAAACATTTTTCAAACTTTGAGTTCCTATTTCTCAGAATCCTTGCGTCGGGGAACTTTTTGGAGAACGCAGTTTAATTAAAAAGCAATAATTTTGTAACACAGTGTTATTTATGCCCGAATTACCATTAGTATTTTAAATAAAGAAAATAGTATATTAGTTTAAAGGTACTGTTGGGTATTGCTTTCTTTTATTCGTTTGCAAAAACTTTTATAATTATTTTAATATTTTTTCGAACTAATTTTCCCGAGTGTTCCTCCAAAGGGAGCTGCAACTCAGACGGACTTTGCAAGGCTGCTGGCGCCTGCTGCCAGCATGAAAAAGAGCTACGAATCGGGGGACGAGGGGCGAAGGACCACATGACTGCGGGAGGTGGTGGAAGGCGTGTCCTTTGCCCGTTTATGGCGCCGTACTACCCGTCATGGGCGTGGGCGTGGGCGTGCGCATGACCAGCAATATAACATTCAATTAAGTGCAATTTGAGCTTAACTAGTGCATTACGTAAGTCCTGTACGGAACAGAACAGAGCAGGACTGGCAATGGAATTGGCCGACTGGGTTACACATATAATTATCGTTAAGGCTATATTTTTCCTTTCTCGCCTTAAGGAATACTGATGTAATCATAAGTGCGCCTTTTTTCGTTGGGTAGCGATTTAAAATTGTATGCAAGGAATAATCGACACACAATGTATCCCCATAAGTAGTTAGTTTTACCATTATACGCAATAAGTTTTAAAAGTTAGGCAAAAATGACTCGTACATTCATTAAACGAATTTTTTTAACATTCACTGAGTAAACAATATTTTACAGATGTTAATCGATTAAATACCAAACAAAAATGATAAATTTATTGGGATTTTGAATTGAACAAAAATTAAATAATTTATAACTTTTTAAATATATATATATATTTTTTTTCATGCTAAATAATTTTAATAATCCCTTGAGAAATGTAATGGGATTTTTGAATATTTCTCAATTTTACGCATGGGAAATGTGTACATTAATTTGTTTCAAGATTTATGATTTAACACTAGGAAAACAGCCAGCTGCCATCGATCATGGCTGGGGAAAAACTCCTTTTTCTAGAATTTCAACAACGTAAGCTCGCTCAAGTGAAGTGCAAATGAAATCTTTTGTGCGTCGGAGTTTTATCTTGGGCTCACATCCGCTCGGATACCCAACCGCCCACTCAACTATATCGCTATATCTACTATTTCTCGCACTCCCCCGGGTGAATGTTATCTGGTGTTCTCAGTCACAACATCGTACGCGAGTTATGACAAATCATGCCTGTTTTGCTGTTGTTTTGCGTAAGTTATACGGGTTACAGCAGGCTGGGACCATGCCCACACGTTTACGCCCACGCATTTAGGAATTACGCATGCTGACGTCACTGTGAATGGCCAAAAAGGAGAGCTTCGGCGGGTGAGTGAGGGATATGGGGGAGGGAAAGAGACAGTAGAACCTTCTAGCAGACGCCACAAACTGCGTCATTCATTCATGGATACCCACAATTTTGTCGTAGGTTGGGTACGCCAGAAAGAGAGGCAAAACAGGGGAATAGGGGTACAGTGTGGGAGGCAAAGTTGTACCGGGCGTTGTGCATTTCATTCATAAAATCCCATCGAGTGGGAGCGAAAGAGCAAGTCCTTCGATGACCTTCGTCAGTGCGCAGGCCTTGAGCAAAATTCGCAGCTTTGAGTGAAAGCTTCAGTGCGAACAAATCTGACAAACAAAAAAACAAGTGACCTTTCGCCACTATACCAACTAAAAAAAAAATACCAAGCCGGCTTAGCATATGGCCAGAATCGGTATTACATTCGGCCAAACCCTCAAAACATATTGCCATAAACTGATGGATTTATGGCTTAAACAGAGGGGTATTGTGGGGTGACCGTTTGCAAATCTCACTCGCTCATTCAATTTCAAGGTTGATTCGAAATGTCAAAATTGCAGATGCGACGTCTTCGAATCAAGTTTGCACTTGGCTGCGAATCGAAACGAGTTATCCAATCCAATCGCAAAGAGCATTGGAGCAAAATAATACTAATGATCGGCATTATGATGACGACGATGGGGGAGCAGGTGGGGCAGTGGGTGGCGAGTGGGCGCCAAAGCAGGCGAAACCTTTTGGATTCCACTGCAAACCCGTATAATAATTTATTGTGTAATGAATGCAACAAATGCTCGAGACCGATGAAAGAATCAAGTCGATGGGGGAAATACACAGCAATGGGGTGTTAGCATTATTTGATATCCTAAGACCCCAAACATTTTGGTAGAACAAGAGACCTATCCACTATCAGATACTCATTAGTTAGCTAAAGGGAGTTGCCACCTAGCTCCGATTTCATTAAAATTTTTCGTCGTAACATGTTTAAGAATCGTCCGATCTAAAAAATTGCTTGGCATCCGTATAGCTTTTGACAAATCAAATAAGTAGGAATACCTATTTTTGTAACTCATTCGTAGATAAAATGAGGTTTTAAGTTAGCATACATACAAATAGTCTTTTATTTTAACCATTTACTAACCATATTGCTTCGAAGTAAAATCCAACTAAAAGTAACACAAGAAGTAATACATAAGAACATTTTAAAGATAATCAAATTCTTTCCTGAATATTAGATTGAAGTGAATATTATAAGTAAAAACTGTGGAATAAAAATATTGCGTAAGGTCATAAGGGAATATATACTGACAAAAAGGTCACAGTATATACCAATATGTACCTAAGTACCTATAATAAAAATAAAACCAATAATGCTTTTCGAAACACATTAAAATTCTAACCTGTTATAGGGCTAAGGATTTGAAAGACTAGTCGAGAGCTATAGTCCATCGACCCTCTCGCTTGCGTAGGGCAAACGCAACGGCGAATGAAACGAGACAAGTGAGTGTTTGTGTCTCGCTCCCTCTGCATCTCCCCTCCCGCTCTTTAATGCAGTTGGCATGCAAAACAGATAAGCAAATACAATGTACCGTTGCTTTATTGAGCAGCTTCAGATCCAGCAGACGAAATAATTGAAAGTCAAATTGAAAGCTTTGGGGCGAGGCCCAATTGTTTGTTTCTTTTTTCGGGATTTCATTGGACTCGAGAGATACAGTGAGAAGCGGCGGAAAACTCCAGTAACTTGCATCTGATCGCAAGTAGCAAAAATGCAGTTCAGCTCAAGAGTTTTGTTTTTTGTTTTTTCTGTTTCTTTGGTTTTTTGTTTTTCGAGTGGTTCTGTACGAAAATGCATATACATGCATATAAGTATAGGCAAAAGTGAATGTCCACCGAAAAGTCCTTGAAACCTGAAACCGATCTTTCCAGTTTGGCGCACAGAAACACAGTGAACTGTTGCTTTAGCTGGTGCTATGTGGCGGTAACTGCAGATCCTGCACTGCGAGAAACTAACAAGGGTTCATGGCAACTAGTGGGATAAATCTATTTTTTATTTTTTAAAGAAATAACTTTCTACATTTATATCTCTTTTTCATTTTACCTTTTTAGGTCAACAAAATAAATTGATAAGATCATACCAATTTTGCGAAAAAACTGTGCAAGATCAAGAATGAGGGAATAATCGTAAAGTAACTACTGTTTTACCTCATTAAAACCAATTATTAAAACTAACTTTATTGAACATATTTTAATTATTAACCAACTTAATTTTGTTCAGTGCTCTACTAGCTGTATTGCTACTGCTGCCGTCACATTAGTCTTCAGCTTGAAGCTGTAGACAAGCTCCACTTGGCTCAGAAACTTGGACGGGGTGTCGGTTTTGGGTCTTTGGGCTTGGGTTTGGGTAATCCTTCATTCACCTGATCAGATCTAGAGGGTGAGAACGAGAGGGCGATAGAAGGCCAAGAAGTATTTGGGTTGCTAATGGGTGTGGTTCTTTTTTTTTGATATAAATCAAAATACAATAACCATTTGATATGTCGAATGCAAAAATTGATATACGATTAACCAATAAGTGCGGCAGGCAAACGAAGCGGATGTACTGAGCAATCTGACTAGAGGTTTAGCTTTATAAGAATGTTGTTAAATAAAGTTAATATAAGAAATATTACAAAGGAATTAAATAAATAATTAAATTATAATACTAATAATCCAAATATATCTTTGTGATATTTTAGAAATATTATTAATAGAACTGGAATTCGAACAAGCCAATCTTTTCTTCCTCTCGTTTAATTTTTTGCCATACAATGAGCTATAATGCGATTACATAACAATTTTGATCCGAACGAAACAATTAAGCGGACACAGCATCCAGCGATCAAGTTGGTTGGCGAGCGTTACAGATAAATCAAAAAAGCCCCAATGGTTTTGACCAAAACAAAAAGCTTAAGGCTAAAAATGAAAATGAAACTGAAGCTGGCTCTGGCTGAAACTGAAACTGAAACTGAATCGAGTTAAGCCAACTGAAGTGAACTGAACTCGGGTAAAGTCGGGTAAAATAAAGCTGGGGCGCAGCCGTAGCCACCTGCATTGAATTGACATTGAAGGTGGTTGTTGTTGTTAATGTTGTTGTTAACTATAGTGCTTGGTTGTTTTGCGGCAAAAGACCAAGAGACCAGGCCAAACCTACCGATGTTTGTTGCTGCTGTAAATGCGTTCATTCCACGTTGCCTTTCATTTCTTGCAATTGGCGTTTTAATTTGCCTGTTTAACCACATCAGCAAAAAACAACAGCAACAACCACACACGGCCCAATGAATATGCATGCAAAACAAAATCAGCTTATACAATGAGATTTATATTCATAAGTATTTATATGTGAATAGTTGTGTGCGAGTGAGTGTATGCCAGCAGTCCATAACAGACAGGCCGCAATCAAATTGAACCGATTATTGTTTTGAAATAAATTTAAACCCCCATAAGTGGCATGATTAGAAGTTAAAACACCCAGTGGAAAACGTTTAATTATTACGTGAACTAAGCTCTGAAATTACATACGCTATTTATACTTAAAGTTATTGTATCTGAAAATGTATGGTAAGGGAAAAAAGTTGTTTTTTTTTAGATATTTAACAATAAAAACAACCACTATTTAGATTTTAATTAAAATTAATAATTTTAAAATAAATAGTTTTTGTTATATATTTAAAGGTTTTAATATTTTTTATAGATTCTTTAAATACCTATTACAATATAATTAGAATTGTAAAGCAACAAAATTTGTTTATTATTTTTCCATTTCGTAAATAACAACACAATTATGAAAAGCCTTTAAATTCCAACCTCAAGCCAATTTAAAATATGTAATTAAGTGGAGCATTAATTACTCTAGCTTCACCAACAACAGCAATAACAGCTACGGACAAAGTAATTGGTATAAGGTCTATTGCCTGTGGATGTGGATGTGGATGTGTTCGATGTGTTCGAGCACATACCGCACTCGAGTGTTGAAACCCTTCAAAATAACTCAAGAAATCTTGATACAAAGTGTTTGGCTCCTCTTTAATTTTTTTGTTTTTTATTATTTTTTTTGCGCATTAGCTGCGAAACGAAGTTGGCAAATGGCC
The DNA here is from genome assembly GCA_035046095.1 of Drosophila pseudotakahashii. Taxonomy (NCBI): domain Eukaryota; kingdom Metazoa; phylum Arthropoda; class Insecta; order Diptera; family Drosophilidae; genus Drosophila; species Drosophila pseudotakahashii. The sequence goes on from JAWNOE010000266.1 coordinate 645,561, forward strand.
GTAAGGCAAAAAAACAAAATAGCAAAAGAAAAGAAAAATAAATAAATAACAATAACAACACAAAAATATATATACATATTTGGACATTCCAGCACCTGTTAACTTTAGTTTTACGCGAAGTCGCATTAAAAATTCCAAGAAATCATCAGCAAAGCCACAAATGCATAAACGGCTTCTTGCACTAGTCTTAAAAATAAATACATAAATACATATAGAGGATGTATTAACGAACGACCTTGCCAAAGGCAATCTTCAAACGGAGTGGAAAAAATGACTCTACAACTTTGGCAATAAAAGAATTAGCGGCTCTTAATGCCCAAGCGTAACTGAAAAATTTGCAACAAAAAAAAAACAAACAAAAAATCAACAAAAAACTAAACTGAAAAAACACAGCGTATTTTTTGGTTATTTATCTCCACTTCGTCTTTAATAACAATAGCGGAACCGTAAACGATTTGGAGTAAAGTGGATTTTAGGCGCATAAATAGATATTTATATAGAATCACGTCCGTTTCAACACATCCGCATTCTAAGAACCGCTCCACATCATAAAAAACTTCACAATTTGATAATTAATATGAAGAGGGAAAATCTCAGATGTCTGATTTTATTATTTTTTCCATGTTAATAGTGCGCAGCACGTGAGGCTGACTCACTCGAGATCTGCTGAGAACAGAACTGAATATTCAATTGTTCACTCACATCGATTACGAGCAATTGACAAGCGAGTGTCGGAGTAATTATAAATCTAATGTTACATGACTTTCAAATTATTCAGTTGGAGATGCCATTATTACAAATTGGAGAATCTGCGTTGATCGCAATAGGCCTTCCCAAAAATAAGCATACTATATCACTGAGGATCTGTAGTCGAAAACTTTGATTATTATGATGACTTTGTCGTCATCAGGATCTAAGCTGAAAAACAACATGCGTGAGTTTCGTTACAGGTATTCTTAGTTAAGTATTAAGTATTAAAGTTAACAACATTATTTATTATATGACTAAAGCTAATTATATAACTTTTAATAGCACATAAATACTTTAATTACCTAATTCCCAATAATTTACCACCATTTAAAAGCACTGAGCTATAAAAACCTAAAAAATATAAATTCGCAATTTATACATGTTGTACAATTTATTCTGTTCAATTGAAAATTAATAACTTCTTTGTGGATCCCTAACCTAATCCCTAACTTTCAATTGCATTAATCCATTTTATTTATAATCGTTTCTATCGTCAAACAGTAAACAACAATAAATATAGCTTTCGTTTTCTTATTGGGACACCTTTAGACCCAATTTTAAAATTCATTTCATCATTTCGTAGTACAAATTTGGCAAATCCATTTATTTTTGCCTCGTCATAATTATAGGAAAATTGGTATGAATTATTTTCTACAGTTCGGTCGTTTTTTTTTTTTTGGTGTTATGGCAAGTCACAGTGAAGCGTAAACAAAAATATTTTACGAAAATCACATTAAATCCGATTCAACCCACTTATTATTGTTGAAATATTTGCTTTAACCTTACCACAGATTTTCTGTGTGTGTGTGTGTTCTTTTCATTATTTTGAACAACAAAAAAACGAAGACAGCCCAAAAATGTTGATAATTACCGGAAGTAACTTGTGTCATGCACAGACACACAAAACACACACAGACAATAGATAAATTATATTTTTTTATCAGAAAGCAATTTGGCAGCATTGAAACCTATTTCTAGGCTTTATTTCTAGGAAATACAATTACACAATACCTATCAGCTGAAAAAGTATTTTATTGTCTGCCAGAAACGATCCGAAAATGTTCCATGGAAATCGATACTGAAAAGGATTTTAATTTCCCCATCGGGTTCACTCGCCCGGTTTACAGAAGCTGATTTAAATGTCAGAGAAGCCGGCTATAAAGCGCTAGTCAAGCATAAATGTTAAATGTCTTTTAAATACCAAATTGAGGAGGCCACTAATAAAAAAAAAACACACACAACTAGAAGACACCTACGAATTGGGCATCTATAAGTAAGACAATCGAATGCTCTGAAGCCAAAATATATATTTCCAAAAATGTTGTAAGATTTTATTATTAGGCAAAGACTTGGCTACTAAAAATGTTGGATTTGGATACTTTTACAATATTGGACACTAAAAATGTTTGGTTACTTTGTTAGTAAGCAATAGGTAGGTATTATACTTTCCGAATTTGATAAAAACATGTACTGTCCCATAATTATGTAGTATATGCTAAAAATTACACTGCTCGAAAGTGCTTCGGTGCAAGCCTATGGGCATTAAATTGTTAATTAAATTTAACCATATCTCTTTGTTTTCCATTTTATTGGGTGGTATTTGTAAAATCTTAATATAGATATCTCGTAAAACATTAAACCGCGATTTCACTAATACCACCCGTTAAATTCGAAAACTAAGTATGCAGATATGCATATTAAAACAATACAAATATTTAAAAAATTTACAGATTTACAAAATAATCAAAAAATAAATTAGTCCAGTCTTAAATAAACATTTAACAGCAAATTGTCTGCAATCCTACGATTGACAGCATTTGTGACAAAAGGAAATATGCATTTTCATTATTTATTTAAAAGGTTTCTTTGAAAATATTCCAATCTTTATTTTGACAGCCAATAGTGCGATGTTACCCAGCAAATGGCAAAAAGCAAATAATCGCTTTTAAGGCAGCTCGAATGATTGATGGGGTCGTAAATGCTTTTTTATGTGCACTCTAAACTTCTGGGCAGAAATTTATAATACCTTTTGGCAGTGTATAACAATAACAATAACAAAACTGCAACAACAACAACGGCGGCGGGCAAAATGCCGATTGCAAGTCAAACTCAGAGATTAGGCGAAGCTGAAAAAATTTGAAAGGTGCACGCGAATGCATTGCAAGGCATTTTGTTGCATTTGCAACAAAGGAATGCAAGTGGCAGCGACTAACAAGTAATTTACGTACACAATCCAAAGCACACACTCGCATTAACATGTTCGTATATCTGTGGCGCTTGTTTGTCCACAAAAACTAACAGACCTGCAAGTAGACGGCAGCAGATTAACATCAAAGACCTTAAGGGAACCCTAACAGGTGCTATATCTTAAAGTCTAAACAAATTTGCAATTTTTGGGAAATAAATCTATTAAACTCCCTATTTTAAATCCTTAAAAAATTTATTTGGAAAATTGGTTTTTGTATTAAATTGTATTATAAATTGAATGAATGAATTGAATTAAAAATTTAATTTAGTTTGTTATGATTAGGTTGCTAGCTAAGATATGTTAGTATATTCAGGCAGATCATTAAAAATTTCAAAACATGTACATTTTTAATGCATAATAAGGTTAGAAAAATTCCCTTATTTTGTTTGGACGAATATTAGCACAGAAATATTTAAATGTACCATAAATTGTTCGATACTTCCCCAAATGTTACTTTATGGAAAAAAGTCGATAGTAGTCGACTGAACAATCGCAAAGCATACTATCGACTTGTAGTCGACTTCAGTCGATTTTATGTCAGCTCTAATACCTTTGAAACTTATTATTTATTACGTTTTAATATTTATTAATTAATATTTTAATAACGAATTCATGGAACTTATTATATAAATTTTTTGGGAAATAAATCTATTAAACTCATTATTTTAAGTATTACATAAATATATTTGAAAAAGTTTAAATTGTTGTCTAAATTATGCTAGATAGTTTTTTTGTGATTGATACTATTTCTTTAAAACAAGGAATAAAACGGAAAAATTCCGAGAATTATAAATTTACCTTGAACCTATTTTTTATTACTTTTTAATATTTATTAATTAATATTTTGTACATAATATTCTCCGGCCTGCAGTGTTCCTTTTCTCGGCTTGGCTAACTTTCAACAAAAATAATAATAGTCCCCAAAAGGAAAAACAGTATTTTCTGTTAAGCACCAAATTTATATAAGCATATTGTTACGAAATCCAATGAGCGTACTATATAACGATAGGTTAGACATCGCGAGGGTTCAACCAACTTTCGGTCAAATCAAGTACACTCACTATATTGCTTATTCCAAAGATTCATTGATGATCGTAACGCTGACAGGCGATGTCTACTTTTGAGCCATGGTTATCAGTTACAACCTCTAAGCCCAAACATTGTATTCGGATTTGCTCTTACGACAAGTCAAGTGGACTCTCTGCGGTATCAGGAATCAATGCAATCTCAAATCTATAAGAGTGCCTTAAAATAAATACAATTTCGTTGATTGGAATGCCTCTCGAGCACCCAATCCCACTGCCCCCCGACAGATTGTCTCTGCCTTATCAACATCGAATTGAACCTGTATTTTCTACGCTCCGCTCGCGTTTTTCTCTCTGTTTTTCTCGCTTTCTTATCGCGACGGCAACAGGCACCTCAAAAGCGAAAATAAATAAATATAGAAGTAAATGGGAATATGCATTTGTTTGTGTGGCGACCGCAAACATTTCAAGTTCCTCTGCATTTATTCACTTCTTTTCTTATCGGTGGGCTGAGCATTTTGATGGTTTTGTTTTTACTTTTATTCAACAACCTATTATTATGCTGCCACAGAAATGAATCCGAGTATATACACAAATTCCCCATAGATATGCTGTTATATGATGTCAGGTTGGGGGTCATCGTCATCCCAACAGACTTTGCCTCTGCCCGGCGATTGTCGTCGCCTCTGATTTCGCAGGCGCCAGGCATTATTCCCGCGGCATTATCGGGTGTCTCCCCTAATTGCAGGGCCATTGTCTTCCCTAATTAGCGGACATGGCCACAAAGAACTCTCGTGGAGTGGAAATAGGTCTATCTTTCATCTCCCTCGCCAAGATACTGGACTGCTGTCATTCGCCTCTGGATGAGGTTTATTAATCCCGAACTGATTTTCACATTTACATACTTACATTTGCTTCACAAAGTTTGAAGTTCATGCAGATACTTTGAAATTGTATTTCTTGCAGGGCTTTTTCAATTCAAAACGTATTTTAAACGAATCTAGATATAATGGAATAAATTTGCTTTTTTCTTTATCTGGTAAAGTATATATTTTAGCTTAATGTTTAGTATGCTCTAACTAAATGCTCTAAAATGATGTTTTTAAAATATTTAATAATGAGAATAGAATTCTAGATATTTAGTAAAGATATTCCTAACTGTTAAGTCAATTAAATATTCACAACCGACATATGCAACCTTTATAATCTTATAAACAAAAGTTGATCGTAATAGATAGGTGCATGTTTTAATAAAAAGTATTTATGAGTTTGTTAAATAGTTAAATATGCAACAGAAGTGTAATCTCTACATGGACTTTTTACTGTCATGTAATGAATATTTTTAGCAAGAACCCTAGTTCCGATCCGCTGCTCGAACAGCAATCGTTCAAACTGGAACTTCCGGTAGGGTCGATCATCGTACTCCCGCTGCCAACAATAAAGGAGCAGGATCGTAAACAGTCGGCTTTTCTCTGGCGAAGGACGAGGGCATGCCTTTGTATTGTACTCGCACGTTCAGAACTATTGTAAATTACTAAATTTAAATTGTTAATGTGAATTTGTGACAACTTAGCCAGCGCAGATTGTGTGTGAAAATTAATTTAAATTATTTCCAGAAAGTTTTAAGTCTAGCGCAGCCTCAAACCTCTTCGCCACACGACATATTTTTCGCCGCGAATTTGCCGCAAAACTAGAAAAAAACGTATACTTTTGGGCTGAAAAAAAAACAATTCTCCAAAAAAATTCTAAAATTCTCCAACAATTCTCCAAAAATAAAAATTGGCGCAAGTCTGGTCACTCTGAAATGCAAACTTAAGTTCGAAAATGAGGAAGAAGAAGACTATTGGGAGATCCGGCATCCTTGGTAAATTGGAATTGGAATTCTTCAACAATTCTTCTTAGCTAAGCTCAAAAAAGAATCGCTATATCGCCTGAGGTTTTAGAGATATGAAGTGTGATAAAGGCTGGGCTTAATTTTTTTTTTTTTACCTAGGCGCAAAGCTAGCTAAGCTCAAAAAAGAATCGCTATATCGCCCGAGGTTTTAGAGATATGGAGTGTGATAAATCTGAAAATTTGTATTGTCATGAAACTTTCTAAGGCTCTTTTCTTTGTGGCCAGTACCTATTGAATTTATTATATTTTGCACGCTTCTTGGCAGCCACGATAAGCGTGTGGAATCTCAAGCACACGTGATAGAAGCCGCTGACAATCCATTTCTTTTTATACTTTATTTGTTCTTCCACTGATTTCCATAATCAAAAGAATCGCGCACACAACTGCAGTTTTTGGCCCGCACCACAATCTTTTTTCATCGCTCTCCAACGACGTTTTTTTTTGCCAACAAAATCATATTTATAAACGATTTTTACTACGCAGTTGAGTTGGTGAAAACCAACTGAAGCAAAAGTTGGCCACACACAGCTGTGGCTATTCGCGAAAACAATATGCAATTTGGTAGCGTAATATTTACTGACTCAAATAATAATAGAAATAAATATAACAATTAAGAAAAAAATATAAAAAGCTTTGCACGCTATAGATCCACAGATATACACCGGTATATACATATTTACTAAGATAATCGTAAAAAAAAGAATCGACTGGGAAAGCTAACTGCAAATGGGAAGAGAGTTATATCAGCTGCCCCTGCTCCAATAGAAAGTTCGTAACTCAGACGGTTCTTTGTAAACATTTCCACCTGTCCATATAGCACACTCTCGTATTCACATACCGAATCAAGTGAGGCTTGACGTAAGCAGAAGAGTTGATATATTTCAATATATAAACCTATGTGTGTTTGTACAATCGCCCGGCCTGATAAGCTTCAGAATGTTTGCAAATCTTTGACGAGATTCAAATCAAGTCTGGAAATCCCCGCATGTTGAGTTGAGTACGTACTTTATATGCGTTTCGAAAATGTAAAGCGAAAAATTTGACTACCAACGTTCGCGTAAAATAAGTGAGATGAAAAAATCCCAAAACCGTTTTAAAAAAAACATTTCGAGTTGTAAATGAGAAGGGGCATTGTGACCGTTTTGCGTTTTATATTTCTGCTTGATCGATAAACAAAACGCATACATATATTTCCTAGGAAACCTTTTTGTTATTATTGTTCTATCATAATATTTGATAGGCAACTGTCTTTAGTTTCCAACTTCCTGCGATAACTGGACTTATGCGATATCTCTAGGCGATAATAGCTATTGTGTGATAACATAATCAAATTGACATCTCAACTCGAACGTGAATTTTATCCGCAAATGAACTTGACCACTTTTACTTTAATTAAAATCAGAGTTTTTGATTAAACTAGACTTTTCAGGGAATCAATCTTTATCTCTAGTTTTAAAATTGATTATTTTCCTGTTTTTCTACTCTCTATTGTGTATAAAACGAGTTTGAGTTGTCTTTTTAAACAAGGGTGGATAACCTTTGAATTTAAATTAAAGGTCAGTTTTCTGGTTTTAAATGCAATTTTTCGGAGCTACGACTTTTATTTTTAATAATTAACGAAAGATAATAAAGCATATTCATATCATCTTAAATTATAAAATGGATAACTCTCTCAAAACTTTTAGAATGAAAAGCAGAGTACTCCTCGTCGGAAGATTGCATATATGCCAAATACATAGAGCTTTCGTTGTGACAGGTTCCACACACTATCTTATCAATGGGCTCGCTTCCGTTGCCAAAGTGTTGGCCACGTGTGGAGAGATTTGTTTCCAAGCCAAACAAATTTCACCAGCAGTTGACACAACTCGGCCCACTGTGCTCGGGAATCAAAATTCACGTGGGGCGAATTTATGTATGTCTGGGCCCAAAAGAGTAAACATCAACAGGCGAGCGAGAGATCTAGTTCTAATGATTCATTAGAAAATGTGTGTTCGGATTGTTTTTCTGAACATTTTCAATGTTTTCGTCTAGTTTTTGTTTTTACTATTTGAAGGCCAGCCAAGGCAATGCTAAGGCTATGCAAATTGTTTAAACAATTGGTAAAGCGGCCCAAAACGAGGCAAGAAGCCCAAAAAATGCCGGTATTTGAGAAATTTTTTGACTGGTTTAAATCTTTAAGGTCTTGTAAATGAATCCCTTTGTCTCCATTTTAAGCGGTGCTTTCGAAATTAGCCCTCGGCAACCATTTTTTTTGTTGGCAAAAAACATATAGAAAACAAGTTTCACTTTTCGCATAAGTTTGTCTTATTTTTTTTGTAGAGTTTTGGTTCGTTTAGAACTAGTTTTGGTAACTAGCTAAGTGCCGCAGCACATGCTAATCAAACCACTTTCGGTTGATATTTTTCCACAATAAAATCAAACTCAAAAGTCAGAGACGTCAGTGAGAGATTTGCATAAAATACCTGAGACTCGAACTTCTGGCAGATTTTTGGTTACCATATTGTTGGGATCTCGAGTTGTTGGGCCAGAATATTTAAGTATACATAAGCAGCTATTAAGAGTGACGGAGATTCAAGGCGAGACATCAGTATTTCCGTATATTAGCATCGCATTTGTCTCTCTCGATTGCACAAAATCGGTGGCGACAAATTGCCCGCTGTCAGCCAGGGCGTATACGTAATATTTCGCCCCAAGTGCATAACCGTAAATAACAAACAAAAAGAATATATATATATGCACTATACAAAGGGAAGAGATAACAAATTGCAAAACAATTGCGAAAAAGTCCAGCAAATCAGTGCGGAGAAAAGTCTTAGATGGTTTCGAGTTGTGCTGTATAGTTTGTGCTCCATTCCGCGACTCCCAAAATGAAATCAGCTTATCAAAAATATATAGATGAGTAAGCACTCGCTTTCTCGCCTTTCTGGGCCTTTTTACCTTATCACCACTTCTTGTTTGTGTGCCATTAATTATGGCTGCTTCCTTCGGTAGCTGCTGAAGCTGATTAGAACGCAAACTTCACGAATGGTGGCAACTAATGGAAAGTTACGAAAGTTTTCCCACCTTGGGAGCAATTATAATACTGCGTTTATGATTTCCACAGTTTAGTAAATTTTAATTACAGTAGAGGCAGAGTTTAAGAAAATTTTAAAAACCTATCGTGATAAAAAGCAACCTATTCGAGTGTTCCGCTAAGTCCCTAATGATTTCATATCACATAATCTAAATGGTTCTCAATTACACAATTTACAAAACTATTTTCAAGGTGAGATTGCACTTGAAACCTTTTGTAAATTGATTATTGCGAAATTTTTTTTAAGAAATCTATCACATTAGGTCTAGTCTCTCAAATACTCAATATAAGTAGAATGTTAGGTCAGCACATAAACCATATTTCTAGTGAAAAAAAAAACAAATAAAAATTCAAGCTGAGAAATATAAAATTCCTAGTTCTCTTTAAGGCATTTTTTTAATCAGAAATGAAATTCTTGACCTTAGATCGTATACAAATACCATTGAATATCAATATTAAATTGTAATCTAATTTAATTTAATCAGAAGTTTGAATCAACGCTTTTATCGTTGTATTTCCTGTTGAATCATAAGTTTTTTTTCCGCTAAGAAAATATTGAAAAGTAATCAATATAATTTCAAAGAAATGCTCTGTACTGTAATCTTAGAGTAAGAGTTGCAGCATTGATTACAGATGTTGGTTTTTCCCGGGGCAACTGTTATTTTTCCCCTTGAGTCAGACGTATGGATGACTGTTTTAAAAATGTAATAGACCTTTTTTTTATTGGATTTTGGTTTTAAGTACTCAGATGTATCAAAAACAAACCCACTCAAATGTAACCCCTATCCTATATATTAGATATATCGTCTCGACTCACCTGCATTATGGGATACGCGACACGACCTTTGCCGAACCGCTCTATGATCGTCAGCTTGGTGGAACTGGCCATGACTCCGGCGATGTTGGAAGAGGACAGGACCGGACGCGATGGCGGCACAATGGGCACAAAGTCGCGATTCCTTTCGGCGAAGGTGCGATCGAACGAGTTGCGTCGATCGCTATGGGAGCGTCTGTAGGCCACATGATTGCCATTACCACCACCACCGCCAGCGGTATTGGGCCCCCTATAGGTATTTGATGAACTGCCGTACTGGGACACACCCATGTAGGATTTGGACTTGCGATACTGCTTGCCGGAGTAGACAGCCGGTTCCGGATAGTTGAGATCGCTGTGATTGCTGGCGGTCTCCGATCCGGAGCTGGTTGACGACGACGAGGAGGAGGAGGCGGAAACGGAGGAGGTGGAGGCGGAGCCGGAGGATGTGGGAACGGTGGCAACGGCGGTGGTCAAACTGGAGATCATCGATGGCTTGGAGCATTTGGCACAGGGCACGGCCAAGGCGGCCGTTAGCAGTTCAGCGGGATTTATTTTGCCCACGCCACTGTTCAATGTTGCCGGTGTGTCCAAGTTGCTGCTCTTGTTGCTGTTGCTGTTGCTGTTGCTGTTGCTGCTACTGTTGCTGCTTATGGTGATGTTGCTCCTGTAATTGTTGCTTCTGTAGTTGCTGCTGTCGCGTGGCAGCGATTGAATGAATATCTGTTGCCGCTGTGGCTTGGCTTTTTTGCTGCCGCGTTGCTGTTGCTGCGGCTGCTGTTGTTGTTGCTGTTGTCCTTTGCCCGCATTTGCGTTCTTTTTGTTGTTGCTGTTCGCCTTGGCATTCGGAGCTTTGTTGTTGTTGGTTGTTGTTTTGTTAATCGGTTTTTGGTTGTTTATGTTGCTAAGGTTGCTGCTGTTCTCGATGTTGCTGTTGTTGCCCGCCGCCGGCGACATTGCCTCTCGCTGCCTCTCCTTGTCCTTGTCCGCCTTCTTGCCATTCACCTTGTTTACCATTTTCCCTGTGTTCTCTGTGATTTGTCCTTTTTTAACCGTTATTCGTGCTGCGCTTGTAGAGTTCCGTTAGTTCTCTCCGTTCTACGTTTCGTGCGCAATTGTCTTTTGGCTTCTGCTTGCGCTGGTGTTTTGTTGTTGTCGCTCTCGCTTACCGCTCTTTTCTCTCTGCGGCTAACTGCTATCTCACTCGCGCGCGCGCATTCGCATTCGCTCTCGTTTTCGTTGAGCTTTTGTTTTGTGTTTTTAGTTGTGCCACGTTTTGTTGTTGGCGCGCCGCGATTTTATATTTTGTATATTTCGCTTGCGTTCTTTTTATTTTTATATTAAATGAGCTTTTGTTGTACACCTTTTGAAATGTTTTTAATCACGAAATTCATTAATGTTGTTTCTCACTTGCTAACACTTTTTCTCAACTGCGTCTTTTTGGCGAAATTGCTGTTCTTCGTTTTTGCTACCCCTTTTGGATGGCATTTCATATTTACCGCAAGATAAAGCAGAGAGACAGAGGGCGCATCATCATGTAAAGAGAGCAAAGAGAAAACAAAAACAAAATTAGTTTTAGTTATTGGTTATTTGCTTTGTCGAATAATTGTTTTCGGCATTCCGTTAGGGACTTTTGTTTGTGTGTTCTAAATGCCGTTGATTTATTTTTACAAAGCTAGCCACAAATCGCTTTTGAGCGCAAATTCCCCCTTGCTTTCGCACGCGCTCCTTCCTTGCTTTTTATCACTTGTTTTTTTCTTTGATTAACTGCTGCGTTTGCTAAAGGAGCTAAACATATAGATGTTTAAAAAGTCCCCATTTTCAAACGCGCAATTTGTGTTACTTATTTTTTGCGTCCATCGAAAAAAAGCAAAAACAAAAACGCCGAAAAATATCGTACGAATGTTTGTGTATATACATATGTACATATCTGCGTTGGTATGTAAATGCTTGCCATTTGGCGGGCGCGTTCTCCCTCTTTCTCTCCTTCCATCTCTTTCTATCCCCCAGCACGATGATGTAAGTTTTCGTATCGGAATGCTTTATTTCATTTTCCCTTGCTCTTCTCTTCGCTATCGCTCCGACGAAATAATGTGTGATCAGTAAACTGACCACAAGATCAATATTCCTGACTCCCGTAAAGCTGCCTCCGTTAATTCCCCCATTAAAACTCTTTATTATTGCACTCAACCACTGCATTTGATACAACGTCAAAACGAATAATAAACAAAGCCGAATTTTATATACCCTTGATCTATACTTCTCAAAAAGTTTTGAATTTGCATAACTACTACTAACAGGTTTAAACGCATAATTTCAATAAAATGGAAAATCAAATAAAACAATTGCTTACAAAAGTATGGATCTTAAAAAAATAATGAAATCATATTGTATTTACCGACCTTAATTCTTCATAGAACTTCGGATAAAACCAAATTATATTACAAGTTTTTAAAAATATATTGGTCAAACGTTACAATGCATTATATAATGCCCATTAAAGTTACCATACCCTCTGCATATTAAATAGCCCCTGACGAAATTAAACAATTCCCCTGGGAATCGTATTATTGTTTACGAGATATTATGACTCAATCGCACGAACAGAAAACGTTGAAAACTGATCTCGTCTGCCAAATAAGCTAATTGCTTTTCCAGAATTCTCGAACACTAACCGATCTTGAACCCAAAAATGATGGATGAATGTAAGAACGGCGATAATTATTATTTTCTAACGAGCAAACGTATTAGTTAATGGGTAGAATGAATACTTAAATAATTTTGGTATTCCCTCGTGCGTTAAATTGCTTTTTATAGAACTTGCGCCCTTAAAAATAGTTCATAAAGTTTAGTTATTTTGCAGCCTACATCATTATTCTTTTTAACAAATCCATAAACACTATATTAAAATGATAAAAAAAACTATAGCTGTGCAATTATTATTTTGCTTAACTAAAAATCAACAAAAACATAAAAAAAAACTTTAATTTGTCATTGATTTAAAAAACATAGTAGGAGGAAATTTATTTTTGTAATATAATAATAATTGTGATCCTGTTTCTCTATGAATTTTACTAGACAGATTTAAAAATACTTTATTCTTGAAAAACAAAACCACTTAAAGAAGATCTTGGTTGAATAATATCTGAAGGTGCTTTCATCTACATGTCTCTACACCGCCAAAAAATAGCGAAACCGGAAATGCCAGATGCCAAGACAACCCGAGAACCAAGAGGTGGATGGGTTCAGGGGGCGGGATGGTGTGTGTGCCTAGATCGTTATCCGCATTTCTGGTTTGTTTTTCATTATAGGCAGAACACAAAACCATGCGACACGATGCGATCTGCGATCTGTGCTGCAGTCACGTAGTCCCACTAATTGAGCGAGATCAATAACAGTGATTGTGTGTGCGTCGATATATTTACCTGAACAGTTCGTATAGCTCGTGCTTAGTCACTCATTATCCAAAATCCACGCAGAAAGGCTTTTGTTTTTTCTCAGTGGTATCCTATCAAAACTGTTTTGTTTTCAATAGAGCACAGATTGCTGATTTTTCGATCAAAAGTTATACAGCAAGCGGCTATCGTGGTCTATCGGCATCGGTGGCCGGCTATCGATTTCGGTATGCTATCGACGACGGGCAGCAGGGTGTGGGTGGAGTTTAACGTTCCGGCGAACCGCTGGCAGATCGCCTTACACTAAATACAACGGACGGGCCAGGATGGCGATCGGTATATTCGGTTTTTGGTTTTGATTTTGATTTTGGATTACTACGGCAAAGTAACAAGCCAAAACTTTCGGTTTTCTTTTTGCTCAAATTCTGACAAGTAACACCCTAATTGCTAATTGCTCGGCTACCGTTACTTTTGGGTTTTCAATATACCGTTGCACTGCACACAATCCGCACACATACACTGCTAAACACTCACGCACACAAACACACGCGTTGGCTCACTTAACTCCCAACTTTTCGATTTTTGATTTTGAATTTCAATTTCACTTTTTTTCGCTTGCCTTTTGCTTTATTTTCTTCGTTTTTCGGACCACGCGTTTCGATCAGCGGAAGCTTGCCGAAAAGCTTCGAGAATGTGGTTTTTTTCGATTTGATTTGACAGCAAAAAGGGCTGATAAAGTTGCACTTGCACCTGGCTATATAGTGCTAAGATCGGTTGGGGGAGTAGTCTCTTTGTTAGTCTAACTGTTTGTGAGTTGCTATATTCGATAGTCTGTCTAACGGTTGCTCAGCGTTCGATCGGATTACGGTTGGCACTGTACTGCTCCTTCTTGGTCTACTTGAGTTGAGTGTCGAACATGTGACGAGCAACTGATGGCGCTGGCCCGCTGGTCCGCCGGCCAAGCGAAGACGAGCGACGGCGGCAGCAGTAGCGGGTACAGTGGGGCCTGCCTAGGAGTGAGGTTTAACTGTTCATCAATCACAAACTGAAAATCACAAATTCTACAGAGTACGTAATTTTATCTATATTTTTAAAAATTATAAATATTTCTATTTAGTTCTACACACAAAAAAAAAACTTGGTAAAATCAACTGTTGTAATTGTCAATCAGTCCCCCCAACCACAAAAAATAGTCAATTCTACTAAGTAAATAGTTACTTTCACAACAACAAATACACACAATTAGGAAAGACACACTCCTATATCCATGACAAAATTGAAAATTTTTTGTGGTTGGGGTCTTTTTGACAATTTTTTTTTGTGTGTACCTCAGAGGCTATGGACACTGTCCATTTATTATTATTTCTCTCTAAATACATTTTTTTTTTTTAGCAATAGAGACACATAACAGACATTAACTTGAGTTATTTAATAACTTCGAGAGGGTTAGAGTTATTCGCATCACTCACTCAATAACGGTTTCTTAAGTTTTTCGTCGAAGCCCCACTGTCGTTAGTGGGAGCAAAGCGGAGGCTCCGACGATTCTAGAGAGCGCAGACGAAAAGTTCGCGAAACGGAATTAGCAACAACAATTAAGTCGGAAATGAGCACTGTCTCCGTCTCACTCTCTCTCTCTTTATCGCTATCTTACGCCCCCCCTCTAATTCGTCACCTCAATGTTTTTTTAACCATCGTCAAACAAAAGCTTTTGCCAAACGGTTGAGAGCTTTTGAGTACTAGGTCAAGAAATGCCTTGAAGCTATTGTTTTTAAGGTTTTCACTTTTTAAGCCTAGTTTTTAGGTGATTTATCTGTGCTTAAAAGTGAGGATGAGCCAAAAGGGGTGGGAGGCAGAGAGAAAGAAAGCGATTGATAGATGGGAAGAGCAAAAGCTTTTTACGATCACATTGTTGTAATAACTAAATACCGGCCGGTAAAAAAAATTGAGAAAGCGCCGACCTTGTGCTCTCTTTATCTCTCTCTCTGTCTCCCCAGGGGGGAGAAAGGGGAATGGGGTGTGAAAGAGCGAGAGCGTTGGGGTGGCAACCGAATGCTAATTAATTGGAAGCTTTCTCCCCTTCTCTGTCACACCTAAAAAGCTTTGCGATCAGCGGTTTATTACCATTTATGCATATGAATTAAAGGCCCTGTACATTTTGGGGTAAACACAACTGATCCACTGATCCTTTAGAAGGCGAATCAAAAAATAAACAAATGCAACGCCGGATGTTCGGGGATCACGATCACGTGACCAAGGCTGCAAAACTGCGACTAGAAATAAACGGTGAAATAGCTAAAATCACATTGTCGGGCGGTATTTTTGGCTGTCGCCGCCTCAATAGCTAAAGCGACAAAACAAACCCAAAAATATCCACACATCACATCCACCGGTTGATGATAGTCCCGTAGACCAAATGCGTAGTAGCCACGCGGCCAACAAGAAATTTCAATTATTTTGCCAACAAACGAAATCGGGCATGTGTTCGTATTTATAAGACCTGCGTGAATCCACAGTAAACAATAGTTTATCAGTTTTTTTGTGCGTTTTCAATTCACCTTAGCCGATTTGATTACTTAGTGAAGGTGGCGCCTATCTGTAAAACGACACAACAAATTGGGCGTTCCTAATCTGAACTACCTTAAGTCATTTTAAAGTAATGGAAGCCAATTTCAAAACAAATTGAATACAACAATTTTTTATGCTTTGTGAGCTTTTTTTTAAATCCACTGTAATCAATAGCCTTTCAGTCTTTTTTTTGTTTCTGGAGTTTCTTCAACCGATACGAATTATAATTTAACGTTAAAAATCAAGGAATATTAAACCATTATTTTATTACTTGATTTGAATTGCACATTCTTATGAGTAGTATGACTCATGGTGACTTTCCATTGAATTTTTCCGTTGAAACAATTTTCATTCAGACGGGGAAACCCACGAGCTTTTTCTGTGGGACACAATTTTCAATAAGCAAATAGCTTTTCGGTATCTTTCTTTGAATTTATAGTTTAAACAAATATTTATGATATGCATGGTTTTGCACTATCTTAACTCCAAATATAAATTTTAATCTTTATTCTTCAATTTCAAATGTGTGCAACATTATAACATTATATAGCAACATACATAAGTAAAACCTCTTAAGTATCCATACATTTTTTGACTGGTTATAAATATTACACACAACTATCTAATCCCAACCCAATTAAATGTACTGGCTTAAAAATGTTATAATATTTATTGATTGAAGAAAAAAATTCGGAGATTTAAAACCGGTTTTTACTTAAATCGGTGTGTTAAAGAAACACATTTTTAGTCAAATTCCCACTGAAAGTCCGTTTCTATAGTCCCGTGCTCTGAACATTTAAATCAGTTTGTAAATTCCTTAAAGATTTTTAAAATAATTTTATATAAAACGGTGTGCATATATAGCTCCTCCCGCCAGGATCGCAGCCAATAGAGTGGCGCCAGAAACACGTTTTAACAGCCGATCCTGCCACTTTCTGTTGGCAATACACTGACTATAGGGCATACTGGAAAAAGACACGCTATTATAGAGCGGTATCCAGCTGGGAAACAAACGGAAGAGCAGGGTGTCCAGCCATTTTCGGAGCCGGAAGGTCCAGCGTTTGGTCAGGTCGCGCATCTGGCAGTGGAAAAGGTAAGAAAACGAATTAGAGATTAGCATTACAAATTATAATTTCAAAGCCCACCTCCACATAGTTGTACATGGCCAGATCGCAAATGGCGAAGGCATCCTGCCAGCGTTTCTCGGTGAACAGGGCCAACGCCTCGTCCAGCGGCAACTGCTGGCCCAAAATTCCGGTCAACAGCGTAACATCCTCCATTCCGGCATTCATTCCCTGGCCATAGTAAGGAACCATAGCATGGGCGGCATCGCCAAGGATCAGGGCCTTATCGGCATAGTGGTAGGGTCTGCACTTGATGGACACCAAATGCTGTGGTCGGGTTTTAAAAAAGTCCTTGATCAGCTGTTGCTCTCCAATCAGTGGCAGTGCATCGCGGAAGTTCGTTCTGAAGAAACCCAGTAGATCATCTTGATTTTTAATCTTTGCAAATACCTCGAAAGGCATGGAAAGGGTGACCGTGAACGATTTATCCTGATTCGGCAGGGCAATCATCATAAAGGAATTACGCGGCCAAATGTGCAGGTAATTGGCGGGCATCTGGAAATCACCCGACTTCGAGGGTATACAAAGCTCCAAGTAACCTGTTTCTATATACTCCTGGGAATAATTGTATCCCGGCAAACGAACCAATTGCTGGCGAACACTACTAAAGGCCCCATCACAGCCCACAATAAGATCGGCATGGGCGGCTATAACTTCGTCGTTGGGATTTCGGAACTCCATGGATCCCTCTCTCAGCTGGGCACTCGTTAATTTGTGCTCAAAGTGGCAGCGGATATTGGGCAACTTATCACAAGCATCCAAGAGGACTTCGTTGAGCTGACGGCGACCCACGGAATACAGGCATTGCTTGGTGCATGGATCGTATAGGACCACACTGGTGTTTCCCCTCACATCGTGCAGCATTCTACCCCTCATGGGTATGGCGGTGGCCAGGACCTTTTGTTCCAGACCCACGGCGGCCAGAGCCTTGCGGCCCCTCTGGGAAAGAGCCAGGTTGATACTCCTGCCCTGGACGACCAGGGCCTGGCGGATATCCTCCCGGTACTCGTACAAATCCACGTGGTTGCCCATGCGGGCAAAGTTTAAGGCCGCCAGAGAACCCACCTTTTGAAAAAGAAATGTAGGTTGATAAGAGAGATTTATCTGGATCCAGGGATTAAGAAGGCCTGAAGATAAGGCAACACATAGTTATGCAGATACACCAAAATATAGTAGCATAAAAAGAAGTACGCACATTAAAAATTAAACAAATAAATACAAAAGCATTAAAAAAACGTATTTCTAAGAATTGTTTAACAAAGACCTTGTTGTAAGCACTGAACACACATTTCATAATATCAATACCAAAAATATTAAATTTTTAACCTCTGAAAAAACATGTTTTTGAAAAATTGCCTCAATAGATTAACTTTTATAAATAGAAATTAAATTTTTTTTTTAGTACGTAACTCTTTGAATTATTAGACTATGTTTACTCCTTGTAATATCTCACTTACCAAACCCGCTCCGACAACTGCCACCCTGCGCCGCCGTTCCTCCTCTCCCACAGCTCCCGCCGAATCCTGGCGACCGTTTACCTCCTGGCTGGTGATTTCTTGCCTCATGACCGTTCTGGTGGGGCGACTCCAGTGAAATGAAGATGGAAGTAAGATGGAAGCCAGTCAACTGACTGGGGAAATGTTTAACCCAAAGATTATGTCAGATGGGCAGTAAATGCTATCTGTGGTTGTTTGATGTTGCTGCGGGAAGCCAACTAAATGCAGAGGCGTAGCCAGAAACCGTTATCTGGGGGTCGCATACTTATGTTCAGCTGAACAATTTAACCTTTCAGTACAAGAAGATAGGAGTTATGTTTGCCGTATAATTCTCTTTATAATTTAAATAATATGGACTAAAATAAGGATTATTAAAAAATGTATTTAACACAAAATATGAGTACTGTATAATAACAGATTTGATTATTTTGTGTTCCTTCTAAGCCTCTGCCTAGCATGTAAAACAACATGCAATATCAAGATACGGTGAACAGGGAGTCTCTTTTGTAAAGGATGACAAAGAAGCCTATGTAACAGATAAGAACCGCACATTGTACATAAGGAACTGAGTTTTACTTTGAGCGAAGAAAATAAAAGTCAAATATAATAATTTTTCAGTTTTACGTATTTCGATAAAAATAACAATTATTTTTCATTTATAATCTAAAACTAAAAAATAATGATTATTTATTACGTTTACGGTCCCTGGGTTATATTCTTTTGGTAAATAATAATATGAAATTCATTTTATGAATAGAACAAAAATAATATTATTGCCTAAAAATTTTATTTATAAAATGTATTTTTTAACTGATAATTATCATTATAATGAAGGTGCAAAAAAATATGTTTTATTTAAGGCCTTAGGTTTTTTGACAACATATGTAATTAAATGAATATAAACATAAACACAATACTTAGCCCCGCTATTTAAAAAGCGCGCATTTCTACAAAAGTATTAATTTTAGAAAAGTTGGCAGCCCTTTGAACGCGTTGCCAACGCTAAGCTTTCTGGTATTTTTTCCTGCGGCACTGTTGTTTTTTGACGCTCGACCAACGGTCACACTTAAAGCTGCTGTGGAAAAACTCATGCACAATAGAAAATAGAAAACCGAAGATTTCCACAACAAAACCGTAATTCAGCGCCCCGAAAACCCCATTAGCATGTGCAGGATAGCCATCGTCGTTGGATTTTAAACGAAACTAGAGGAAAACGTGAGAAGAGCGACGGAAAAAAGCAACTTTATTTGTACTCTATAGATAGCATCCAAGGAGAACCACAAAAGGCGAAACCAAAATGGTAATAAAATGCCACCAAAATACGCGAAGAACAAGTGCAAAAGGGGGCGGGAGGAAGAGCAGGGGGCGAATGAGAGAGCACGGAAAAGGGAGTGAGAGTTTGTGCCGTTATAAAGTCAATTTCCATTTTTCACTTCTCTCTTTCCTCCCCCCTTCCTCTTCCACCTGCTGCTGCAATAAATTTAAGAATTTCCCAATTAATACATACGTTTTTGCCTTGCAGGGAAATGAAACATCACTGCCCATGGAAATGTGTTCCAATTGTAAGTACGAAATTTTTCAGTCAATGTCATTTGAACGGAATGGCAGCTGTTTATGAATATGCAAACATCGGCATATACAAGCGTACATTTAGATACGGTATGCATGTATGTACATATGTATGTAAATACGCGAATGGGCAACAAAAGTGAAATGCAAACGAAACGTGAACGTGGCGTCGAAATTCCATTTATAATTCCCAACTCTTTATTCCGCATCATTAAAATATTTTACACCTTCACTTCTCATTTCAAAATTGGCATTCTAGAATGTGTCTCTGTCACACTTTGTTTCATCTCTGATGATCGACAGACAACCCGCAGCTAAAAATAAATTACAGTCCTACAATCTTAACTAGAATCTAGCAATCTGATTTTACACCTTTTTCGTAAAACATTTTGGTATTCTCTAAAGTCTATTCAAACAACTGGATGTAAGAAACTAAATTGTAATAAATAAATGTTATTTAGATGTTATTTGGAATCTGAAAATATGTTATAACATTTATTATAATCATAGGTCATAGATCAAAAGGAACCTTTAGTTTCTTAAAAATGTAAAAGCACGTAGTTTCTGTAGCCTTTACCTATATAAATATGAGAAAAATTCATTTTAGGGAGGGACAAATACAATCAGATATGTAATTTCGAATTACTTATTTGTTATTTCAGACCTTCCCAGCAATCAAAATAGTAGAATTTAGAATATGAGATGTTTTTGTGTTATTATAAATTCTTAAATGTTAATAAAAGCTCTGTTTTCTTAGAACTTTCACACTGCACTGCACATCAAACTAATTCAAATTTTTTTATCGTTTCTCTTCCTGCCTTCCACTAGTCGACGCGGATGAGATCCGGCGGTTGGGCAAACGTTTCCGGAAACTGGACCTGGACAACTCGGGAGCGTTGAGCGTGGACGAGTTCATGTCGCTGCCGGAACTGCAACAGAATCCCCTGGTGCAGCGCGTGATCGACATTTTCGACGCGGACGGCAACGGCGAGGTGGACTTCAAGGAGTTCATCCAGGGCGTGTCACAGTTCAGTGTCAAGGGCGACAAGCTGTCGAAGCTGCGCTTCGCCTTCCGCATCTACGACATGGACAATGATGGCTACATTTCCAACGGCGAACTGTTTCAGGCAAGACCCAAAGATTTGTCATGTCAAGATTATGTTGTAAACAACTTGCTTTCACAGGTGTTAAAAATGATGGTGGGCAACAATCTGAAGGAAACGCAATTGCAGCAAATTGTGGACAAGACGATCGGTTTCGCGGATAAGGATGAGGACGGAAAGATCTCGTTCGATGAGTTCTGCTCGGTGGTCGGCAACACGGACATTCACAAGAAGATGGTTGTCGACGTCTAAAATAGGTTTACCGCAGGTCCTTTTTATACGCGATTTTATTTATTCTTTTGTACATGCGTCGGCATCCTTCGATTGTCACCATCACCACTATTATTATGGTTATTATTTTTGATCAGCGATTCTCTAGTTGAATATTGTTATAAGCCGTTAGCGAGCCAGTTCAGTCAGTCAGTCAGTAAAGCCATCGAACGCTTGGGGAGCAAATCGAAAAAAAAACAATGTTGTTATCCTAAGTTGAAAAGTGGAATAATGCGCCTCCTACTTACTTCTTAAATATATACATCTATATACTTATATATACATGCATATATAGTCATAATTTATTATACAAATATACATTTAAATAATTCAAAAACCCTAAAAGCAAAACTAAACTAAAACGGGAACCAACTCCATGCAAGTGAAGGCAAATAAAGCAAACCAAGTTGAACCAATGCTCTTTCGAATCGGTAACTGAGAGTTTTCCACTTTCACTCTATCACATTGATGTGTCATAGCTTACGTTAATTATTTCTAATTCTCCTGTGATTTTGCCAAAAACAAAACAAAACGAAAAGCAACAAATCGAAAAATGATGAGAAAGGACACAAGAAGCACGAGGGGCAGCTAAGCAACCTGCCCGAAGGAGCTCTCCTCTATTGACTTAGTCTAATTTACACGTTGTGTACTTTTTATATATTTATACATACCTACTTGTACTAATCGAATGTTATAATCTACGTATTTTTATATATCTTGACTAACTTGAGAACACCAGAGGAAGGGCGAAGTTTGCCAAGTTTCTTAACTCTACCTTAACCAATCTAACGCCACTTAACTCAAATTAACTGATTCTCACGCAGAATTACGCCTCGAAAATTATCTAAAATATGCTACATTTTACGGATTATCAAGCGAGTTAACTGAAAATCGAATAATTATACATCAATACATATGAAGCAATGCCATGCGATGCGAAGCGCTATTGCAGTAACATTTTTTTTATACTTAATTATACTAGTTAAAGATGCAAGAAAACCAAACAATAAGAATGCATGTTACAAATTTTACAATTAACAAATTTTTGCACAATCGCCACTCAATTTGTTAGCTAATCAATTTCATTGCATTTTTCAAAATAATCGACTCGAGATCGTAACTCATTGTAAAATGGTACAGCCAACAAACTGGGGACCCCATCGATAAGCCCGCATGGTAAGGCTCAGTTTGCTGGCCAGTCGAAGCAATAAAAAGCAAATCCTTCAATAAAATTATAATTATACACAAACGAACAAAGGTTTTCTTTTTTTTCTTTAATTTCGCGATGGGAGAGCGATAAAAAGATAAGATAACGCCCGCGGCAAAAGCTTGCGCCCATGCGATGAGTATACTCCCAATCAGTTGTGAAATAATCCTCAAACTGCAAGGTTCTCCGCAGAGTCGGTAAAATGTTGAAGTTGGACACCAAGGGAGGGATCATCTGCTCGGGCGTTTTGTCCATAGCCTTTGCTATAACCTATTTGGCCCTAATGGACGACTATTTCTGGAGACGTACGAGTATTACATTTGCCAGAATTGCGAAAATAATAATATTACATTTCGTTAATTTGTTTTAGATGGACTTTACGACTTGGGAATACACATTTCCTCTCTGCAAATATTAGGCAGTTTGGGTCTTATAATAGGGGCTATTAAGGTGGGTCAAATACTTTGACTAATGTTTGGCACACTAAAATCTAATTCTCTTTTATTGGAACACAGGAAAAGTACAAATTCTTTGTGCCGTGGATGATAACCACAGGATTCTTCATCTATCTGATGGTTTACTTGGGCATTATACTGTTAACCACAAGTGGAGAGTGGATTTTCGTCCCGGCAATGGTGGTGCCGATTTCAGGTAATAGGTTTAGACAAGAAGGTAATTCACCTAATAAACTTATAACTCCGCGTTTTTCAGTTTATCTCGCCTGTGCTTTGTACTCGGTGCAAAAGGCCTTCGACAGGATGCGTAAGGAAGAGCCACCAGCATATTCCAATTTGTCAGATAAAAAGGGATTCATTAATCATATATAAAAAAAATTGATGTTAAAATAAATATTGATAACGAAAAAATTAGTTGCAGAATACAAATTTCCGATAAGATAAGACGAAAATAAAAGCTTTTTAATCATTATTTGTTGATAGGCTGGAATCATCTGATCTTGCATTTAGTCAGTAGATATTTCTGTTATCTATGTAAAATGTACATTGTATATATGTATTTGCGGCGGTTGCCTAAATAATATTTAATAAATAATTAGGGATATTTTAATAATTTAAGACAAGGCTGTTTTCTTGTCCGCATGTTAAATTTAAAGTGGGGAAAGAAACCTTGAAAACGTATGCGAAATCGTGGTTATACCCGATACTCGTAGAGTAAAAGGGTTTATTGTATTCGTGCAACAGTGTGTAACAGCTAGAAGAAAGCATTTCCTACCCTATAAAGTATATATATTCTTGATCAGGGTCAATAGCCGAGTCGATATAGCCATGTCCGTCTGTCTGTCTGTCTGTCCGTCCGTATGAACGCTGAGATCTCGGAGACAACAAAAGCTAGAAAGTTGAGATTACACATACACATTCTTGGGCTTCATACGCAGCTCAAGTTTGTTTCAGCCGAGGGCCACGCCCACTCTAACGCCCACAATAGCCTTAAACGATTTTAAACGGTGTCTGGCGCCCACACCACCTATCCAAAAGTAAAAGAAATTTTTCAAATCGGACCATTCGTTAAAAAGTTATGCGCGATCAAAGTTTTATATCTTCATCTCCCACACCTTTAAAGATTTCCGAGAAGTATAAATGCAATTTTGTTGTGCATATTTATACCTATCGAAATGTAGAAGATATTTTTCAAATCGGACCATTCATTAAAAAGTTATACGCAATCAAAATTTTTATATCTATCTCCCTCGCACTCCCTTTAGCTGAGTTACGATTATTAGTCGGGACACCAACCCGAGTACAGCGTTTGCACTCCCTTTAGCTGAGTGACGGGTATTAGATAGTCGGGACACGAACCCGACTATAGCGTTCTCCCTTGTTTTAACTTTAAAGCATACTTTAACATGAGGACGAGAAAAACGCCAAACAGTTTTTTTAGAGCCTAACTTTAGCAGGGATTAGTACTTCTTGATCTATTTTTTTATGGAAATCACATGATACAATGAGCTATAAAAAGTGTGCCCCTACTGCAGAAGTTTTTCTGAAACAAAGAGTTTCGTATTAAAGAAATGATAAATAGATATTAACAAAAACACCTGTTAGC
Source organism: Drosophila pseudotakahashii (assembly GCA_035046095.1). Classification (NCBI taxonomy): domain Eukaryota; kingdom Metazoa; phylum Arthropoda; class Insecta; order Diptera; family Drosophilidae; genus Drosophila; species Drosophila pseudotakahashii. Next base: position 670,155 of record JAWNOE010000266.1, read on the forward strand.
GAGGTAATGAAAAAAGAATTTATATTCGACTAAATCCATTGTAAAATTTTATCTTTCGGGTCGCTCCGCAAAAAGGAACGACTGAAACACGAACTGATAAGAAAAGTTGTTAAACAAAGACTAATCAATAAAGAATAGTTACGAGTATATTCGCGAAAAAGACGCCGAACGATTCGCAAGCAAAAAGAAAAATGTGGAAACTGGACTCGAAAAATGGGATAATGTTCAACAACTTGTGGTGTAATAAAATAAGGTTGGTGCTTAAAAATCGTCATATCTAATGTAAGTTCTTCCTTAGTTATATCCTATAACTTCGGAATTCACATTGCGGCCTTGCAGATTTTGAGTAGCATAGTTCTCATCGTTGGTGCCACAGCAGTAAGCTAAATTTGTATTTTTATCGAGTCTTCTTAAAGCGGATCTACATACCTTTTGCCCCAAATCTAGGAAAAGTACAAGTATTTGGTGCCCTGGATGATAACGAACTCCATGTTCCTTTATTTGATGGGTTACACAGGCATTGTGCTTTTGGCCATGGACAATTGGATTTTGTTCACGATTATCGTAGCACCGATGATAGGTTTGTACATATGTTTTCGGTTATTTATGAAATACATACATATTTTACAGATTATGTCCGTCAGATATACCCTCCAATCCATTATTTATTTTAAAAATCATTACCGAATAAGAGTTTATAATTTCAATATCCACTTTCAGTTTACCTTGGTATTGCGATGTATGCGGTAAAGGAAGCTTTTAAAAGGATGCGCAAGAATGTACTTCCACCAATGTATTCCCATTTGCCTGTTAACCATATTGTTATTAATCCCATATAATTCAAAATTGGTTATATGAACTTATGTCGACTTCGCCAATGGTACCTATCTTTTTCGCGATAAGATTACATTTTATTGACCCCTTCTAAGAAAAAATGCTTTAATTAAATTTTGAACAAGTCTTTTGTGTAATTTGACGGCCAAATTTTATTATGTTGATTTAATCTTAAATTTAAATCTTTCAAACATGATTTATAAATTATTTAGTTTGTTCTTTACAAAATTTCAGAAATTTACCTTAAAATAAAAGTTTGTTTTTAAAGGTTTAATGGAAATTTTCAGTTTAAAGCCTACTTTTAGTTTAACATGCGGTCGAGAAAACAGCCTTTAGCTTTTCAAATATCCCGCTCCTGGCAGCCCTGGTTGATAATAATCGATTCTAATTTATTCTGTCGAAAAATTGTGTACCAAGCCGCTTATGACCTTCCATTGACCTTGAGTACCATTAAAAAACTTTATCTATGAAATGCAAGTCTATAAATCAAAACAAACGCACCCCCAAACATTTTTTTTTATATACATATTTATATATTATATATTGAGGTTTTCGGCAATACATTTTTTTAATAATCTGAACTTTAAATTGTTTTTGCCGGCTAATCGAAGACAAAACAAACAGCATCCGCAGAGGTTCCAAAGTGCAGCGATAAGAAAATATATGTACATTTGTTTGCATAATCTCGAAATTTCAGATTCCCACAGTTCGCAACATAAATAGAAATTTCGACGCCTTCCACTTATATCATTCGGCTGAGTTTTGGGGTGGCTGTGGCTCCCTAACGAAATATACATACTTATTTATGTACGTGTATCTTTGCAAGTCTTCCCGGCGATGCCCTGATGTAACCTTCCCACGACCTTCAGCTTACACAAGCCAATTTCATCTATGCACAAGAATTTATTTCTTAAATAGCTGACTTTTAAAATACAGTAACAGAGCGATACTTTATTCAACAACAATAAATATATTTGCGTAGCTATGGATATTTGTATTTGAATGGTAACTTTAGGAGCCAACCGAAAAAAGCATATTTAATTGCGCATAGTGCTGAACTACCGGGGCGCCTTTATAGGTTACACAACAGTGATTCCTGACCAACTTGAGTGTGCCCCGGGTTGCTTGTTGTTTGTACGTTTATAGCGTTTAATCCTTGGTCTGCATATACTTGATCAGGTCGATGACGCGGTTGGAGTAACCGAACTCATTGTCGTACCACGAGATGAGCTTGACGAACTTGTCGTTCAGCGAAATGCCAGCCTTGGCGTCGAAGACCGACGAATGGGTGTCGCTGAGGAAGTCGGTGGAGACGACCTCCTCGTCGGTGTAGCCCAGGATTCCCTTCAGGGGACCCTTGGATGCCTCCTCGACCTTAGCCTTGATTTCATCGTAGGTGGCTCCCTTGCCCAGGCGGACGGTAAGATCCACCACGGAAACGTTGGGGGTGGGGACGCGGAAAGCCATGCCGGTCAGCTTGCCATTGAGGGCAGGGATGACCTTGCCGACAGCCTTGGCGGCACCAGTGGCAGCCGGGATGATGTTCTGGGCAGCGCCACGTCCGTCACGCCACAGCTTGCCGGAAGGACCGTCGACGGTCTTCTGGGTGGCAGTGGTGGCATGAACCGTGGTCATCAGACCCTCGACGATCTCGAAGTTGTCATTGATGACCTTGGCCAGGGGAGCCAGGCAGTTGGTGGTGCACGAGGCGTTGGAGACCACCTTCATGTCGGGGCTGTAGGCATCCAGGTTGACGCCGCACACGAACATGGGCGCATCGGCGGAGGGGGCCGAGATGATGACCTTCTTGGCACCGCCCTTCAAGTGGGTGGACGCCTTGTCGATGGTGGTGAAAACTCCGGTCGACTCGACGACATACTCAGCACCAGCGCTGGCCCAGTTGATGTTGGCCGGGTCGCGTTCGCTGAAAACGGTAATCTTCTGGCCGTTCACCACCAAGAAACCGCCCTCGGCGACAACGGTGCCCTTGAAACGACCGTGAGTCGAGTCGAATTTGAACAGATAGACCATGTAGTTCACATCGATGAAGGGATCGTTGACGGCCACCACGTTAGCGCCCTTATCGATGGCGGCACGCAGCACCAGACGGCCGATGCGGCCAAATCCGTTAATTCCGATCTTCGACATGGTTAAATCAAATCTGCTTTCTTTTCACTTTCCTCTCGTTCAGTTTCAGCTCGCTATTACGACTGCCACTTTTTCTGGAGCTTTTTTCGCAAAGTATGAGTGGGTGGTGGGGGTAGTGGTATGAGTATTTTGCCGACGGGCTGCGAAGGTCACACTCCTAGAATAATAATGTTTCATCTGCAAAACATCGATTAAAATCGGATTTTGAAAGGAAAGGATTGCAAAAATAACGTAAGTCTTTGTGAAGATTTTGTAAAAAAGTAATTAAAAGTAATTGGGTGATTTTTTGTGAAAATTAAGTAATTTTTGGAGTGTTTTTCTTTTTCATAATTAATTAATGTATATGTATGTATAATCATAATTGTATTTACAATAAATATGAGAAAAAAGTAACTAATGATAGGTACCTCCCAAAACAAATATTAAACTCAAGAAATTTAATTGATTGCACTACTTTGAATTTAAAAAAAAAAACATTCGAAAATGTCCACTGCACTATAAATATACTTCAACATTTTTTTTTCTACATTTAATTTACTGATTTATTATTTGTGTTATAAAATTAATTAATGTAAATATTGCTATTTTTGGGCTCTACTCACAATGATTTTCTGTATTTCACATTAAGACATTCCCATAACATGTTCCTTTTAATTGCAAAAGAAAAAACCATTTTCGTTTAGTTTTAACATTTTAATTGGTAAATGCTTTCACAACTATTTTTCGTTTGAATTTGATAATTATAAATCGATTTATCGCTTGCGTAATCGATTGCTTGCGCCACCTGTATGGCCACTCTGTTTGTTTTGTTTTTGCCGGGTTTCCGCGAAAAAATAGTTTAATTTATAAATGTACCTGCGGAATGGCAGCTGCATCGGAGGGAATCGATGGCGTCTACTCGGTGCGCCTGGTCATTGCGGACTTTTACATGGAGAAGCCGCAGTTCGGCTTGGATCCCTGCTATTCCGAGCTGCGCGGCAAGGAGATCAAGCGGGTGAGCACTGTTTGATTTCACCACCGTTGGTAAACAGGGATAAAACTGGGATTTGATCCATGCCCCAACAGGTTCCAGTGATTAGGGTTTTCGGTGGCAACTCCAGTGGCCAGAAGACCTGCATGCATGTCCACGGTGTGTTTCCCTACTTCTACATACCGTACGATAAGAAGGACTTTGAATCCCTGGAGCGGGGTATTCTGCAGATAGCTATGCACCTGGACAAGGCCATCAATATATCCCTGGGCCAGGGCAGCTCCAATGCCCAGCATGTGTTCAAAATCCAACTGGTCAAGGGCATGTGAGTTCATCCCTGTTCGCCGGCTTGATGTGAATCTCTAGCAAAGTCTTCCTTTCAGACCCTTCTATGGCTACCATCGCGTGGAGCACCAGTTCCTCAAGATCTACATGTTCAATCCCCGCTTCGTACGCCGCGCCGCCAATCTCCTCCAGAGCGGCGCTATTTTGAGCAAGAATTTCAGTCCGCACGAGTCGCATGTGCCTTACATCCTGCAGTTCATGATCGATTACAATCTGTACGGGATGAGCTACGTGCATGTGCCGCTGGAGGTGCTCAAGTTCCGGCGCAGCCACGAGGATGAAGGCAAGTTATCTGGCACATCCTCTTTTAAACTCCCATCTAACCCCTTAATTTAGTGATACCCTATGCTAATGTCAAGCCCGCCCAGCTGCTCGACATCATAAGCGTGAAGAAAGTGGCCTGCAGTGCCTTGGAGGTGGATGTCAGCTCCAATTTCATACTGAATCGCTTCCAGCTGGTGGCCAAGACCAAGGGCAGTCACACTAATCCGGGAATCGAGGCGATCTGGAATGATGAGAATCTGCGCCGCCAGAAACTAGTCGAAAAACACACTGCTGCTGGCGATGAGGAGAAAGTCCAAGCGGTATTTCGGATCTCCTTGTTTCTATTAATAAGTCTATAGCCTTGTATCAATCCTAGGTGCCGGTTTTGCAGTTACCGCCAACGCAAGAGCGCCACCAAATAGAAATCGCCGAGAGCGATGTTTTCTACCGCACCGCTCTAGAAAGCAAGCTCATGACCCTGGAGCAGTCCACAATTTCTGAGCAGACGCTGTCGGATCAGACAACCCTGGGAAATGCCACCATGCAGACCACTCTACCGGGCAGCAAGGAGCAAAGGCGCACTTTCAACTTGCAAAAACTTCTAGCCAACGCCGTTTATCCTGAAGAATGCTCGCAGGATCAGCAGCAGCTTTTGGTTAACGCTTCCTTCATACAAAACCATGTAACATGCAGGAATGGCAACAATATCAGCCAATCAACTCCAACAAATGAGTCTGATTACATGGACGATACATTGGTAGACGAGGAGCTCATCCTGAGTCTCACCCAGCCACATGGAGCGATGCCTCACGATGCTACCTGTGGGTAAACGGTTGCCAAAGACAAAACTTTATGTTTGCGCAAGTAACTATTCTTCCTTTGCTGCAGTGAGGGAGGAGGACTTGGAACTTTTGGACGCTTTACAGGAGCTGGAGGAGCAGAATGATAATGAATCTCATGTAGACTTGGACAGCTCATTGGCTCCTTTGTCGCAGAACAAAAACTGTAAGTGCTTCTGAATAACATTATATTTTGAGATTAAATTATAAAAATGTGTTCCTTTAGACGATCTGACGCCTGAGCTATTAGACAAGGATACAGCAGCCGCTGCTGTAGGCTCGCACGCACTTTTCGATGCGGATTGTGACTCCGACGAGGATGGGGATCAGGGAAACCGCCACGACTACTCCACCGCCCTCGATGATGTCGATGAGCTGTTACTTAAGCTAACTCAAAGCCAGCCGGAACCTGTCAAAAAAGAAAAATTAGATGCATTAACTAAACTGCCGCAAGTCGATGGCGCTGATGATGGCTTACCGCGGACTCCAAAAAAGTTTGACAGCTCCAAGCCAAAGGCGAGTCCTCCGAAGACACCCACCACGCCAAAAAATCAGACAAACCTTATAAAATCGCCCCGCACTCCAAAAACAAGTGCGGCCAAGAAATATGCCCCACTGGCGTTGACTATTGGAAGCGGTTCATCAAATAGTGGGTAGAAAATAATCAAAAATGATGGATTTCATTTAATTTTAATCGATTCCAGAGAATAACGAAGAAAGCACACGAAGAGCTCTAAATCCCCGTCTTAGTTTGCAGCTTGATCGAGAAACAGGAACTCCGGGAATACCACGGTAATTCAAGGGATCATGTTTATTTTATGATATTTTTTAAACTGAATTTTGCTTGTAGGCCAGAAATCTCTCTTCGAAAAAGACTGGCCATGACGGAGCTGCGACGAAAGAGTGTTGAGGAATCAAACAGTTTCGTTCAATTGAAAAATGAGTAAGAATACTGATACTCTATATTGTTCTTGAAAATTCAAAGACCTTTTTCTCGGTAGTAGTACTCCTCTTCGGAGTAGCAGGCGATCAACTCGCAATCTGGACAAAACACACGTTATTTGCTCACTGACTCCGCGGGATAGAAATCCTAGCTTTTCCGACATGTTCGAAACGGCAGATGGCGAGCAAATACCGCTAAAAACAGAGATAAAGAAGCCACGAAGAAGTTCTCGACATCAAGTAAAGGATACTCAAGGCATGGATAAATGTAAGGAACCCAAATCCAGCAATGGAAAACTACGCAAGTCAGAGAACAGTGCTTTGGAGAACTTGAAGCCACGACGAAGTGCCCGTCATCAGGAGAATATAAAAAATCCCGAAGAGAACTTAAGTGAAACAGAAAGAGCAAAGCCCCGAGCCAGCCCTTCTAGTCGGAGTAAAATTCTGAGGAAACCCGGACTTGAAAGTAACCCTACATCAGAAAGTGCCGTACAAAATACGGAAACAAATACGAATAAAGCTGTTGAAGTCACACCAGACCAGGAGAGTCCCAAGACAAAAACTAGTTCCAAACAGTATAAAGATCACAAAACAGGTCCTGAAAAAAATGTTGATGAACATAATAATTTAAGTTTAACGGAGTGCTTCTTTCCTAAGCCAGGAACTCCAGAAAAAAATACTGAAATGTTACAAAACGAACTAATCCAAAAAGAACCAGTTGCTATATCTTCTGGAGATCCAGCAAGTCCCAGCGAAAGGAACCAATTTGCTGCAAGCGATGATGAGGCCATCGTTTCAGACACCGAAAGCGATAATATGATGGTCAAACTGCGTAAAACACCCAACTTGAGGCGATTGCGAAGAAGCTTTCGTTCGGAGTTACTAACAAAGCAGCTAACTCCCAGATCAAGCAACGCACCACCTGAGGTCCAGACCACTCCTCAGTTGAGTCCCAAAAGCAATGAAAGCCACACACCAGAGCTAATGAGAAGTTTCTACGATCACTCGCTAATTGTAAACAGTCCGTCAGTCTTTAGTGACCTGTTAGATAGCCCCATGACCTCTCTGGATTCTCCTCAGCCTGATCCTGTCAGTACCAATACTAACTCCTTTGTGATTACTCCGTTGGAACTTCCTCCGTCCTACGATGAAGTGGTCCGCGGTTGCCGCAAGATGGACATACCCGAATACGAGTTCCAGAAGCCTTTCTATAGCAATCCCTCTGATGTGAGCAAGGTTACGGAGGTGGGCTTCCTAGTGCTTCACATACCGGGAAACAAGCTCAATGACTGTGAACCCTTCCAGAGCGTCTTGGGCAATGATCGTGGGTTGGCATCCTGGCGGCGTCAGCGACTGGTAGCTATCGGTGGCCCAGCCATGTTGCAGCGACATAGGGGTGAGCAAGGGATGCGCGAGTACTTCAGCAGTAAGCAAAAGGTAGCAATCGAACCAGTACAGCTTGCACCCACCTGGCAAGATGCCAAGATCTGGCTAAAGGCCAAGGAACTACTTCGCCAGCGCAAGGAACCTATGAAATCTGGTGATGACATAGATAGCCCCATCAAGATCAAACGCCAGAAGATCACCATGATGCTGCAGGCTGAGGAAGGCGGCGGTGCGAGTGGCGATGAAGATGGTGATGAGGATTTGGAGTGCAGCCTAAGCCTCACGCCCTTGTCCCAAGCTAGGGATAAGGCCAAGGCAACGCCAATAAGTAGCAAAGCTAAAGAATCGGCAAGGAATCTCCTAAAGCGAGGAACCAAGTTGAACTTTAAGGAAATCGTGGATGAGGATCAAGCCAGCTCGCAGTCCAGCGAGCAGAGCGTCTCCAGTAGCGCTGCCCAGGCCGTGCTCGATCGGAGTTCTTTTCTACGCCAATTAGAGGGCAGTAGCCAGCAGAACCAGCACGATCTCAGCTTTGGACTCAGTCACGCCACATTGGACAACACGTTCGGGTTTAAGGTTAATTTGGAGAACCTGCAGCAGGCCAAGGCGGACATCGATTGCAACCACCTGACCATTATAACATTAGAGGTATTTGTGTCCACACGGGGTGACCTCCAACCAGATCCGATGCACGACGAGATTCGCTGTCTGTTCTACGCCATTGAGCACAGTTTGCCGGATAAAAATCTTCCTAGCAAAGCCTGCGGCTATATTATGGTTAATAACGCGCAGGATTTGCTTAGAGAAGGAGTTATTCATGGTCTAGATCGTGATATTGAAGTGCAAGTGGTGGCGAGTGAGGCGGAGGCGTTTGAGGCATTGCTGGCCCTGTGTGGACGTTGGGATGCAGACATATATGCCGGCTACGAGATCGAGATGTCCTCCTGGGGCTTCGTGATCGATCGGGCTAAACACCTGTGCTTTAACATCGCTCCTCTGCTGTCACGAGTGCCAACGCAGAAAGTGCGCGACTTTGTGGACGAGGATCGGGAACAGTTTACCGACCTGGATGTGGAAATGAAACTGTGCGGCCGAATTCTGCTCGACGTGTGGCGTCTTATGCGCTCTGAGATCGCCTTGACGTCGTACACCTTCGAGAACGTGATGTACCACATCCTGCATAAGAGATGTCCCTGGCACTCTGCTAAGTCGCTAAGCGAATGGTTTGCCTCGCCCTGCACACGTTGGATAGTCATGGAATATTACTTAGAGCGGGTCCGCGGCACTTTGGCTCTGCTGGATCAGTTGGACTTGCTGGGCCGGACCAGCGAAATGGCCAAGCTCATTGGCATCCAGTTCTACGAAGTGTTGTCGCGCGGTTCCCAGTTTCGCGTGGAGAGCATGATGCTAAGGTAAGTAAATTCCGTTTGAGAAACGCTATTGCGTAATTTTGTAATCCTTTTGTTTTTACAGAATCGCGAAACCAAAAAACCTGGTGCCGCTCTCGCCCAGCGTCCAGGCTCGGGCTCATATGCGGGCGCCCGAGTACCTGGCGCTTATCATGGAGCCGCAGTCGCGCTTCTATGCCGACCCCCTGATCGTCCTCGACTTCCAGAGCTTGTACCCCAGCATGATCATTGCCTACAACTACTGCTTCTCCACGTGCCTGGGTAGAGTAGAGCACCTGGGAGGCAGTTCGACCTTTGAATTCGGGGCCTCCCAGCTGCGTGTCTCTCGCCAGATGCTGCAGAAGCTGCTGGAGCACGACCTGGTTACCGTTTCGCCCTGCGGCGTGGTCTTTGTAAAGCGTGAAGTTCGCGAGGGCATCCTGCCGCGTATGCTTACTGAAATCCTGGACACGCGTCAAATGGTCAAGCAGTCGATGAAGCTGCATAAGGATAGCTCCGCCCTCCAACGGATTCTGCACTCCAGACAGTTGGGCCTTAAACTGATGGCCAACGTCACATACGGCTACACAGCCGCCAATTTTAGTGGCAGGATGCCGGCGGTGGAAGTGGGTGATTCGGTTGTGTCTAAGGGTAGGGAAACTTTGGAACGGGCCATTAAACTAGTGGAAGCCAATGATGAGTGGAAGGTGCGTGTCGTCTACGGCGATACGGACTCTATGTTCGTTCTCGTCCCGGGTAGAAATCGGGCTGAAGCCTTTCGAATCGGAGAGGAGATTGCTCAAGCCGTCACCGAGATGAATCCGCAGCCAGTGAAGCTAAAACTGGAAAAGGTCTACCAACCCTGCCTGCTGCAGACGAAGAAGCGCTACGTGGGCTACATGTACGAGACTGCCGATCAGGCGCAACCCGTCTATGAGGCCAAGGGAATTGAGACGGTGCGGCGAGATGGCTGTCCTGCGGTAGCCAAGATGCTGGAAAAGGTTCTGCGTCTCTTGTTTGAGACGCAAGACGTCAGCAAGATCAAGGAGTACGTGTGTCGGCAGTTCACCAAGCTGCTATCGGGCAGGGCCAATCTGCAGGATCTGATTTTCGCCAAAGAATTCAGGGGTCTCAATGGTTACAAGCCTACGGCCTGTGTGCCAGCCCTGGCACTTACACGGCAAGTTGAAGTCATCCATTAATCGTTGCCAAATCTGATCCCAACATTTCCATTTCAGAAAATGGATGCAGAAGGATCCACGACATGTGCCCCGTCGCGGTGAGCGCGTGCCCTTTATCATAGTCAATGGGCCGCCGGGCATGCAGCTCATCCGCCTGGTACGTAGCCCACACGACATCCTGGCCAACGAGGGTCACAAGATCAACGCCATCTACTACATCACCAAGGCGATTATTCCACCACTAAATCGCTGCCTGCTGCTCATCGGAGCGAATGTCCATGATTGGTTTGCCAGCCTGCCAAGGAAGTTGCTCTTGACGCCAGCCGTGGGAACCGCCAACGAATTGGCCGGCGCAAGAGGCGCCAAGTCCACCATCTCCCAGTATTTCTCCACGACCAGCTGTGTGATGGACTGTGGTCGCCAAACCAAGGCAGGCATCTGCCAAGATTGCCTGAAGAACGCATCCAAATGTGTAGTTGTGCTCGCAGACAAGACAGCTCGTTTGGAGAGGGGCTACCAGCTAACCAGGCAGATCTGCCAGGCCTGCTGCGGACGACTGGGTAGCCTGCAGTGCGATTCTCTCGACTGCCCAGTACTTTATGTTTTGGAGGGAAAACGTCGTGAGCTCCAGCAGATCGAACACTTTCACAAGCTGTTGGAAGACCACTTCTAATGCCAATGCACAGAACTTCTCATTCATAAGGGATGTATATATATTTTAACTTTCAGCTCGCTTACAAAAGTTAAAATTACATTCATTGCTTCAGCCAGTGTCTCTAAACATATACATAGCTTATACACTACTTATGCATTTGGGTGATTCAGTAAAGTGTGTAATACTAGAGGAATTGTTAACTATTGATATTGTTTAGGTTAATCGTGTTGTGATTGTTTTGTGAGCTATGAGCATGCAGCCAATAAATGAATGTTGTAATGTTTACTTAAAACTTATAGTTTGCAAACTTTTAAGACATCAACTGGGTTTTGCATAATGAATGAACATGCATATTTCTTTTTATAATAATAGTTTTCTCAGTTCAGCTTAGGATTTCAATTTTTGTTTAACAGTTTCAATGATTAATCGAATTAAATAACATTTAATACATGATGTAATGAATATTTTGATTTCTGATTTAGCCCTGATTCTTGTTGCCTAAATACAATTTTCGTATATATTTCCAATTGAGCAATTTGCTTGGATACAAAACAAATTACAGTATAAATATTTAAAAAAAACGTAGCATTAGTTAATATGTAAGTAGCATTTAAAATTGTTGAAAACATGCCTCTAAAACACTCAAAAAATATGAATATATTTATGGTTTAAATAACATCATCTAATCATCCATTTCAAACATCATGGCGTTCTTGGCATCCGATTCGTTGTTGCTCCCGTGGGCACCTGCTGCTCCAGTGAGATCCAGCCCGCTGTCGTGCAGTAAGGACTCGCCCTTGGGCTTGTTGGCATTTCTTGATTGATTTCCTTGTTGCTGAAAAAAAGTAGACATTATTATTATTTCTATGTCTAAATTCTTTAATCGCTTTACAAGTTACAAGTTGGTTTAAGTTATTATGAAAACTATGCTTTGAGTAAGCAAGACTGTTCCCTATCAAATAGAAAGGTTCCAAACACATGCCGATCTTTAAATTCGTATTCTAATTTGCATTTTGTTATAAATAATTGATTTGCACATGAGCTGAACTGTTCATGCCGGCTGCATATCAATTACCTCCACAAAAGCCTATTCAATTTCGCACCAATGTAATACAATATCGCTAAACTAAACACCTAATATTTAAACCTTCATCAAACAGTCGCTGTCTACAAATGCACAAATTTTCCATTCCCGTCCGAGTCTTCTACAGCTGCATATCAATTAACATACTTCAATTAATTTTCGCAACATTCCAGCTATAAATAGGGCCCCACTCCAGTTCTATTTAACTTTCGCACACGTGTAATACAATACCATAAACAAAGAGCCGATCAATATTTATGTCTGGAGTGAGGCAAATCAAGCCAAACTGCCCGATTTCGCTGATAGCCACTAATTCAATTAACAGGCTAACAACCTAACAGCCTCCTAACCAGCCGGGATACTCGCTCAATTAACGAAAACAGTCCAATCTAGAGATCTAGATCTCACCTTGAGGGCAGTGCCACGGGTCTCCTCGTAATCAACGGAATCACCTTCGCTAAGGCGACGCTGCTGAGCCCGCAGCTTGAGATCGCGTCGCTTCTGGTTCTTCTTGCGCTGACCCAGGATGCTCGAGTCGAGTCTGGTGGATTGGGTAAATTATTAGATTGCTGGCAATTTGCAGGGGCTATAGCTGGTACTCACCGGAACACTTGCTTCATGATGTGATCATTAAACCTAACAGTCTTCTTGCAGCTCTCCGAGAGCCCGGCATCAGACCGATCTTCCTCGGGAATACCGCCAAACGAATGCGAAAACAGCGATGTTCCCGAAGCATCCACAGAGCACGAATACGATGAGCAGTCGTCGATTGAGGAGCAGCTGTCCGATATCGAGGGTCGGGGTCCATAGCGGCTGAATCTCTTGAGGATGCCGCGATGGGAGCCACCGGTGCTGTCATTGCACTCCGAGTAGCTGCGTTGCTTACGCTGCGACGGCAACTTAAATGTCGACTTGGGCTGAGTTTCAGGGTTTCCAGCCAAGGCATCCTGGACGAGCATATCCTCACAAGCCGACTCGGAGAACGAGCGCTCCTTCTTGTTCCGCTTGCGTTGCTTTTTGCCAGGCTTCTTATTCTGAGCCTGCTGCTGCTGCTGGTGTTGCAGCTCGCTTTCGTGCTCGTGATCCTGGTGCTCTTCATCCTCCTCCTCCTCCGCTTCTTCCTTTGTCCCCGGGCGTATAGTAACTTTCAAGGCCTGACCTTCCTGGTTGTGCTCGAACTTAACATCCAGCGGAGAAATCTCCTTCTTTGTGTCAACTCTCGCCTTGCTCCTAACATTGTACTGTCCATGGACAGGATACTCCTTGAGATCCGTGGCATCCAGCCCGGCCAGGTAGCTGGCCGGAGTCTCGCTCTGCGAGCTCAGGCACAGCTTGAGTACCACATTGTTGTCCCAGGCCTCCGCCTCCACGCCCTTGATGGCGGAATCTTCGTCCTCCGCCGGCAGCTCTACATAAAAAGCATAGTGGGTGGGATAGTAGCCACTGCCGATGGTGGCAAACTGCAGATGCAGGCTCCGCTGCTCTCTCAATTGCTCAATGGAGTCCGGCTGTACGTTTGGCACGTGGAGCACAAAAGCCATCACATTGTCCAGCACGTTGCAGTCAAACTTGTTGGGCAGTTGGTAGTGAACGGTGCTCTTGAGGAACGGACTGTTTGCGTTGCGCACAGGCGTGGCAGTGGGCGTGGCTGGGGGGAACACAAATGGATTATAGATTAAAGAAAAGAAAATTTATAAAAATAATCAAAATAGCTAGAAAAGCTAGCCTCGGAAGGACAAAGTAAGGATGATTTATCAACTTATATTAGTTTAGCTTAAAAATTACTATTTAGTCAGTTATACCGTATTGTATTTAGTTATAAGCTAACTGGTAAGAAGTAGCTCTAGATTGTATTGTATACATATATTGTTCTATCGTTCCTATGAGACCTTCCGTTTTTTCCTTTAATAATGTCTAATACAAAATTTGAGACCACATAGCAATAGATTTGGATTAGAAAAGGATCTGGTAGGATATTTTTTTAGGGTCATATATTTTAATGTACTTTAACTTTAAGACTAATAGCTAAGATAAAATCTTATCCAGAATGGATTTAATTAGAAAAGTAAATCAATTGGATTGAATTTTACTCCACTTACCAGTCTCGGAGATATCCGCCTTGGAATCGCTGAGTTCGCCATCGGGGTCCTCCTCCACAGGCGACTCGCTGTTGGAATGCAGCTCCACGCCGCTGTCCTCGCGGCTGAAGTGGCGCAAGGTGTCGTGCATCTGGGCCTGCTCCTGGCCGCTCTTCCGGACGACGGGCAATGTAATGCTTAAACGACGCAGGTCCGTGTCGAAACGGGCCCTGCCCGCCTTGTCGTCCACAGTGAAGGGCAGGTCGAGTTTCAGACGGTACTTGGCGCCTTGTCGCTCGCTAAACAGATAAACAGACTTCGAAGTGACATCGAGTTGGCACTCGGCTGTGGAGCGGAGCAGGGGCAGCTCGATCTCGACGACCAGCGAGCGAGGAACGGTCACATGCAGCTTGGCGTCCAGCTCGTCCGTGTACTCAGCCAAGTCCACATCGTGGCTGTGCTTGATCGAATACCTCGGCACCGTGAACTCCGGCACAGGAGTCGGCTTCGACTTCATTGGCAGAACGCGGGGCTCCGCTTTTTCGGCGGAGGGTAGCTTCGTGGGGAACATGTGCGCCAGGGGATGCGGCTCCTGCTCCTCGGCCGAGGGATTATCAGCCATCTTACGTATCACAGTGGGACGGGCGGTGCCCTTGTAGTCCAGCTTGGGGAATTTTAGATTGGCGCGATCCAGGGCGACCTTGTACTCGCGCTCGATTCCGTCCAGTGCCGTGTCGATAAGGCACTGCCGGAACTGTTTGTTCCGCTTGGCCAGGTGGAGGGCATCCGGATGGAAGACCACATCGAACACCTTGCAGTGGTTGTTCTTGGCATCGCAGTCACTCCGCGACGATGTCTGGGCCAAGGGAATGGACCAGCTTAGTCCACGGCTGCCATTAGATGGATCCGTGGCCACCTCGTTCTTGGGCCTCTCGATCTCCGGAGAGCCGGCGATGTTGATGAAGCACTTTAGTTCGCCATCCAGGGCTGTCTTGATCACGAATCCCGGCTGCGGGTGGATGAACCTCACCTCCACGCCGCGCTCCTTCTCCAGTTGGGTGATCTCCTCCTCGTAGATCTTGCGGTTTTCGGGGTCCTGGATCTCCTCGACGTAATCGAGGAACAGCTTGCGGAACTCCTCCTGGCCGAGGGCCTCCTTGATCCGGTTAAACTCGTCCTTGGTTATGTCTATCTGCTCATCGTCACGGCACTTAGAGTGTTTATTACGCGAACCGGCAGCGGATGCGGACATAGCGCTCTCAAAGGGACACTTCACTCGCGGCGAGATCTCTTCGGGTCTCTTCTCGGCACTTTTACTACACAATTAACAATTTTCTTATCACTTTTGAGGTTTTATTTTTTGTTTTTTTAGGGGTTGTTTAGTTTCTGACAACGTTTCCTTGGGAATTGCGTTTGGGTTCTGGAAAATTCTGAAAGTAGAAATAGATACATAGAATTATCTTTAAAGATATCTGATATTAGATATAGACATAATTTTAGAACAATTTTATAAGAAACATCTTAAAGAGATTATTGGCATTATGTGCATTAAAAAAGGATACAATCTTTTAAGTGGCGTGTTCTCTTAATATTACTTACAGAACATCTACGATTTTTGTTTTATGAAAAATATTTTGTCTTACGATTATTTTTACTAATTTATAAAATAATTTTGCGTTTTATTTTAAACGACTTATGTATAAACAAAGCCCTTGAAGGTATTAACTGACACTTACGAGACCTGGTGAAAAGTCAGTGGAAACTTTCCAATCAATCAGCGATAAGCTCACTACTAAGATCGAAGGTTGTCCTAGGTCCTGACTAATTCGTAACCAAACACCAATATCACGAAATTCTAATCGGCCGATAAGCAAATAAATATTAAATCAATGACGCATTAAGGTCGTTGCCAAAAATCGCCGGCTATCCGCCGTGTTATTGTGGGTATTATTGGTATTATGTAAGTGACTATAAACTGACCACGCGCTATTTTATTTGCCGTCCAATAAATAAACGAACTGCGTAGTTTCTAAAATTCTAGGGGGACGCGTTTTACCTACATACGTGTTTTTTATTCTATTTTATTTTGTTTGTGTTTTTGGGAGCGATGCTTTCCCGACGAGCGTGTTTATAAGAATGAGAGCGTACCGCCCGAAACGCCGGCAAATATTGGAGGGGCTTCGAGAGCCCAAGAGAGCGGTATCTGCGCAGTGAGGGGCTCTTGATAAGCGCGAAAAAACCACTTGCCCCCAATTGTTTTTGTTTAGCGAGATTCTTCCCCCGCCCCCCTACCATTTCCTCCGCCTCCACACATTATGCGATTTCTGGCGCAACCCAACTAATTGTACAATTAACGACTATATCTTTACATACATAAATATGTGTATACACATTGATAATAATTGTAATGTTTACCGACGGTCAACCGATATACACATTTGTGTACTGGGTGGGCGTTAAATAGGGGGGGTCCATATAGATATAGTATTCCCTACTGCGTGTGTATCTCCTCTCCGAGGAAAACGAGGAAAATTATAACAGTTACGTGACCGAACACATGTTTGCGGTGTAAAGGAGGGGGAAAACTCTCGTTTGATCGATACGACCTAAAACTAATTGATTTTCTGGACAAACCGGTCGCTGTGGAGGTGAAAACCTTTACAGTAATACTTAGTAATAGTTATTATACAGACTCTAAAGAGTATTTACATTTATTGGTCATTTCTATTGTGGGTTCAACTAGGGCAACAACTTACATGTCCCAAAATCCCCTCGAATTATGGTTTACTCTTAATAACACGCACCAACACTCACCTGCAATGTAAATATGAATGCTTTTGTTGTGTCAACAGCACTGCAATAACTATAACAATAAATAATCACTCAGCTGCTCTTTAATAGATTTTTGTAATGGAGTTCGAGTTTGACGTTCTAGAAACTTTTCCGCTGGACCGGCTGCTCGTGTTTGTGTGTGTGCAATGCTTTGGTATATTTACGCAGGAAATTTAGGAAATTCAAAGGCCTAGTATTTTCGGTATATTTATTTTTTCACCTTCTCCCCTTCAACTCGCTCTGGGCACACTGTACGCACTCTAAAACGGAATGGAGCAATGGAGTCCAATTTATTTTTAATTTTTCTATTGTCGTTTTCAATATACAATAATGCCAGAGGTGGGCTTTGATTAGTGTTAATCAATAAATGAGTGTTTTTAGAAGGCGGTGCAAAGAAGAAACGCTTGTGGCGAAGGGTTTTAGGCCCCAAACAAAGTGCTTGAAAAGTGACTGAATGTTTTCGATGGGACCGATTTGTTTTCATATGCTGCTGTTCTGGCCAATTGTGCTGCGTATTTGACCAGGCTAGATGAGTAAAGGTGTTTTCGGGATGCTTATTACTGAAAACTGAAAGATGGAATAGCATATGGAACGCATTATATAAACGGATGTCGTGGGCGTTTTGCAGCATAAGTGCATTTTCTTAATGATTTACCCACGCACACCACAGTTCCGTGTGTGTATACAGAACTTGCTGGGGCGCCTGTGTGTTTGTGTGCCTGTGATGGTGGTGGGGCCTTGCATGGATGTATGTATGTTTTAATGTGCATTTGTTGTTTTTCAGCTGAAATCAGCGATCGTTTACGTGAGGACATTCCGGATATAGACATGGAGCCCTCATCCTCCTCCCACATCAATGGCAAAGAGTTCCCGGCCGTTCCACAAAACTCTGTGCAGACGCATCCCAGGTAATTGAATCTTGAACTTGATCCTAACTTTCAGCTAAGCTCCCCCGCTTTTGTCGAAACTTTGCTGTATCGCTAACCTCTATTATCACCCAATTACCATGCTGCTAATCCTTGATTAGGAGACACATTAAGAGTAAGCGCCGCATGAAAAGAAGGTAAAATTTACAAAAAGCTAAGAAAGGGAATTTTATAAGTTCGAGGTATCCCAGGAAGTCTCGTTAAACTTTCCCCTCGAAACTAAAATTTTGAAATTTAAATATAACCAAGAAATTAATCTAAAGCGCCGCAAGAACCACCTAATCTAAAACATCAAAATGTTGGCCGAAATTTCTAAAATATTTTGATAAAATAAATAATAGCAAAACTCTTCTTTTATCAAATGATGATCTTATTATAATTTAATATTAAAAACAAAAATGTAATATATTTAATTCAATTTTAAAAATATTCGCGATTAACAAACTTAGGTGTAAATATCAAAAGCATTTAAAAATGCCATCTTTCAATTTTGTAACAATTCGATTGCTAAATTCCCCTTCTTCAAACAGATATAAATGCTACTCTTGCGAGCCACCCTGCACGGATCCTTATGAACTTTCGCACACCTGCCAGAATGCCATTCAGGTGAGTTATGCTTTTTGAAACCACCAGAATCCGTGACTAAATTTCTGTCTCCACAACAACAGTGCTGGAAATCTCGCACCCGCGATGGCGATGGCCAGGAGCAAGTGTCCCGCGGCTGCATCACCTCGCCGGACCAACTGCCTATGTACTGCAGCCAGAATTCGCTCAAGATCAATGCGCCCAGCAAACGCAACACGGCCAAGTTCGTCAATGTGGCCTGCTGTGCCGGCGACTACTGCAATGATGGAGATTACCCCGAACTGATGCCCTTTGCCAATGATGTGACGGTCATAACGGCAGATACCAGCAATATCAGCAAGATGTCCGCCGCCATTTTATGTCCATTTCTGATCATCGCACTTCTGGGCGCCGTGACCATTTACTTCATCCGTCGCAACCATCGCAAACGCCTAGCTGCCTCGCGCACCAAACAGGATCCGGAGGCTTATCTGGTCAACGATGAGCTGCTGCGGGCCACTAGCGCCGGTGACAGTACGTTAAGGGAGTACCTCCAGCACTCGGTGACCTCGGGATCGGGCAGCGGACTGCCTCTGCTGGTACAGCGCACTCTGGCTAAGCAGGTCACCCTAATCGAGTGCATCGGACGAGGCAAGTACGGCGAGGTGTGGCGCGGTCACTGGCACGGCGAGAGCATCGCCGTCAAGATATTTTTCAGTCGTGACGAGGAGTCCTGGAAACGGGAGACAGAGATCTACAGGTGAGCACCAAATTAGTTATTATACCGCTGAAAAGGCATACCTTTGTTGATTACAATGGATAATTATCCATTTTAATTTTCTGATAAGAATTCTATAAGTATACGAAGAAATGCGTACGTAAATTCTTCCCACCAAAAAATTATTTTAAAAATAATTCCATAAAGCATTTCCAAATTAAAAGATGAGAATAGTTGTTTAAAGTAAACTAGCCGTAAATACCTCTTGCGTTATGAATCATCATTAATAAGCGAACCTATTTTACAGCACCATTTTGCTCCGCCATGAAAATATTCTCGGCTTCATAGGCTCCGATATGACGTCGCGCAACTCGTGCACCCAACTTTGGCTGATGACGCACTACTACCCACTGGGCTCGCTCTTCGATCACCTGAACCGCAACGCTCTAAGTCACAACGACATGGTATGGATTTGTCTATCAATAGCAAACGGACTGGTGCACCTGCACACAGAGATATTCGGCAAGCAAGGAAAGCCGGCAATGGCTCATCGAGATTTGAAGTCAAAGAATATATTGGTCAATTCGAATGGTTCCTGCGTGATAGCCGATTTTGGACTGGCCGTCACCCATTCGCATGTTACAGGACAACTGGATCTGGGCAACAATCCAAAAGTGGGCACCAAGCGCTACATGGCCCCAGAGGTTCTGGACGAAAGGTGCATATTTAATAGCAGTATGCTCAAGAATGTCTTGATGTTACAATTTTGTTTCCCACAGCATTGATTTGGAATGCTTTGAGGCACTGCGACGCACAGATATTTATGCTTTTGGACTGATCCTTTGGGAGGTTTGTCGCCGCACCATTTCGTGCGGCATTGCCGAGGAGTACAAGGTGCCCTTCTACGATGTGGTGCCCATGGATCCCAGCTTTGAGGATATGCGCAAGGTGGTCTGCATCGACAACTACAGGCCCTCCATTCCTAATCGCTGGAGCTCAGATTCGGTAAGTCAAACCTCCGAATCAGATCTCCGAATTTCAAATCTAATTGTTTGCAATCTGTAGTTACTGGCTGGCATGTCCAAGCTCATGAAAGAGTGCTGGCACCAAAACCCCAACGTGCGCTTACCAGCGCTGCGCATCAAAAAGACTATACATAAGCTAGCTTCCGCTGATGAGAAGATACGCCTGGACTTCGACGAGGCCTGCGTTTAGTGGTTGTAGTCAAGCCTTAGCTGTAAGCGATATTTTAGGTGTACCACCTAGCTAGTTTAAGATTCATCCATTGACATTTTTCACATGCATTTTCACACTATTAGTTCGTACATGTATTATTCAGAGTTAAGCCAAGATCGCACGTGTTGAATGTAGAACTAAGCCAAGTACAAGACCCTTGACAGCTTATTTAGAAGACTATAACATATTTACTTTATGTTTGGATTGAATTTTTCGTTTCCGTTCCACTGTGAACTTAGCTTGACTGGGGTGCCTTTGAAATTGCCTTAAGTTAAAGATAGCATCGACTCTAATATAAATTCTTGGGATATCATCCTGTATAGTTATCATTTCACTATTTACCATTGTTCATCGTTCATCAAGTGCCATTTGCAATTGAGAATTGTAAACGCGTTAACTGTAAGCTCACTCTTTGAACTCTACACTAAACTCATGACTATATAACTTGTCCAAGCTATGATAGAAAGATAAGCCACACCACCAACTGACTTGCTGTCCTAGTTAGTTAAGCCTTAAGCACTTAGTTTCCCACGCATAAAAGCATACACACCTACTTGTATATTGTACAAATGGCAAGCTATTTAAGTTTTGTATAGTCTAAACGAAATGAAATACACGAATAAGCATTAAGCATAACGAAATCGTGTTTATTATTAATTGATTCATGTCAATTGTCTGCCGTCAGTAGCCGAAAGCTGTCGTCGTTGTCCTCGTCCAGGAAGAGCAGCCGGAAAATATCGTTGAAGAAGTCGGGATAGTAGTCACAGGCGCGTTTGCAGTCGGGGGTCCAGTTGATCTCCAGCAACTGCGGCTCCATCACCTTTTCCTCATCGTCCTTCCAGCGGAGCATGATGTCAGCTGCGTACAGAGCTCGGGATTGGGCACAAGGGGCCAGCCCGCAGGGTGGATCTGCTTGACTAGCGCACTGCAGCACCTCGTTAAGCATTTTACAGATCTGTTGCTCCAGTTCCGACCAATTGTTCTCCGGATACTGTTCCTGCCAGAGGGTCAAGAAGTCGTCGCACTTGACGTGATGCAGCTGCGCCTCCTCCTGGTAGTTCATTACCGTGTAGTGCTTCTCGTAGTCGTCGAAGTGATCCAGAGAGAAGGGATGATTGGCAAATCGCAGGAAGAACTTGCTGTGTACATAGGCCTTTAGGGGTTTAACGGACTTCAGGAGTATTACATAGCGAATATCGAACTTGACGCGTCCCTCCAACTCCTCCCGGCTGAAGAGGACTGGTCGCTCGATGTACTTTTGGGCGATTTTTGGTCCAGTCGCCGGCAGGCGCACAATCTGCTTGATGTTGTCCGTGATGTGAGTGTCCAGACCGCGAGCCAGGTTCCAGGGCTTAATGATCCAGTGGTTGTCGAGGCCTTTGGCTGCCCTCGTTTGGTAGTAAGCGGCGAACTCCTTCAGTTCCGTAGCTAAATTATAGGTGGTGGGGAGCCAACTCGGATACGTTTCCAGCGTAAGTCCATTGTGGTGTTCCTTGGCCGCCCTTCGACCGACAATGCTGAGCAGATCCTTGACAGTAATGACGTACTCAAACGGAAACTGGTTGATAAACTTGCCGGGCGATTGATCAGCAAACTCCTTAAAGTTCTTAAAGTGATGTGTGAGCCACAGGACATCCGCCTCGTCTTCGTTGGCAACCAGGATGAACTCGGGCGAAGTGAGATGCTGACGCACCACTTCGTACTCAGCATACACCTTTAGGGGATCGCACCGTGACCTGGCTGGCAGCGGATCAGTATTATCTTTGGGATAAGTTTCTGGGATGTGACCGCTGGTGAAGTAATCCACCCGGGGCTCCACCTGTAAGAAGCTTTCGCCAGTTAGATCCGCATCGCGCCACGGTAAGAGCAGAGCAGCCCGCTGTGGTGCCTCCTTGGCCACGTACTCCACCGCATCGCGGGTGACTTGATCCCCAGCCTCGCAGTCCCGAATCGGAAAGAGCACGCTGTACGTGGTCTGGGTGTTCAGGTAGAGCAGAGGAACCAGTCGAAAGTTTGGATCATCTGAGTGATTCACCGCCGAACCAACCTCGTCCATTACATACCAGATGGGCTGGCGATCCTCATCCGACAACCCCTCGCTGCCAATGGAGTAGGCCTGGCAGTACTTCCACAGGCGGCGCAGTATCTTATCGACCCGGTCCTCCAACTCTAGATCCACGCCAGTAATGGCCGACAGTCGGTCAGCCAGTTGTGAGTGCTGCTCCAATTGCTGCCGGGCGCTGTTTAGCCGAAACGTCCAGGCGTGATCCACCAAATAGATGGCCTGAGGATCCTTTGCCTTGACGCCCTGCTCCCGGGCCACGCCCATTGCGAACACGGGGTTGGGACTGTCGTCATCCTCGGCGGGATTCTGCTCCGCATCCTCGTCGTAGTCAATCAGCATCAGCTGCAGTGCCTCGCCAGCGTCGAAGGTGTCCGTCGCCAGTTTCCGGTAAAGGGCTGGCCAAAAGTGCACCGGAATCGCAGAGGATTCTAGCTGCGGCTTGTGCAGCGCCACAAATTCGTTGTACTTGTTAATGCCGTCCATGAGCAGAGTGCAAATAAATCGAAATATTCTTGGAGCAGAAAAGCACAAGGTCCCTGATAAAGTGACCGTTTATGCCGGGCGTCCAGTGATGCGTATCTCTGCTTCTTCGGGGCCTCCAGCTGCGAAAGACCCTATTTATAGGACGCGACCTGGCTCTCACGATCTATTGTCACGATCTTATTAGGTTTTTGGTTTTTGGATTTATTGTAAAACGCTTTTTTCAAAGGTAACGGTTTTATGTATTAAAAGTATGATCCTTTTTGTATCTAATTAAAATCGATATTAGTTTAAAAAACTTAGTTAACCAACGATAAGGTTGCCAATAACAAGATTTAAATTAAATTATTTACTTCTTTAAATTCTTTTAAAAAAATCTTTTAATTATCCTTCAATTTTTTTTAATGATTTGGCTATTGGATCAAAGGGGGATTCCCTAAACTGTTGAATTGCTGAATTGTTGAAAATTCAACAGAAAATTTCAGCAATTAAGGGAACGACCCAAAATGGTTTTTGTTGAATTTTCAAACAGCTGTTATATGTTCAAAAGTTTCACGGACCTTAAAACATGTAAAATTAGATTTGTATTGTTTGTTACTGTCTAAAATTGTTACCACGGTAATAAGAACTACTAATAGGCTTTATAATTTGATTTTAAAGTAAATAATGCGAACTGATAATTCTAAAATGTTGCAGAGTTGCCATGACTTTTAGTAAAATAAGGTGACAACTCTGGTTTTCAGCAATTCAACAAAATTTTCAGCAGCCCCGAGGCTGATGAATTGCTGAAATTTCTGAAAGTTGACTTTGTATGGAACAGCTGATTAACAGCTGACCAAAATTCAACAATTCAGCAATTCAACAGTTTAGGGAATCCCCCTCAAGAATAATTTCTACATTAAGCAAATAAATAAACTCAAAATTTAAAATATGTTCACAAAACAAAATCCAAAAATCAAGTTCCCTCCAAACTAGGAGGGAAATGTCCTGCATACAAATATTTTAATTTTTTAGCGTCGCAAGTAAATGTATTGCCCATTATTTAATTGACAACGGCAAACCCTGTTTCAGTGAATTTTTAAATTAAAAAAATAAACAACCTTTTCGAATAAAAAAAAGTTAACCTGAGGTTTTGATAATGATCCCCTTGCCTCCCCCTCCACTACAACAACGTCCATGCCCTTGCCCAACTGTTACTCAACACTGCCGACGAACAGCTGAGCAGCCCAGCTGATGGTGTGACCGCATTCGGTTTCTTTTATATGGCCATTGTGCGCCTGTATTGGTCAGTGCCTCTTCCCACCAGATTAGCAATGAGTATTTCACCATTAGAATAGATAACATGTAATTGCGACACAAAACAACACACGAATCAGACCGAAATCAAGCACTTCCCGGGGAGCATTAGCAGAAGTTCAAAGTCATCACAACTCGGCAGTATCGAGGGTACAAATTAGATTTTACTTTCGCTCGAGTTTTCATGAAACTCTCGGCTTTCGACGGGTACGCACGTAGCGCGCAAATGGTGGCGGAATATTATTGTTAGGATACCAGAACCAGACCTCCCGCCCCGCACACTCTACTCTTCCCATTAAAGACCACAAATCTCGAGCGAGAGAGATCATCGTGAGCGAAATGAGCGCACCGCTGGCAGTGGCGAGCGGCGACGTGGTGGATCCGCCACCCACTTCCACTTCCGTCTCTATTGGCGACCTGCCGCTGCCCACAGTCGCGCAGGGATCGGTATCCAACCAGGGCATGGACCTAGAGGTAAGCAGCGGGTCCAGGTCCTACGTCCCAGGTCCAGTTCCCCAACGTAGTCGGCCCTGGCTGGTGACGTCCATGAATTACGAGAGATCCCCACGAAAATATCCCAATTTCCCTGGCCCCATTTCGCAAACAACTGCGCAATTGACTGACGGCCGCTGGTTAAGTAATTTTCGGGTCGGAACACCGGGCATGGATCGCATAGCCAGCGGCTAGAGGTGCCCATCGATCCCACAGACCTCTGTAACCGTAGTCCTAGCCCCATCCCAAATGCACTCGTCACTTTCACCGCTTTCTCCTCTCTCTCTCGCTGCAGAGCTCCCGAAAAAAAGGATTCTTTCTCTGGGAATGTTTGTGTAACTGGACATCCAGCTCACCGATCATGCTGCGCAACGTGGAGAAGAAGCTTCTGTCGTACTTGAAGCTGCCCTACCGGGGCTTCTTCGTAGACATCGGACCGGCCGTGGGCGAGGCAGACAAGATCTGGACCATCAGTATGAACACGGAGTCCAAGGAGGTTCCTCTGGTGCTGCTCCACGGCTTCGGATCGGGTACCGCCCTGTGGCTGTTGAATCTGGATGCCTTTGCCAAGGGTCGCCCCGTCTATGCCATGGACATCCTCGGATTTGGACGCAGCTCAAGACCGTCGTTCGCAAAGGATGCGCTGGTATGCGAGAAGCAATTTGTAAAATCAGTGGAGGAGTGGCGCCGCGAAATGAACATCAACGACATGATCCTGCTGGGCCACTCGATGGGCGGCTTCATTGCCTCCAGCTACGCCCTTAGCTACCCGGAGCGAGTCAAGCACCTGATACTGGCCGATCCCTGGGGCTTCCCCGAGAAGCCCTCGGACTCGAGCAACGGCAAAACAATACCACTTTGGGTGCGCGCCATAGCTACAGTTTTGACCCCGCTCAATCCTCTGTGGGCTCTGCGTGCCGCCGGACCTTTTGGTCAGTGGGTGGTGCAGAAGACGAGACCGGACATAATGCGCAAGTTCCAGAGTACGGTCGAAGAGGACATCAACCTGCTGCCGCAGTACATACACCAGTGCAATGCCCAGAGCCCCAGCGGCGAGTCCGCCTTCCACACAATGATGCAGTCATTCGGTTGGGCCAGGCTCCCTATGATCCACCGCATTAAGGACGTGCGCAGTGACATACCCATCACATTCATCTACGGCTCCCGATCGTGGATAGACTCCTCGTCGGGGGAGAAGATCAAGTCGCAGCGCGGCAGCAACATGGTGGACATCAAGATCGTGAAAGGAGCTGGTCATCATGTGTACGCCGACAAGCCGGACGTCTTCAACCGCTATGTAAACGAGACCTGTGATATTTACAAGCTGGCTGGCAACAAGCTGACCACGCCCCTGCACCTAATCCGTGAGTCCACGGAGTCCGACGAGGAGCGCGAACCCAGCCTGAGCACAGCGAAGACGGTGGAGGTCCAGCCGGAGGTGCAGCCGGTGCCCCAAACCGTCACCGCCGCCGCCGCAGACGCATCCACGACGACCGCCGACGAACTGGCGGCCAATGTCAAACCGAAATGAGAAGGAGTAGCGGGGGTTCGCGGAGAAACAAACAAATCACAGCTCGCCTGCCAGCCTGTATCTATTAGCTAAGTGTCTTTGCATAGTATTAAATGGTCTTCTTATTTAATCAGCCGCTATTTTTACTCTTTATAGTCAAATTTGGCTACCTGAATTTAGGCCTTGGCCGGCACATTCTAGCTTATGTTTTTCAAGTTATACAAATGCTGTTCAATAATTAGCCTAAATATATTTGTTACAAAGCAATTAAGCTCGCAATTGGGGACTTAACTTATAGCAAGTTTGCTTTAAAATTTAAAACTGCTCCACTGTAAAGTCCTTTAGACAAATATAAATTATAGATAAGATAAAGAGGTTCGACTGTATGGATTGTGCTCGCACCTATCAAGCGGCTATCGTTTACTTGTGCTGATTCAGTCACGGTACAAAGGTCACTTCAGGGGCACTGTCACCGCGCATGGGGTTCCATTGATAACTTGGCCAGCCAATAGAGGCATTTGGTGGTCCGCCGAAAAGTTCTCTACAATTGCGTCCGGGCTCAAACATACGTCAGACTTGACATCGATCCGGAAGAACACACACGCGCCAGTTGTTTTCAATTCTTTCGGTTTGGGTCTAAGGCTATCTTGAGTAACTGCCAGCTGATAGCCCCGGCAAAAACAATAGATTTATATAGGTGAAACGGGAGCGGTTCATAATTGTTGGGGCCTGATTTTATCAATAGCGCTGATTCATTGAAGGGTTTGTATGCAAAATGTACATGTACTTGTGAAATTATGCTTTCTTAGACCGATGGTTTTAACGACTTGATTGTTGGAAAAAATCGTTCGTTTTGATCTGAATAAGCTCGTCCGGGTTTTTTTCATATTCTCTTATTCTTGCTGGAATTCTAAGCTAAGATTTTCTTTTTTTCCGAAAGGTGCAATTTTTAAATGTAAATGGAGCAAATCACTTAAAAAAAAATTTTGAAAAAATATTTTTTTTTGAATCGGCCGGAAGCACTGATAATTATAATTGTAAATTATTAGTTTTTTCCAAGTGTTAGTTTGTGTGGTTTTGTTTTCGGTTTATTTTTTTATTAACCAGAAATTTTAGTCATCGTTCATTCAATATTAATTTAGAGTGATCTCATCGCAACAAGCAGAAACATCGATGTAGAATATAACCAGATTTTGGAACCTAATGGACGACTGATCACCATGATCAGAAGATGTATAAAATAAATGTTAATAGAATTTTCTGCACTTTGTAGAGTTGTGTTAATTAAATGACAACAAAGGAAGCCGTTGATCCCCAGAGATTTGTTATCAACTGGCTGGCTCAAGCTTCACTCTGTTTGAAAAATACATTATACAAATTAATTGAGTGGAAAAAGCTCCGCAGACAGTCATGTACATTCGTTTTCAGTTAGCCTCGCCACTGATCATGACAAATGCAATTTATACATATACATACATAATATATGTAGTATAATGCTTGGGACCTTATCAAAGAGCAGAGCAAGCAAAATACAATCGGCTGATAAGTAAGCAAAAAATTGGCATAAACAGCTCGCAATCAAACAAAGAAACTTTATAGCTAGTACATATATATTCCGTAGGTTCTTCGGAGAAAGCCACAATGGGATCGATAATGTTTACATTTTAAATTTTAAGTATATTTTTCTTTGTTCGATTATTTGGCATCGGCGAAGCCCACACGATCGTTTCCCATGTCGAACTCGGTGTAGTATTTGCCAATGAAAACGTCGCCCAGGATCCACAGGGGTCCGTTTGGCGGGGGGATGTCCATGCCCATGAAGCCGGACAGACAGATTGTTTTGCCCATCTGGGCCACACGGAGGATGTAGTCCTTGCCCTCCAGCTCGAAGGTCTTGCCGCCTAGCACGAACTTGATTACCGGGAGACTGGGAATAAGATCGCAGGAAACAATGTACTGAAAGGGGATACCAGATAGATTAATAACTTTGCAGAATATTCGGTAGAACTTGATACCAACCTGTCCGCCGATGATGGGAGTGCCACCGATCTTCTGGTTAATGGAAGTGGCCTCCTCCAAGGGAGCAGCAATCAGCGAGGTGCCTGTGTCGGCAATCACCTGGCAACCGCCCTTGCACAGCTGCAGATCGCCAATGGAGGCAGCATCCATTTTGATCTGCCAGTAAGCCTTGCGGGTAACAGGCAGATAGGTGAACTCACCCGTATAGTGGTTGGGGTCGGAGCCACCGAAGATGATCTCACCGCCCTCGGGGGAGGCGGGATCGCGGTTTAGGTAGAAGGAGAACACGGGAGCGGAGATCAGACCCTGTTCGTACATGGCGTAAAACGGAGGCTTCACCTTGTCCACAGAAATGGAGCTGTAGCCCAGGCCCAGGATGCCGTCGAACTTGGCGGCCACGAAGACCAGACCGGGCTCACTAAGCGCCTCGGCGAATGTCTGATCCTTGATGTCCAGGCCAGCAATGGAAACGGTGTCTGTGGACAGATATCCGGACAAGCTGCCCGAACCGTATTGGATGGCAAACTCGGTGCCGTTCTTGGTGTACGACTTGGACTTGGTGGCATCGTACTTGTTGTGCATCAAGCAGGCGATGTTGGTAAAGTGGCACTTCTTGGAGGGCACCCAAAGATTGGAGGAGCCGGTGTCGAATACCACCCGGAAGTTCTGCGGCGGCGAGCCTATGGCAATTGGTCCGTAGTATTGGGCGTCCATGTAGTTGGACAGCGGCTCCGGAACATCGCCTCCGCCGTACTTAATGCGCAATTGCTGCAGTTCTGTGCCCACATCGGCGAAGTGCCGGCGAGCCGACTGGAATTTCTTGAGCGGCACACGCAGTAATCCGGGCTTGGACTGGGCCACGGCCACAGCCAGGAAGGCGACCAGCAGCAGTGCAACCTTCTTCATTTTGGTTTTGATGTTTCACTTGACTGACGGCTAAAACTGCAATGATCTCTCGCTGCAGTTAATTAAATATTGCGGGACAGCGAAAATGATTCAGCACAGATAAGACACTAAATTTTACCTAGCGCGAGGTTGGTATTATGGAGACTCGATAGTTCACTTGGAACGTCTGGGAATAGTTATTATTTTTTGTAATTAATTTTTGAAATTACTGTTTGTTTAAACGATACAATTATTATCTCAACATATTTTGACTGGTAATTTAAAATATTTAGATTCATATGTACTTACTTTTTCCTATCTGTTCTAGTTTTTACGTTTTATTAAGAATAAGTACTTTTAAAAACTCAGGTGCATTAATGCAAATGGGGCCCATTTAAGCCGCCTATTTAGTTAAAAATTATTTTTTAAATGTTTGTGAGGATACAAATTGTTAGACATTGTGTACATAAACAAAAATTAGGCGGTTGAAGTCGAAAACAAAAATCTTTCTAGACTGCAAAGCATGGGTCAATTTGAAGAACGTGTCTTAAATAAGGTGCACAACAAGGGGGATTTCCATTTTGTGGTCTGGCGGCTGAAAATTACTGTTGTTTGGATGAAAAAGCATTAAATTTCACCTAAGACAAACAACAAATATAAAATATAACCCCCAATTCACATTTGAAAGGAATAAACAAATATAAAATATAACCCCCAATTCACATTTGAAAGGAATAAACAAAGTTGATCTAGTATCATGGTATGGACATGTTTCTCGTACTATGGTGATGGTTCAATATCATAAAGTAAACCCATATAGGATTAACATGTTCACGTTGATAACTCATAAATGATGATGCTATTTCATGTGCAATACAAAATTAATTTATTTTGAAAGCTTTACCACGATTATAATCTTAAATAAATCAGATAGAGAGTCTTCTAACGTTTCGTGACGAATAAGCTAAACGATACATAATGGATTTCACAGGCCCCAGAACTAAAACACATCGGAAATCTTTGCAGATATGTTAAAAAACAATGTTTTTAATGCAAAACGAAAGAAAAAAAGGCACTTGAGCTTTTTTGGAAAAGTCACAGAACAATTTCCCCAATGAAAGTTTCTAAAGTCGAATGACGTCAAATTCGGCTCGTTTTTGTTTTTGTTTCTGCAGCCAAAGCTTCAGAACAACATTTTTTCACCCTCAGATATATAAAATTAAATATTCCAACAAACAAAATTTTAAAATCTCAATTTTTTAAGCTTTTTCAAAAATGGTGCTATTTTTGTTGCCGCCTAATTTTACAACATTTTAGATAAATGTACCTAAAGTTTAAAAACAGTGCGCATTGTGGTCGTAACCACCCTTATTTTAGTTACTAGATATGTAACCCTAGTAACTCATAAAAACAGAATGCAAATATTTCAAAAAATGGCCATTTTATAGCACAAATCAGAATGCCCAATCAATGGTGCTATTTTTCTTGCCGTAGCTGTAAATGCATATAACTTTTTCTGGAATAAAACATTGACTTTTAATGTATTTACTAAAAACCAAATCAAGAATTACCCCAATAAATGTAGTAAGAAGTTATCACTTTAAAAATAATTAACAATCGATAGCTCCCGATTATCTGTTTTATTGCCCGGCAAAAGTTAAACACATAATACATAAAAAACCAAATCAAATACGCTGTTGTAACTAACTTTTTAAAAACTTTTATTATGTTTTATTAATTCGAATAATTCAAGAAATCAATTACAAAGTATATGGTTTTAATATGTATACGTATAATCAAAATAAAGGTCAAATTAAGTTTTTCAATTCTTGTCTATAGACTTGGAATGTCTAATAAATATATAATGTCAGTATAAAAGAGGCAAAGTAAATTCTCTAATTATGGCACTTTAGATGGTAAACCAAAAATGCTAGAATTTTGTAATATGACGTTTTAGGTGTCAGAATTGACAGCTTTTGACATAATTTAGTTTTTTAATTTGTGGACACATTAATAGATACAAATTAATGTAACCAACTGAAAATGTATTCCGTTTAAATTATTAATAGACCCTTATAATTCTGTATTTCTTAATTCAAGAAAAAGTATTAACTAAGTAAAACTATTAACAAAAGTTATAATATAGCTAACAGCCAGTTAATTTTTTCTAAAATCACTTAATACTTTACAAATTTTAGACTTCACCTTAGCAAAGATCTCTATATTGTAAACCAGGTCTTCAATGTTTTGACGGAATGGAACATGTCTAGCAGTATCCTCAAAGGTCTGTTTGGCGCGTCGCATACGTTGGTGAATCTCACCTAGATCGTGCATTTGTCCAATGGAAAGCTCCTTATCAGTGGAGAACATCACCGATAACAACACGGAAGTCTCGTGACTTACTTTGGTGTTGTATCCAACACAAGTCATCCGCTCCGCCTCTGCGTTGTCTATGACCACGATTTGGGGTCGTCCTTCAAACCCGCTTTTCTAAAAAAGGAAAGGAAATTTGATAGGATATGAGTTTGATGCAAGGTGTGTATTAATTCATTCCAGTAATGTGAGTGATATCAGATTCTTCATGATTTTGGTGTTCCGACATCTAAGGAATTTCTCTATAGCGTAACATATACAGTATAGTAACATATAGTACGTGATAGATTACCGTTTTTGTATAAAGAAACTCTTAAAAAAGAAATGACATACATCAGGTAAATGAACAAAATAAATCTACATTATTTCACAACATTATTAAGACAGATATGTCTAGAACATTTGGTACAAATGCCCAACATTGGGGCAATGGATTCCAATTGATGTTTAATTTTTTAAGATAATCTAGTTTAGTTTAACTATATTTATTAGTTATTAAACTACGATCATAATTAAGTTGGATGATTTATTGGATTTACCTTGTATTGCTGGACATCTCCAGTGAGGAGGAAATCGCGTTTTGGCTGCAGGCCGAATCGAAATGTTAGATCGCTAACTGGAGTATACTGATAGCCATTGTCAACTCGACTGAAGAAAGGATGCAGGTCTAAGAGCTTTAAGCGACTCTTAGTAGGCTGGCGCAGTTCGTAAGTATCCAACTGGGGGAGGACTTCAGTCAGGAAAATGTAACAGGCTTCCTGGGCGGAAAGATCCTCGAAAGCCTCGTTCTTTGAAGTCCATTCCCGCCAGGCGGAAGGGTGGTGAATACAAAACAATCGGGTCGAGGCCGCTGCGTAGTGTATCAACTCCCTGTGAATCGGCACGTTGGACCTTGGCAAAAGAGTGGACCGTGCAGTTCGTTCAATGTTGGCAATAAATGTCGCTTCGGTCACGGATTTTTCCATTTTTACCACTAGTACAATTTATTTCCAATTCAATATTTTAACATAAAGCAAAGCAGCGTCAATTCGTCACTTTCGGTTTGCGCTTTCAGGGTTGTGTTTCTTCAGTAATCGATAAATTCTGGATATCGTGATCAATAGGGCTGTTTCTAAGTTCATATAGGTTATTCTACTCCCTCAAGTAATTTCGAATTGGATTGAATATATCTTTCAATTACTAGAAGAGTGGCATATCTCAAAAATTTCATTTCGAAATAAATTGAAATTTTAGGTAAGGGGGATTCCCTAAACTGTTGAATTGCTAAATTGTTGAATTTTGGTCAGCTGTTAATCAGCTGTTCCATACAAAGTCAACTTTCAGAAATTTCAGCAATTCATCAGCCTCGGGGCTGCTGAAAATTTTGTTGAATTGCTGAAAACCAGAGTTGTCACCTTATTTTACTAAAAGCCATGGCAACTCTGCAACATTTTAGTATTATCAGTTCGCATTATTTACTTTAAAATCAAATTACAAAGCCTATTGGTAGTTCTTATTACCGTGGTAACAATTTTAGACAGTAACAAACAATAAAAATCTAATTTTACATTGTTTAAGTTCCGTGAAACTTTTTATACCCTTGCAGAGGGTATTATAATTTTGGTCAGAAGTTTGTAACGCAGTGAAGGAGACGTTTCCGACCCCATAAAGTATATATATTCTTGATCAGGATCAATAGGGGAGTCGATATAGCCATGTCCGTCTGTCCGTCTGTCCGTCTGTTTCAATACCGTTTGCGAGCTCAGTTTAAAAGCTAGCGCCTTGAAACTTTCACAGTCGTCCTAAAACATGTGTACGCAGATCAAGTTTGAAAGCCGACCCGATCGGACGTCTATATCCTATAGCTCCCATAGGAACAATCGGATATAGCTTTCACAAAATGAAGATATTTCGCTCAGTGTAAGAGCTATTGACAAGAATCTTTCTAAATCTTATTATTTTACGCATACCTTGATCAGGGTAAAAGCGCGTGCCGATCGGACGTCTATATCTTATAGCTCCCATAGGAACAATAGGGTGAAATCGGTCAAAATTTGTCGTTTTTCAGGATATTTCGCGCAGAATATAAGCTATTCCCATGAAACTTTCCAAATCGTATTTTTTTGTGCGTACCTTGATCAGGGTAAAAGCGCGTGCCGATCGAACGTCTATATCTTATAGCTCCCATAGGAACAATAGGGTGAAATCTGCAAGGGTATTAAAACTTTGGCTTGCCGAAGTTAGCTTCCATCCTCGTTAACATATAACAGCTGTTTGAAAATTCAACAAAAACTATTTTGGGTCGTGCCCTTAATTGCTGAAATTTTCTGTTGAATTTTCAACAATTCAGCAATTCAACAGTTTAGGGAATCCCCCTTTTGTTGAATTGCTGAAAAGCCAGAGTTGTCGCTGTTATCGATTAAAAGTAAGAGGGTAACTCTGGTCACTTGTAAACATGGAGGAAGAGGTAAATGACAAACAAATTTTAAAAAATTGAATATTAATAACTAATTTGATTTATTTTATTTTATCAGAGCATAAATAGAGCGCAAGTGTTTCCATTAAACTTTCCTGTTCGCAAAGAGATTCGTCTAAAAAAAACATCTATTAGTTTAATAAAACAGCAAATAACCATCTTACGTACCGTTGCAATCGTATAAAATATCCAAATAAAGAATATCTGATAGGATGCTGCCTGTTACCAGTTGTAATAGTTCCGTTTTTGGCTTATTTTCGACATTTTCCTTAATTTTAAACTTTGTCTTTGGTAAACAGAGCCTGGCAATTGGACAATCTGACAAACAGCTGATAGAACAGCTGACATCTTAAAACTGAAAATTCAACAAGAACCATTTTGGGACGTTCCCTTAATTGCTGAAATTTTTTGTTGAATTTTCAACAATTCAGCAATTCAACAGTTTAGGGAATCCCCCTGTAGGCTTTAAACTCGGAATTCTCGCCGGCTTTCAATGTTTTTAGCCTACTTTTAAGTTCTCATATGTCAAAGCGATTAACTTATACATTAAAATGATGCCATTAGTCCCAAAAAAATATTTCATCATCATAAGTAGTAAATACATATATGTAGCTTTAAAGTTTAAACCAATATAGTTTAAAATCTCAACAAATATTTTGTTCTCTACTTATAAATAAAAAAAATCTCAAAATTAATATCCGTTCATGCTTTGCAGATATCTCCGAATTAAACAAAATTCATCGTATAGTTCTTTTGTTTTTAATTATAATAATAAAAACTTTGCATCAGCCTTTAGATTTTTAAATATAAAATTAGTTAAAATAGGTTATATTAAAAGGAAAAATAGCCCTAATGAAGGGTATTTAAAGTGCGGCTATATTCTTTGATTACCTTCTTTTGAACAGCTGAAAGAGTTGCCACCCCGCTACACAGTAATGTTTACACTTGCACCCTATTGGCGCCAATCGTTTAAGATCGTGAGTTACCCCGAATTATTGGAACGTTAATAAAGTTGTTTTTGTCATATCCAGGCTCTCTCCCTACACACGATGAAACGGACCAAGGCGACGAAGGCAGGTCCCTCCAAGAAGTCGGCCAAAAAGCAGGAAGATGAAAAAAGTGAGGAGGACAGTAGTGATGTGGAGCCTTCCACTTCAAAGGCTTCGCTGGCTTCCAAGCCGGATTACCAGAACTTCGAACAGTTCCTTACCCATCTGGAACACCAGCGATCCTGCACGGCACCCAGCATTCAGGAATTCTCTT
This sequence comes from Drosophila pseudotakahashii, assembly GCA_035046095.1. NCBI lineage: Eukaryota > Metazoa > Arthropoda > Insecta > Diptera > Drosophilidae > Drosophila > Drosophila pseudotakahashii. The sequence continues at coordinate 705,383 of JAWNOE010000266.1, forward strand.
TCCGGAAGAAAAGAGTGCGCGTCCTGTCCAAAACTGAAGATGTGAAGGAATCCTCCCACGGAGGCGTCGTATACTGGATGTCCCGCGATGGCCGCGTCCAGGACAACTGGGCCCTGCTCTTCGCCCAACGCTTGGCTCTCAAGTTGGAACTGCCGTTGTCGGTGGTCTTTTGTCTAGTTCCCAAATTTCTGAATGCCACCATTCGGCACTACAAGTTCATGATGGGCGGCCTGCAGGAGGTGGAGCAGCAGTGCCGCTCTCTGGCCATACCCTTCCACCTGCTATTGGGCCCCGCCGTGGAGAAGCTGCCAGAATTCGTTAAATCGCGGAACATAGGAGCCGTAGTCTGCGACTTTGCACCGCTGCGATTGCCGCGCCAATGGGTCGAGGATGTGGGCAAGGCGCTGCCCAAAAGCGTGCCGCTGGTGCAGGTTGATGCCCACAATGTGGTTCCACTGTGGGTGGCCTCTGATAAGCAGGAGTACGCTGCCCGCACCATTCGCAACAAGATCAACTCGAAGCTAGGCGAGTTTCTCAGCGAATTTCCGCCCGTGGTGCAGCATCCCCATGGAATGGGCTGCAAGGAGGCGAAACCAGTGGACTGGCCAGCTGCCTATGCCATGCTGCAGTGCGACATGGACGTGGACGAGGTGCAGTGGGCCAAACCGGGTTACAGGGCGGCCTGCCAGCAACTCTACGAGTTCTGCACACGCCGGTTGCGCAAATTTAACGACAAACGCAACGATCCCACGGCAGACGCCTTGTCCGGACTCTCGCCTTGGCTCCACTTTGGCCAGATTTCGGCCCAGCGCTGCGCTCTGGAGGTGCAGCGCTTTCGAGGACAACACAAGGCATCGGCGGATGCCTTTTGCGAAGAAGCCATTGTGCGTCGAGAGTTGGCGGACAACTTTTGCTTCTACAACGAGCATTATGATAGCTTGAAGGGCCTAAGCTCGTGGGCATATCAAACCCTAGATGCACATCGCAAGGATAAGAGGGATCCGTGCTATAGTCTAGAAGAATTAGAGATGGTATACTGAATAACCCCTTTCCGTACGCTTTAAAATTAATATGGTTTAATTTATTTTAGTCCCTCACCTACGACGACCTTTGGAATTCTGCGCAACTGCAGCTGGTGCGCGAGGGCAAGATGCACGGCTTTCTGCGCATGTACTGGGCCAAGAAGATTCTCGAGTGGACTGCCACCCCGGAACAGGCGCTGGAGTATGCCATCCTGCTGAACGACAAGTATAGCCTCGACGGACGCGATCCCAACGGCTATGTCGGCTGTATGTGGTCCATTGGAGGGGTCCACGACATGGGCTGGAAGGAGCGCGCGATATTTGGCAAGGTTCGGTACATGAACTACCAGGGGTGCCGGCGCAAGTTCGATGTCAACGCCTTCGTCATGCGATACGGGGGTAAGGTGCAAAACAAGAAATAAAACGTTTGTTCTCTTTGCCTTAGTTTTGAATGCAAGCCAAGAGCATTTTTTTTATTTAACCATAGATCCAAGGAGAGGCTTTAAAAAATATGACAAAACTACAGTTAGCTGGGCAGAACTTAGTCCTTTTCGGCGATCTTGGTGAGGTGCTCCTCGACCTCCCGCTCGTCCAGGATGCGGAAGGTGGGATCGGTCTTGCTGACCACGCCGATCTCGATGCCGTTGGGCTTGAAGTCAATAGCGAGCACGCTGGACAAACAGGTGATGGCCAGCTGAATGGCCTTCTCCTCGGATAAGTTGTTCTTGTACTTCTTCTCCAGATAGCTGTTGGCTTCCAGAGTCTTGGCACCAACGGAGCAGGCCTTAAAGCCGCTGAAGTAGCCAGCCGGATCCGTCTTGTAAACGCTGGGTCCGATCTCATTGTCGTACGCGATTAGCACCATGCTACAGCCGAGCGGACGCATCTCAGCGTTCTGCGTGTAAACCTGGTTGATGTCGGCAATACGCCGACACAGCACATCCACGGGCATATCGTATCCGTACTTGTAGCGGAAGTTGGCGGCCTCGTATCTGGCTTTTTGCACTTGCGAGCGGGAATCAGCTAGGGGGAAAAAGAGTAGAATGATTACAAGGAATTATTGTCGGCATTTTCTGAGTCAGATCAGGTTAAATCTATGCATTTTTTGAGCCAAACTTTATGCAATAGGTGGGGTATACCAAATATTGATCATACAAATCTACGATCAAATTATATTGTTGAATTGACTAATGAAATGTATGTATACCTTATTTATGTTATGATGTTCCAAAAAGGCTGATCCTACTTATTCAACAAAAAAAAGGTAAGGAAAAGTAATACCGCGGTGTTACAGAAACCTTTACATGTTTAAGTGAGCTTCAAAAAATGTTACCAATAGTATTGTGGAATATTCTGGCAATAAAATTGATTTTATGATCGGTTTTTCAGACCCAGATACAACAAATAATGCTGATTTATGAATCGAACGATTCAAACAGCTATGAATGAGTACGCGGTACACAATTCGACGAAAACATAGCTCGACTTTTGCGGGGATTTAGAAGAAATCAAGGGTTGCTATTGTCATACCCATGCGTCCGGTCATGGCGCATCCAATGTCCTTGGTGATGCGGAACAGGTGGGTCACCGATTCGGGCACAATATTCTTCTCGGTGACCTTCTTCTGGGTGGCCACCACGGCACAGTCGCCGCTTTTCAGAGCCACCGTGGTGATGTTCTCCTGGGCGATGGCCTTAAAGGCGTACTCTGGCGGAGATGGGGATTGGGGAATGTTAGATCGGGGTCGAAGGAGCTGGGAATGCCAGGTTACTCACCCACTTGGTAGAGGCGTCCCTCGGGTGAGAAGATCGTGATGTGTCTGTCAAAGCCGGCTGAACTTCCGCGAGACATGATGCGTGCTTCTTGATTCGGTGGCTGCAAATGAGTTAAGCCGGTTAAAGTCGATTTAAAGGGATATCCTAAAACAACACACCTTTTGAACAATAAGAATTTACAAATTTGTATATAGCAGGGAAAATGTCGCTTCGAATCGAACCTACTGTGCAAAATTCAGATTGTCATTCTCAACCCAACAATGGGCCTAAAAAATACCAAAAAGCAACGCGCGCTGCGATTTATCGCTTTTTGTTAATATCGAATATAGAGAAGAGTACATAAAAAATGGCATAATAAAAAGCTAAAATAAAGTCTACTATATCTAAAAATTGTATTTTGATTACTTCATTTAAATAATTAATGCAGAATAAGTAGAATTACATTTTATAAATAAAGGGCCGTTTTCTCGTCCACATGTTAAATTTACAGTAGGGATAAAACCTTGAAAACGTATAGAAACTTAGAGTTTAAAGCATCGTTTAAATTTAACATGCGTATAAGAAAACAGCTCTAAAAGGTATAATTGTTACGAATCAGTAAGTAATGAGAAGAGATGTGGCTAAATTCGAAAGCAGCTAGATTTAGCTTGAAAGTAGCTAAGTAGCCACCACCACGGTGGAGTCGATAAGTCGACAATCGATAACGACGCGGTGCCGTGCGTAAATGATCGCCCACCTCTAGCTGGATGTAACCTATTGGGGGAATTCGAGGTAAATATTTATCAATAACAGCGGAGTACGCTGCAATTGCAAATTGATTGGGAGCCAAGTGCGGGTCGCCGGCAGCGAAAATGCACGAGGATGATCTGAAAAGCCAGTTGACCATTGCGCGGAACGAGATCAACAATCTCAGGTGCGTTTGGGAGACACCAATTCCTAAAAGTGTCCTTTTGCGACTGGTAAAGTTCAAGTTCACACCGATTTTGCCTTGACCATGATGCAGGCAGCAAGTGCGCAACCTGCAGCATGTGCAGCGCAAGGACATCGAGACGATAACCCGCCTGCTGCAGGACTTCCGCTGCGAGGGCTGTGCGAGCAACAACAAGAGCGCCAAGGACAAGGTCGCCGGCGAGAAGCAGGAGCACCAGCAGCAGGCGCAGGAGCAGCAGCCGGGACAAGGTCAGGTGCGTTTGACCCTCCCACACTCACAGAAAGACACCCACCCACAAATCACACCTCCCAACCCATCCCCAGAGCAATCATACCAATGGAGGAAACGGCTCCGGAGAGGACTACGCCCACTTTCGGCCCATCGGAGTGATTAGGACGGCCTTCCCGGAGAAGCGAGCCGTGCCCAGGCAATCGATTGTGGGCAGTCGCCTGCGCGGTATCGTCCAGCTGAACGACGGCGTCTTTACCAATCCGGAGCACTCGCTGGAGGGACTGGGCGACTTTTCACATCTGTGGCTCATCTATCATTTCCACCGCAACAATGCCCATCCCAAGGCCAAGGTGGCGCCTCCCCGACTCGGTGGCGAGCGAGTGGGAGTGTTCTCCACAAGGTCTCCACACCGACCCTGTCCCATTGGTCTCTCATTGGTGGAGATAGAGAAGATCGAGAACGCCACCATCAGCTTCTTTGGCACGGACATGGTGGACGGAACTCCGGTGCTGGACATTAAGCCCTACATTCCATACTATGATGCGCCGTCCTTGAGCGTTGACTCAGGTACGTTGGGCGACCAAAAACCGGAAAGCCAACTAAAGCTCTTGCCTCGGACAGGACGCACCTCTGTTGGACCGCATGAGAACAGCCTGGACTTCTACGACTCCCGGCAGGAGCCCGACGGAGAGGAATCGGACCTGGAGCTGTACGGAGCAGCTGGTTACACCAGCAACGCGGGCCTTGGAGCGGATGCCATGCCACCACCACCAAGCGCCGTGCGAGTGCCCAACTGGGTGGTGGCCAGCAATCGGCTAAGCGTGAGCTTCAACGAGCACGCGGAGGCCCAGCTGATAGAGCTGCAGGTGGAGAAGCAGTGCATCGTGGACATTCTGGAGGCGGATCCGCGATCTGTTTACTTGCGCACAAAATACGGCTCGCAAATATTCACCTTCCAGCTGCGGGAGGTCACGGTGACGTGCAAATTTGACGACAAGGCCGCCACGGTGACTGTTGTTCAGGTCCGGCGTAATGAAAATGTGCAAGTGACCGCCTTGGACGGCGATCTGCGCAGCGCCTAACTTACGGATTATTGCAATTGATATTCGTTAATTGACGATTTGTGTTTAGCTTAAGTATTTCATGTTGAGGAGCTTTGACCTTTGGCGTTTCAATTTTGCTCTAGGATTCAGGACATTCTGAAATATATGTACGAGGCTTGTTTCCCACGCAAATAAATTGTTTTCTTTCATGTACCTTAATCCTCGGCCGAACGTAATGGTATTAGTAATTTAATTTCAATGTTTTATATTTTCAGCATAATGGGCGATTTAAGCTGGAAAGACTTTCTAAGTCAGGCTAAGCAGTTTCTTGGATTTTCCCAGCAGTTGGGCGATAGTTGGATGCTGGAGGAAAAAGTATGTAGCCAAAAGGGATTTCGTAATCTATTTTTTTAAGTAACTACATATTTTGTAAATTTAGGACTCGGATGAACCTAACACCTTCCTTAAGTTCAGTCAAAAGATTAAATGCAAGGGGGGCAAGGATAATTCAGGGGAGTTGGTTAATGTGGAGTACCACGTTGTTTTCAGTGTTTCCTATCAAGTACCTATGATGTTTTTCCAGGCACACAGATCAGGTATTTATTATGATCTAAAAACTTATCAACACAAAAACTAATTTTATTTTCTTGTAGATGGAAGCCTTCTGGACTTGGAGGCTACTTGGCAACTGTTTATGCCGGAAACAAAAGCCAATGATCTCTACCAGATTCTTACTCAAATGGACCATCCTGTGCTTTTTAGACCTTTCATGGCACTTCATCCATGTCGCACCGCCGAGGTTCTCAAACAATTCGGACAGCCCAGTAGTAATCAAGTTCTCACCTTTATAAGCCTTTACGGTCCCCATGTGAAGCTGCACCTTCAAAATGCCTACGGCCTTAGCCAAGATTACACATAATTTGCATTTATTGGTGGTTGTTTTAAACATTGGTTATAGGAGTATACATGTGTGGATAATATGGCATATGTAGTTTACAGTTTTACACTTCATTCGCTATCTTAAACTGGTTTGACCTTTTCATTGAACATACTATATTTGAGGGCATTATGGGTCCCCATCTCTTCTAGTACTTAGCACAAGTGAAGATCCAAATTGTACAATATATACGGGCAAACTTTTATGGGATATAGTTATGTAGCGACCACTCTAAACGTCTTACCTTAAGCACCACTCCTCAGTGGCTGATCTAAATACGAAACAGAGTACTTTAATAAACCTACGAAAGGAACCAAACTTTGTACACAGATTATAACTCTTAGGTTATTAGGGTATATTCTTCTACTTATGCATTAAATATTGTATGGCTAACATAGTATAACGTTGCAAGTTTCACTCGCTTTCTTTGTTAATTTCACTGGTAATATCAACTAGTAGTTACTTGTTCGATTATTTCATAGTTTCAATATAGGGCTATTTTTAGACAGGTATACGCTTAGACCTAATTGTACTGTACACAAGCGTGGCCTTAGTTGAGCCGCTTTGCTTTGCATTTTACTAATGTTAAGTGGTTCATTTATAATTAATGTTAACTGGCTACTGTGTGGCATTAGCGGCACCCCGGCGCCGACACAAAACTCCCCCGTTCCTGGCGAAACCGAGGTATTGCGGGCTCGAGGAATCGCATTAAAAATGTTTATTTGCAAAATAATTCGATTTTATGTATATTACGTTAGTTTGCAATTGTAATCCGACAGAATACACGTTCACGTACATTGATATAATATCTTGTCTATTGACAGGTTACAGTGCCAAAAGACTGATGGTGTGTGGAGATCCTCTAGAGGAAATTCATGGGTGATTACAATGGCACGGACGAGGAGAACTCAATTAAGACTCGAGAAATGGCTAAGATAAAATTCATTTTTCTATTCCCAAGCAGTTTTGTGTGATAACTGCAGTTGCATTAACTACGAATTTTACCAATTATTTTTAGTCCTGAAAATAAGTTACAAATTTTGTTCATCTACTTAATGGGATTGATGATTTAGAGGACACATATTATATTGCGAGTATATCCAACTAATTAAAGGTGTATCTCATGGCTTTAAATATTTTAAACTAAGTGCTCATATATTCTGTTTGTTATTATTCTATTACCTAAACACTTTCTGGGAATATTCCATACAACAAAGAAGATATTTCACTTTGAGATTTGCACTGTTTCTGCTTCGTTATTTAAAATTTACAAACGGTATCCGTAAATGTTTATCTATAAACTTCAAATACGGTTTTTGAAAACCGAATAAATTAAAATCTTGGGTTAGTTATGCAAAAATTACAATGGAATGTAGGTTTTCAATCTGAAAATTTAATTAGCTGGGTAGTTTTTGTATTGGTGATAAAAATGTATTCGTGTTTTTTCTAAGAGTATCGTACTTGCGAGGACCTTATTGGCACTTAACATACATATATGACTATATGAAATATACACGTTTTGGTATTATTTAACATCCGGTTTTTGTCATCTCATTATATGTATTCATATATAAAATTTCGTTTAAAGCTGCACCATTTAGTTGACATTTGCATATCAAGTTACATTTGTTTTCTCTATATACAATATAAAGTACTAAAAAAAAGTAAAGTTCGTTAATCAGTGGCGAGTGCTGCTCAAATGCAATCTCGCGAGTCGTAAATCAATGATATGTTTCTTTTTTAAATCTTCGTACATATATCTCTTCGATCCCAGCAACACCCGCCACCGGCGATGACGGAATAAATTACTTAAGCCTAAGGCATAAAATTCGCACTACAATGCTGTTAGGTTGGTTTGTTGTTCTGGTTGTTTGGTTGGTCTCATTTCAGTTGCATCATTGGACAATTTTAGCTACGTTATCGTTTTTAAAGTGTTCTTAAAATATCCTGTGGCACTGTACATATCCTAAAGCCCTGGTATTGCTATATACAGCCTCCGCACTCGGATCCCATGGGAATGGACTTGACTCGGTTGTATATTTGGCTACTCTAACACTAAATATAAAGCTCTGTAACTCACTCGACATACATACATTCAAGAATACATGTAGCAGATCTACACATACATATCATAAGGGAAAGCCTTAACCTAGGATAAACCAATTCGATGCGATCGCGGGTGGACTAGGGCTAAAGCTATTGACGCTAGGCTATGTTATGGACGGTGGTGCTCCTAGTGACGATCCGAAAGTCATCATCCAGCTCATCGGCGGACTCGGGGGCGGTTCGGCCCATGAAGTCGCTCGATGCGCTGCGCCTGAATCAGCTGCACAGCAAGTTGAAGAACCCACGTCCCTTCTCCGATCGCGGCGCCATCAGCATGGGCACCTGGTTCTTGTGGGTCACCTTGATCTGAAAATCCATTGATGATAATAAATATAGGTTTACACGTCAAACAAATCCTTTACTTACCGTGCAGGGCATCTGCATCCAGGGCTCGCCATCGATCTGCATGGGAAACGTTTTCTTCGTCTTGATGATAACCTCGCTGCACTGGGCCAAGCGGCGTCCAGAGGCCCGGAGCCCAGTTCTCACCTGCCCCATGTGCAGGCAGTTCTCCAGACCAATCACCTCGATCAGTCGATCTCCAAAATCTAAAATAGACATGTATTAGAGGTATAATAATGGTGATTGAATTCATAATTAACAAGCCTTTTAATAAATTAATTTCAGAAACTTTATTCTTTAGATTCATGTTTGATATGTATTTATAGGATCATTTGTCAACAGATGTTTAATGTAAACAGCTAAGGGACAAAACTAATAAGAGTTTGAAGTATTGAACTCACCCTGTATGGCCACTGATAGATCTACGGAATTAAAGCTGGTGGCGGAGAACTCCTTGTCGCCCGCCCGCAGTTTCTTGCTCTTGCCGAAGGGCCCGGCGCTCTTGCGGATCCGCTTCTGGGACAGGTGCTCGCCCCACAGATTGGAGCCGCCATGTGTATACGGGATGTTGAGCAGGGCCACTCCCTGCAGGTGGGGACCGTTGGCCAGGTCCAGAGCCACGCCATCGCACTGTAAATACGGAGCGAAGGTTACACGCTGCGTTAATAAATCACCGATAAGGCGTGACCTCCTTCCCGCCCACTTTCCAACCCAATCCGACCCACAACCACTTACCACAATCTCGATGCTCTCGTGGAGATTCTTGCAGGATGCCGCAAATGTCTCGGATGTTGCATATTCGAAGTACCAGAGCTTGTTCTTCATGCGGCTGTTGAATTTGTGTGGATTCTTCTCCCGCTCCAAGTGAAACTTGACGCAGATGGCGGCGTCCTGGGGAAATAGAATCAAGAGGCGGTGTGGGATGAGTGCAAGGCCAGTGAAAAGGTCAGCTGGGAAACAGGCCATTCAGGGTCACGTTCGGATTGCACTCGACTGCGATTGCCATTTCTCCTTCAGACTCTCCGAGAAATCTCAATTAGATTGACACCCGGGCTGCCCTGACAACGCAATCGGTTCGAATGGGCCCAACCGCAGCAATGTTAATTAATGTTGGGGTCGAACGTTCGACAAGTCGCCTTATTTATATTAACAATCGGCTGGTGAGAGTAAAGCTTCTTATTTCAGTTAGTTGAAGTAATGGAAAACTCATAGAAACTTCCAGGGGAGAAGGATTTATCAAGAAGTTTAAGTCGCTGCATTTGGAGGAAATGTGTTAATCCACAGGAACAGTCGTGACCAAAATATTATACCCCAAACACACATCGAATTTTCAATAAAATGTATATATCACCGGTATCAAATCAATATGCGCATAAGTTTCTGGTATTTATACGCATATCGTTTTCATCATGCAATGCTGGTAAAATTGATATTTAATAATATAATTTTGCCGAATTCTCTCTCTCGAATATTCTCTGACTTCGAAAAAGAGAGAAAGAGGCAATATGACGACTCTCCCAATTCGAAATAGAGCGAAATAGCGCTAAAGTTACATAAACGGAAAGGAGAAAGTCACATTCGAATTTCGAACTGGCCTGGTGCTTACATTTCGAGCATATCAAAATGAGATGCCGTATGTCAAGTCAAAATTGATACCACATAATATCAAATTGATCATCGTTTCATATCAAGTTTTTTTTTGATGTATATATATGAAATGTATATATAAGATATTTCAAGATCAAACGGAAATATTATCCATTAAAATAATTAGTGCAACATACTGAGATTAAAAAGCACTCCATGCTTTTATGAAATAAAGACCTATGTAGTCTTGCATTTCCTGCTTGTACAGTAAACGCAGTTAAATGCATTTTTTAATTATAGCCAAGCCAGTTATTTTTAGAAACTTACTAAGAAGTAGTGTTATTTTCGTAGCCGCATATGTACTTGGTAAGCTCACGTGCCGAATGCTCTCTTCCTGTGCAAAAGTGTTTGCTTTACGGAGCTGCAGGCACCTGGCAACTCCATTCCACGGAAGAGGAACTTACGAAAGGAGGTCCCTTATCGGGCGGAGGGCTGCGCTTTAATTTCTTATGCGGATATTCGGTTGCCTGCCCCGTGGGCTGGCGGGCCAACGTTGCTCATACGACACGTTGCACTTACTGCCAGCGCATTTGTTATGCATGTCGCTCGGCGAACACACACAGGCACGCGCGTCCTTTCGTCCTTTGTCCGCCGGATGCAGGGCACGTGGTGGCGGCAGGACTTTCAATTACGGCCTGTTGGTTGCACAGCAAATAAGATTTATTACCGCTCGACGTCAAATTGAATTGTCAACATGAGCGAGCGCCTGCCAGAGCTTAAAATCGAAAAATCGACGAAAAACTTTTTAATTAGCTCCAGCCGCATCCCGTTTCCCCATCAACACCCCCATCCCCATCCCCGATGTCACTTTATGCACGGCCTGTGCGGTAAACTAATTTAGTGACAGCCCAGCTTATTAGCATGCCTCGACCGCACGATACTCATTAGTCGACGGAGGTGGGGACACCAGCTGACAGCTTGTTTGCATTTGGGGAAAGTTTGCCGATGGTGCCCGAAAGCCAGCAGTGGAACATGGCACGTTGGCCGGGGATGGCTCTAAAAAAGGGCTGGGAGGTGAGAGGTTAATGAAATAATTTGTATACCCAAACCGGCAAACATCGGCGGCAGGCAAAGCCCGAGCTGCTCTAGATAATGCGCAATCTCTTTGAGGCCACGGGGCGTATGAGCAACTCAGGTACAAAAGCCCTGCCATAAAATGCCGCTATCTCTGTAGCCCCGGTACATAAAACTTGAGCCAAAGCCAAAGTCGAAGCTCAGACAATTACACATCAACTCCTTAACAGCACCAAGTTGGCAATCTTCCCCTTCCACAAACAGTGATGACAGGAACTACCATTTTTACACGCAAGGAGTTATACGAAAAATATGCTAGACCTTAAGAAGAACAGACAACATATATTTTTACACCCAAAAATAACTTGATATGAAACGATGATCGTTTTTTCGTTATGTGGTATCAATTTTGACGTAATATGCTCGAAATGTAAACGGGAGGCCAGTTCGAGTTTCGAAGAGGTCTTTCTTCCTCCCACTCATGTAACGCAATCTCGCTATCACTCAAGTATGTAATTTAAGTTGTCACATTGCTTCTTTCTCTCTTTTTCAAAGTCAGAGAGTGTGAAATCGGAATTGCACGGTAAAAACGATGTGACAAAAATGTACCATGCGCCTATCGATTTGACAGCGACGTGTTTTTTTTTGTGTGTACTTTTTAGTAGTATGTATTTTTAAGATTACCTGATCGAATGTTTGCAAACCATGTACAAATCATAGACAATTTTTTAAGATTAAAATCTTGAATACAAATTTTAAAAAGATAAAACACTGAGCTTCACAATTAAATTTTATACTCGTAGCCCACCTTTAAATGTTAATTTATTTCATATCATTTATACTATAACGGATAAAGACTAAAGAGCTGTTAGACTACTCAATGATTGCCAACATCCATGATTTTGTAGCTCTTTTGCAATCTGTAAATAATTTGAAAAGATAAACTAAGTTATAAAATGAGAAGAAAACGCCCCCTTCCACTGTCGTACAAAGTTTTTCGAAAAGCCAGATTTAACGGCTAAATGCCGAACTCAAGTCCCAAAACTGCCTGAAACTCGCACTTTTATCATCGTCGCACAAGTTGCCGCTCAACGTCAATTGTTTGACGTTAAACCCAAGCGTCAGCGTGAAATACTTTTCATGCTGTATTACTCGAGGAGGAGGATGGTGGATGGTGAGTCCTCCTCCCTAGGTTTTCCCCAAGGATGCGGATGCTCGCTCCCAAGGAGCTGTGCCACTTGAGCCGGCGGAGCACTCCGTTATAGACCAGACACATGTTCATGTACATGAGTGTTAAATGGATTTCGTGATGGGCCCAGGACAAAGAGCTCTCCGTGTGAAATGTGTCCGACAAGTGAAATCCCAGCAGCAGGAGCGGCAATAACATCATCGCCGTCAGTTTGCCTGTAGACGCCTACTGTTTAAACAGACGCACATCAAGTCATAAATAAACTAACACGCAACGCACACACGGAAATCACATATATATGTGTAGAGGGTAGAGGGTAGAGGGAAACCCAAACCCAAACCCGAACTGGGATCCACACACATTTTTATTTCGGTTCTTGGTGCGGATTTTGTGGGATCTGGTGTGCAATTGCCGGGGCTCAGTGGGAGGAGCATTAGGCTGATTTCAGTGGCGCAGGGGAGCGCAAAATGTTTGCACAAAAAGGATTTCGGCTTTAGCCGCCACTTGACAAATGGTGTGACCTTACGCAGGGCCAACAGCTACACAGCACCCAACCACCCAGCCCTTCCTGCTCATACACAGAAAAATAAATGGCTAAGTCTTAGGATATATTTTCCAAAGTTAGCATTTATGTGATTTGATTAATTCAATTAATATTGATTCTAAAAGAGCAAGATCTTAGTTTGGGATTTTGGTTAGGATGTTCCAATCCTGGGCCGCCATTTCTAGACTTTTTCAGGAAAGATCCATTAATGATTTTATAGATCTAGAAAAGCTCCATCAAACTCTTATTTTCTGGAAAACTGTCCATATATCAAGTGTTCCGTACTTAAAAAATATTGTATTCGGTTCTTTTTGCGTTTTATTCAACATCTGTCCTTTTCTTGGCAGCACTGTTCCAATCTCTATCTCAAAAAAACTTTATTTTAAGAAGTTAATCTTATAAAAATTCCCATTAATCTATATAATAATAATTTCGATAAATAACAATGGATCTTAAAGGAGAATTTATCTGAAAATAAATTGATAAAACCATTTAGTTTGAAAAACTTGTATATATACCTTATATATAATTTGTATGAGTCTGACCATTGAATCCTTAATTTTCCTGTGTACTTTTGCAAAACAATGGGCGTGTTTACACTCGGCCGCAAACACAAGCCAGATACAGGATATCGTCTGGCTGATTTGTACCACATTTCCTTTTTATTTGGCCTTCATTTCATTTCTTTTCATATTATTTCTTTTCTGCGGCCAGCGCGGTGCTGTAAAGTTGTCACTTAACTTTTCTTTATGGCTCTCCTAAATCCTGGCCTGATAAACGGAGTGCAGGCCGCAAAGAAGTGCGAGTATCTGTGATTTTGTTGCTGTTTCCTTTGCCCCTCTGCCATTTTCATATCTCACATCATGCTAAATTATTCAAAAGCTCCTACGAAACTTTGCAAACTTTTATCCTTCCTCCTATTTATTGCGCATAGTGAGTGTGGGCTGCGGGCGTCCTATATGTTGGTCCCTGGGGCGCAATCTGTTTCTTTTCCCTGACTTTGTGGTGTTTGGCGTCGCCTTGAGCAGTTACTAATTTAACACTTGCTGGAAATTATAATGAGACAAGTTTCGTTCTGGCCACAGCCTGGGCCTTCATTAATCTAAGCGTTTTGGGCTATTTGTGAGATTTCCGGGAATTCTAGAGCTACAAAGTGAATTGGAATGCCGGAGAAGGAAAAGTGTAGCCTAGCTTTCGGGGCCAGCTTGATTGGGTTGTTCACAGCCAAAGCGTTGGCATCTATTTGGTCTCTGCAGCTGGCAAAAGTGCTGGCAAACAGTGCAAATTGCACCTGCCGCTGCCTTTCGCCTGCCAATCGAATGCATTGCAGCATCAATGATGCAAATGCACAGCTGATGATTGTGTGCTTAACTCCTGCCACCTCGTTTGCATACTCCCGAGACCCAGTGCAAACTGCAAAAGTATCTGTATCTGCATCTGCATCTGTATCTGACACCCACCTGCTCCTGTATATGTATCTGCATCTGAGCCTCGGGCGTGTGGTATTCGACTTTTGTGGCAATCAGCCACTTTGCATGCAAAATGTGTTGCAACGCGGCAGAGTCTTTGACTAATCGCCAGACACGATTCTGGTTCCAGGGGATACGAATTCGGATCCAAAAATCGCTTTCTGCCGCCATCTCCGTTCTTTGTTCTTTATGGCAGCGCCATTGTTTGAACTCGACTCTCTCCTCTCGCCTTCGTTATGAATGTAGCTATCTGAAGGCGAGTTCCTAGGAAATTTGCATCTGAAAGTGCGCTGCCTGCCTCAAAGGTTATTCATTTGGGGTCGTTCTTCGTATGGAATTTGGCCGGGTAAGCCGGAAATATGCGGTCTCCTGTCCAAAACGCTGAATAAATTATTAAGTCGATTTAAATGAATTATTGAGCAGCCCCAAATCGCTTGGCTAAACAGTCAGCGGGACATTTGCCTTTAATACTCGTGTTATTTGCCCTTAAGGACTATTGGACGATTTGGTTTAAGGACACAAAGGATTTTGGTGTATTAGTGAACACAATATAGCCGTAATATAAAAAATAAAATATGTACTAAAATAAATTACCATTAAATCAGATGATTTATTATCAAAGGCAAATCATTAAAGGCAAATCAAGAACAATACAGGTCCCTGAAACCTGGCACAATTTCGCAAAATTCCAATTAGGAATTCTGTTTTGATTACTTGTACACCTACACAAAGCCAAGTTTTCTGGCAATCACTTCAAGACCAAGTCTACAAACTTGTGACGCGATTTCCTTAGATAATGAAATTAAGCCTGGCGAGCGAGCTTGTCAAATGCAAATCCCATGTCAACAGCCACGACAGCTCGTCCTCACTAATTATGAAATTGTGCTCATAGCTCTGTTCGTTCGGCCGGATGCGGCCACTGCTGATGACATGGACATGGGCATGGACCTACAACAGGATGGGAAACACGAGCAGCCGTGCGGATCCGAATGGAAATGGCATGACAATCGCCGGCTTAACGCAAGACATGTGACGGAGCGAAACTGGATGCGGACACGTTGGCATTAGTCGATGCAACGATTCGGACTGACAAACCAGGGACCAGCAAAACAATGCGTTCTAAGAATTATATCATTTACACAAAAAGAAATATATTTGCTAATCCAAAAAATATTAATACTTCTAATAAGTCATAAATATGTAAAAAAACGTAAATTTACAACAACATTACTTTTATAGTTCCCAAAATTATAATTTGTATACCCTGTCGGGGAGTGTAATGATTTAAATCAGAAGTTTCCAACGCAGTGATGGAGTACCCTATCCCATTTTTGATCAGTTTTACTAGCCGAGTCGATCTAGCCATGTCCGTTTGTCCGTCTGTACGTACGTTTCCAAGCAAACTAGTCTCTCAGTTTTAAAGCTATCGGAACGAAACTTTCCCAATAGTCTTCTTTATATTGCATGTAAAATATTAGTCGGAAACAGTCGAATCGAGCAACTATATCTTATAGCTCCCATAGGATGGATCGAAGAAATAATGGAATCAAAAGTATAGCTTCGTTGTTTTATGACATTTTTAAAATAATTCTAAATTGGAATTAAATTTGTAAAATATCATATAGCTGCCAGAGGAATGATCATAAAATTAATGTCAAAATAATAGGAAAGCAGCTATAATTTGTTTGTAACATATACGCAATAAATTTATATTTAAAATTTTTGTAATTAATACGAATGATCTGAAAACTTCGCATGACCGAATATAGCTTTCTTTCTTGACCCAACAAAAATGTTTAAGAGAGGTACTTTCAAGACGTACTTTTGAATCAGATGAAATAAAAGTAAATGATTCCCAGTTTTAAAATAGTGAAATACCTAATTCAATTAAAATACAATGCTGTCTATGAGAGCGGGAATAGTAAAAACACTTCCAAACTGGAATATTTTCTTTCAGTGTCTGCTGCGGAGAGTACTCACCACGCCGACGGAGAAATAATTGTTGATAATGTTGTAGGGCACCGTGCAGTCCTTGTCGGATTGCACTTTGATGGGCTTCGGTTGCTGCTCGAACTGGAGATGTTGCTGCTGCTGCTGTTGTGCCGGCCCACTCGTCGAGGCATTTGGTGTTGTCGGTGTGATTGGTGTTGCCGGGATGCTGTTGCTGTTGTTGCCCATGTCCCTGCTCTCATCTTCATGGTCGGACAAGTCCAATGACAATGTAATTTGCTGTTTAAGGATGTTGTTTTGCTTATTGCGCTGGCTGTTATTATCGCTTTGATTATTCCCAACTGGCGACGCTGTTGCAGCTTCCTCAGCTCCTTGTTGCTGCTGCTGTTGTTGCAGCTGTTGTTTGTGCTGCAGCAGCAGCGTCTCAAGTGATTGCTTTTCCGTTTCAGCCGACCTGCTGGCCAGCATGGACTTTTCCCGGACTCCAACATCGTCATCGGGAATAGCTTCCGTTTCCGCATCCTGGTTGCCGTTGCAAGGACTGCCGCTGCTCGTGTTGCTGCTGCTGCTGCCCAGGGCGGTCCGCCGGGTTTTCTGCAGGCACTGCGTCTCGAACGTCGACATCGAAATGCTCTTGGTCGTGGTCGTCCGCGTGGTTGTGCTATGGCCGAACTCCACCGTGGCCGTTTCCGTTTCCATTTCCACCTCCGTTTCCGTTTCGCTGGCCATCATAATCGATGTGCTGGAGGCCGCTGTGGTGGCCTGCTGCTTGCTCTGCCGCTGAACTTCCTCGAAGCGTTCCATCAGCGATTTGTCGACCACAACACTTTGCGACAGCTCAATCACCTTCTGCATGTTCGAGTGCAGCGTCACCTGCACGGAAAGCGGATGAAAAGAGAAGGGAAAACTGGGCTTAGCAATGGCCAGTGGGAAGGCACAAAACAGGTTGTAGGTGGAAGTTTTGCGGATTGCAGGTTGCCAGTTTGGCAGCGTCAGCATCACGCCTTCCAACCAGCAAAATTAGTTTGTGTAATCGTTTCGCCTCCCCAGAGGGAAGGCCAGGATGAGGATGGTGTGCGTCGTAAGCGCTTTGTGGCCAATAATTGGATTTTCCAGCTGGCAGGGCCTGGCCACGCCCACCGACGCCTCCTCTGGCCAGGTTATGGCCAACGTTAAGCATGCCAATTCGATTCGATACGCAGACAAACACAGTTAAGCTAGTCAATGGGCTAGATAAGGTAATAAATATAACCCGAATTGCCATAAATATTACACTTTAAGGGCTTGCTATATCTAACGAAGCAAATTGAAAAACGCTCATTCTCTAAATATCCTAGCTTAGGAATCGTTTTTTAACCTACCAAGGCCTTGGAACTTTGAGAACAAAAAAATAATTTGTTTAATTTTTGAAACTTTAGCATGGATGGTTACAGATATAACAGCTTTGAATATTACACACACAAGAATTTAGTGGCTATAATATTTAATTCGGATAAAGCAAAGTTTACTACTGTTAAAAATAGATAAGTGTATTTGGTTTTTGCTTTTGTTACTATTTAATAGTGAAACTCCTGTAAAATAGTAAGTTGTGTGTATTTCGTTGTTGAGAGAGTAACTATTTGAGGGGTAATATTTACCATACTATGGTGGGGGACCGTTTTACTATTATATTGCTTATATTTACCAATCGATTTCTTTGTGTAAAGCTTTAAGTTTAATACCTTGGGTCGCAGTTCATCGCTATGCGGTGCGTTGGTCACCTCGATGCTCCAGCGGTCCAGCATCACCGTGGAGGCCCGTCGGAACTTGTCCATTAGTTTTGGGATGTTTTCGCCTTCGTAGCCACCGCCCCACCGGAGGCATCGGGCCAGGTCGTTGCCCGTTCCCAGCGGAATCACTCCAATGGCCGGCTGGCTGGCCAATTCTATGGAATCTGGAGGAAAATGAGTAAAGGTAAAATTATATACCATTTATTTGATTACTTTAATTTTATCCATAAATTATAATAATAAATTGCACAAAAAATAGATTTATTGTCAGTACTGATATTGGGATTATTTTTTACTTTTAAACATTCTAATCGTTTTAAAAAGTGATTTAAAGGAGATTGCCCTTTTGGGAGGGTTTTCTTTTAGAGTTTATTTTAAATGAGATTACCCTATATAGTTTAAAAAAATATGCTAGTTAATATCCCTGACTTATTTGGACTCAAATTTGGAAATTTTTTCAATTATTACATTTAGTTTTTTGGAAGAAACCCAATGGTTATGTTTCCTAACAAAAATATAGAACTATTAACTATGGATTTGTATAAAAAAAATAAAATACATTTTGATATTCCCCAGGACGCGGTATAATCTCGTCCAGTCGCTGTACTTACCCATGGCCTCCAGGACCCAGCCGACGGTGCCGTCGCCGCCACAGCAGATGACCCTGAAGCGGGGCAGGTCCTTGAAGAGCGTGAGTCCTGACAACGAGAGCGGAAATCAATCACCGTGCTTGAACGGCCATCACTCACACACACACACCCTCCTTGGGCCCGCCCTTGGACAGGTCGTACACCTGGCGCGGATTGAGCATGTACTGGAACTTCCGCAGGATGCGATCCCCCTGGCGACCGCCGCTCTTCGGATTGACGAACACCAGCAGTGGGCAGCTCAGCTCGTCCGGCGGCGTGATTTGGAAGTGCGTGGCCTGGTGGTGATGCATTTGGGATTTCTGGTTACGATTTCAGCGAATGTCATGGAAATATGGGTGGGCACAAAGCAGCAGCAGTTCCAATTTGTTTGTTTTTTGAGGTGTTTTTTTATAATTTTGTTTTTTTGCGGAATGTCAATTTTGAAAGGAAGTTAGGTTAGTTAGCCAATTTTCGGGGATTAGCAGCAGGATATTAATGACTTATCAAATGAAAATATTATTAAACCAATAAAAGCACTTTAACAAAAAAGGTTTCTGGTGGGATTTGAATTTTAATTTTTGGAGGTCGGAAATATTTTATACTTTTTGTTATATTCACTTAATAGTGAAAGGATGGGAGGTCCGAGAAAAATAACATTGGCTATGACAAGTTAAATAAATTCGAATTTTAAATGCTTTATTATTTTTTTAGGGCTAGATTCTCATTACCCTTTCTTTATTTTAAGATATTTTTAAATATATTATTATAATACAAAAATGATTTTTTACTAAATTAATGATTTGACAACAAGGATTTTTTTGGAATATATAAATATATGAAATACTTTCAATCCTTTTTTTTTGCAATGAAATATTTAATGGTTATGTTATTTTTCTGAATTTCTTAAAAATGAACAAATCAATGATGCAGGCTGAAACAAAATAATTTAAAATGGTTGCAAACGTACCTTGTGTGCCTGGTTGACGGAACGTTGGCGATCCAGGACAGCGGGACAGATGGCCGTGGGCGGGACAATCAGCTCGGCGTATTCCCCCAAAGTGCATTCCTTCTTCACCGACGAGGCACAGCGGTTGTGGAGCTAGCAAGGAATACAAATTAAATTAGTCAGAGCGGCGGTCAACTTTAAAATACAGCGCAGGACAACGCGGTCTAATAGAAATTTTCGCTCTTAAATTCAATTTCCACTTCATTGCCGGCCCAAAAGCCACTTATGATGGGAAAAGGAGGTGGAGGCGACTCTCAAGCGTTCATTTCGCCTTAATGAATCCGATTAAAAGTTTTTTCGCGCCGACTACTCGACCCGCGGTGCAGGAAAAATGGTTAATTTTGGCCTAAATGAGATTTGGCGCGGATTTTCATTTAAATACCAATTTGGGTGAAGCGTTTTCTTGCCTTTTTTTTTTTTTGCTAATGGCCACGCGGCTTCCTCTTTTGCATATTATTGTTTTTTCACAGCCGTGGCCTTTGAAATTGATTCGGAGTTGGTCATCCACTGATGACCAGGCTCTAAACTTTTTCGTTTCTAATTAAGTAAATGGTTGGGAGGTCCGAGAAAAAGAATATTGGCTATGACAAGAGATATAAATTCGAATTTTAAATGCATTATTTTTTTTTAAAGATTATTGATATTCAAAAATTTACATGTAACTTCATGCTTTTAAAAAATTACTTTTATTTACAGCACCTAATTATAATTTTTTCAAATTTCAAAGGGGGATTTTCTTTTTTTATTAAATTAAAATATTAATATTGAAAATAATAAGGGAAGAAGACGATTTTTGTCTTAAAGAAACTGTGTACCTACTTTAACTTCACTACTTTACTTCACTTTAAATTTATATTGATACTTTTGCTTAGGAAATGCCATTAGGTAAAGAATTCCTGTGGTGAAGAACTCGATGCCGGAGGACAGAATGACAGCCACGTTCCCTTCTTATCGTGGGCAAAACTTTAAGCACACACAGACACAGCGTCCACATCCACATCCACCATCCACTCAAAATGCAAAGTTATTGACTGTCAAAAGCGTTGGCAACGTTTGGCTTACAAAGTATTTGCCGATGCAGCAGCATCCGAATCGAAGGACCAAGTTGGGCGACCTCCGCTCCCGCTGGCGGCGCTCCGGCAACAACAAATTCGGCATTATCTCCGCTGCACTTGTCAAAGACACAGGACACAAAAGTTGGTGGCATGCAACGGCGACGGCAGCAGCGCAATTTGCTCGGGACGTGACAATTTGCCAGCCATAACGAAGTTGCCGGCTCATGTGTGGCCCGGATCTGATCCGGGTGGGGGAACGGGGGATGGGGAATCGGGAATGCGGGGGTCTTCGGCGCTGGCTCTGGATGTACTAGATGTGTTGGGGTTTCTGCCGGTCTGCGAATCCCAGCTGCCGACACACTGGCTCCAACAAAACTGCAGACGGAGTGCTGGGCCAAAGGCTGCCTTGTTTTCACAGAATAATTGGAATTTTTGTTTCGAAACAATGCTGGCAATCCCTTGCGAAACAGATCTGATTTGGTCTTGTTACGCATTGATTTTAGCTCGATTAAGTTGCATTTGAAAAACAGGGATTTGCAGCACAACCAAAAACGCCAACTAATGTGAACCGATTTAATTGCAGTTAATCTTCTTAAAGACCTTTGACAAAACAAAGTATTAAAATAAATCCAAAATGTGGGAACTTTTCTTAATCTTAAGAGAATTTTAAACATGCCAGCAACCTTAAATACATATCCTTGAAAGAGCCACCTTCACCTCTTCAATTCCGAACTCCCTTAGGATCAACTCAGTCCACTCACCATCATGTGGCACCAGCGGCAGGTGAGTCCGGTGATGCCGTGGTAGGCCTTTATCCGCTTGCGGCACTTGGAGCACCGCCCGTAGCAGTTGCCCTCCACCCAGTGGTGCAGCAGGTCGCCGCCGCACTTGGGCTTCTTCGACTTCACGTAGGTGGTGATGCAAGAGGCGGGGGCATGCTGCACGCACCGCTCGTGGACCGTGTATTTGCACACTGTCAAGGAGATGACAATACAATTCAATGTTAGCTTGCAATACGATACTTTTGGTTTAACTAAATAATTATAATTTGAATTTTAAATTTAACTAATCACATTAATTTAATTTCCATTTATAATGTCAATATTAAAACCGAGTCAAATAATGGCCGAGTAAGAATTAGTTTTAAAGCTTCGTTAATATTACCCCATCTAAATAAGATATTGTACAATGACAAAAGCCATTATTGTATACAATAAAAGTAGTGAGGCTTGAATAATTGTATTACTCCATATTATCACGCCAAGTCATATATTATTATCATCAAATAGATCCTTTAAATATCAACATCATCTACTTCTTGGAGATTTTATAGCTTCAAGCTGATAGAACGGCTTTAATGTTACTTTGGCCATTGAAATAGACAATTTCCTGTCTTTAGTCACCCCCAGCACTCAGGTACTCCCCACAGATACTCACGCACACAGCAGAGACCCTTCTTGCCGAGACCCACCAACATGTTGAGGCAGAGATTGCAGTACGCCGGCTTGCTGAAGTGCTTCAAGCGCCACACGTGGATGCCGTCCTCCTTCAGCGTGGTGCTGTCGACACCTGGGGAAGATTGAGGTGTAGGGATTGCATTGCAGGTGGAGATGGTGATGTGGGTGGCAAGGAGAGGTTAGAGGATTGTCTGTCACTTTGCATAAGCGTACAGAGGGGCGCCTGCAGCAGCTCCTCGTCCTCCTGTGCCACCTGGGCAAATGACTTGATTATTACGGCAGCAGCCAACCAGTCACAGATCAAGGCATTCAGCCGGCAAAGGCGCATTTAGCAGGGGAACGAGGTGCAGCCACACAGAGAGAAAACATCACCAGCAATTTGGCATTATTTGTACTCCTTTTCATAGCACACTTTGGTACTTGGAATTATTATATAAAAGATTAAAAATAATATCTTTTATTTTTTTTAATGAAATCCAAATTGAATGGTACCTACACCAAAAAAAACACGCCGGGATCAAATCGATATGCGCATGGTAAATGAATGGTATTTATACCGATACAATACCGATTTCGCTCTCTCGGAGATTCTCTGACTTCGAAAAAGAGAGCAATAAGCAATATGGCGACTTAAATAACTTATTCTCTCAATTCGAAATAGAGCGGATTAGCGCTTAAAGATTAGAGCTCAGCATGATTCATTCAACAGTTTTCGAGACATTTTATGTTTTGGATCACTTTAGAATGTTTCAAATCCTACCGATATTTGTACAATTGACATAAGGGTTTCGTATGTTTCGAATTATTTAAGCACACTATTGATTTATGCAAGGCTCTATTAAAGATACCTGAGTTGGAGGGAGAAAGACACATTCGAAATTCGAACTGGCCTACATAGAACATGTGTTTACATTTCGAGCATATCAAGTCAAAATGGATATTACATAACATCGAATCGATCATCGTGTTTTTATTGGGTGTACAATTTTTTTTGGATTTCTTTGTTTTGAGTGGCAGTTTCTGTCAATGGTGATATTTTCTCTCTGTGCAGAATGGAAAATTACCCACCTAGGAGCACCAGCAGTGGGATGGTTGTCATCCCGCCTCGCTGCCACTCGTCCAAGGACACTGTGCCGTCGGCATCATAGTCAATTTCAACCATCATCTCCTGCAGTATCTGTAAGTACAAAAAGCGATTGCGGATTGCAGTGAGTGGAGTAGAGAAACCAAAAAAAGGGTAATTTTTAGATGGAATGAAACTTAACGGAAAGGCAACTTCCTGTTTGGAATGCACTTCTCCTCGCTCGAGGGCAATGTAAACTTATTACCTTGGGTTGGTTGGGCAAATGCATTTCCTGCACAAATGTAGACATATTTTTTTGGGAAACTACCAACAGCTGCCAACCAAATTCTTTTAGGGCTTTAAAGTAACTTAAGATAAGTACAAAGTAAATATATGTGGTACTCGCATCTTCATCGTTGTTAACATATTATGTTTTTAAATAGTACTCTGTTTCATATATTTCATTGCACACCTTTAAAGATTATTAAATTGAAGTCTTACGGAAATCCAAATCAAATCGATGCGGTGCGAGTTCCTCCATGAAATATTCAGGAGGGAGTGAACATTCCACTCCCAAATTTATTCAACTTTCGAATCCTTTTTGCTTTCCTAGAGAAATTTCATATTCTTGCGGAAATGAATGCCAGAATTATGCAACTCATTAAGTGTTTTGATTATTTGTGCGGCGCAACCGGAAAGCGAAAAGGATAATGGCGGCCGAAAGGCTGACCCGAACTTTGCTCCTTGGCAGGACTTGGCTAAAAATATTTTGATTAAAATATTTTCTGTGTCTGCCTAGAATTTAAAGTATGCGGCAGTCATAAAGTCATGATGGCAACGGAACTGAACGGGGAGCTCTCGGCTCTCGGGCAGCGGAAAGGGAAGTCGGTCGAGGACAGGACAGGCGGGAAATGCGGCTGGAATCATTCCGCCATAGCCAGGGGTATTTTGTTAATTGAGTTTTGTGGCGCTTTGACTTTATTTGCGGTCGCAGTTCTTTCTTGTTTTCCCCCTTCCCCTTTCCTGCTGTATACGTATATATATATTTATACCCTTGCAGAGGGTATTATGATTTCAGTCAGAAGTTTGCAACGCAGTGAAGGAGACGTTTCCGACCCCATAAAGTATATATATTCTTGATCAGCATGACAAGACGAGTCGATCTAGCCATGTCCGTCTGTTCGTCTGTCCGTCTGTCCGTCTGTCCGTCTGTTTCTACGCAAACTAGTCTCTCAGTTTTAAAGCTATCGGGCTCAAACTTTCCCAAAAGTCTTCTTTCTATTGCAGGTAGTATATATGTCGGAACCGACCGGATCGGACAACTATATCTTATAGCTCCCATATGAAGGATCTAAAAAAAAAACGTAAAAAACGTAAAAAAAATTCTAGCTTTGGTGTTTTTTGAAATATTACCTTCTACTTTTGGGAATACTATTTTTTAAATATTTCTGAATTTCGAATACAATTTTTAAAAAATCGGATGACTATATCATATAGCTGCCATAGGAACGGTCCGAAAATTATATGGAAATTAATAGGAACAAGAGAGAACGCTATAGTCGGGTGTCCCGACTATCAGATACCCGTTACTCAGCTAAAGGAGTGCGAGGGAGATAGATATATAAAATCTTTGATCGGGCATAACTTTTTAACGAATGGTCCGATTTGAAAAATTTCTTCTACATTTCGATAGGTATTGATAGTCACAATAAAACTGCATTTTTAGTTTTCCAAAATCTTTAATGGTGTGGGCGCCAGACACCTTTAAAAAAATGGTGTAGGGCGATTGAGGGCGTTAGAGGGGGCGTGCCACCATTTTGAAATAAACTTGCGCTGCGTAGGAACTCCAAGAATATGCATGCAAAATGCCAATCCTCTAGCTTTTATAGTTTCCGAGATCTCAGCGTTCATACGGACGGACAGACGGACAGACGGACATGGCTAGTTCGACTCGGCTAGTGATCCTGATCAAGAATATATATACTTTATAGGGTCGGAAAAGCTTCCTTCTCCCTGTTACATACTTTTGCACGAATACAATATACCCTTTTACTTTACGAGTAACGGGTATAAAAATATTATATCTTTGTTGATTTTTATTACATTGTCTTTTCCTCTAGGATATGGCTTTTCTTTAACATTTCAAAATTTCGAATAAAATTTAACAAAATTCGGACGGCTATATTATATAGCTGCCATAGGAAGGATCAAAAAATTAATGCCAAAGTAATGCGAAATCAGCTAAAATTTGGATTATTGTAACATATACGCAAGTTAATTTAAATGTAATGTTTTTGTAAATGAATAGGAATGATCTGCAAGGGTATATAAGCTTCGTCTGGCCGAAGCTAGCTTCCTTTCTTGTTTTGTTTTGCTTTGCCTGTCAACGTCGAGGGGTCGGCTGGTTGTTAGGGGAACGCTTTAAGCTTGTTCTTTTCGCTGCTGGTGAAACTATTAAGTCGCCTATGCGATGTGGTAGCTGCGGCAGCTCCACAAATTTGCGGTTGAAATGGAAGCTCAGAGAACACGCAGCGAAAAAATGTATTTTAATTAGGTTCATGGCCGCTGACAAACGATTTTCACATCGTTTTTTTCTGAATTTTAATAAAAAGAACTTGTTTGTGTTTATTTTGGCATTTATCTTTTGAGGGATAGTAATAAAATCTTATTGTGTTCTCAAATGATGATTAATATTTGGATTAATTTTTTTGTAAAAAGAGTTCCATTAATTTATAGTTATAAGATAACTCTCTAGATATGCACTAATATATGGATGTTTTAAGATACCTAAACACAAAAAAAAGCATTTCGCCGTAAAATCGATATACGCATGTAAATTTCTGGTTATGCATTACGCATATCGTTTTAACATGAAATACTCATTTCGAGCAAATCGAACTTACTGTGGCGCATATCAAGGTAAAATTGATATTACATAATGTAAAATCGATCTATGTTTTATATCGTTTTTTTTTGGGTGTACTTTTTGAAGAGTTTTAAATTGACAAATCTTCTCAAAATTTAAATAAAAACCAAGTAACTCTCTGCTTTATATTTTAAACAACTGCACTTCGGTAATTAATTGTGCCATTTTTCCTTGCAGTGTGGCTAAGCTGGGACTATCGTGGCAGTTGAATGTCCAAACAATAAAGAGAAATTAATTTCGAGTGTTTTTTCCGTTGTGTTTTGTTTGGTGCTTTGTTGTGTTTGCTGCTGAAAATGTTCGTAAGTAATTGAAAAAGTTTTATTGGATTGGATTGGGTCAATGAGTAGTTGAAGGGGTTTTCGGGATTCGTGACCGCCAAACGGGCGCAGGACGACGCAGGATACAGGGGGATACTACAGTTGGTGCTGTAAGTGGATTTGCTGTGCATCGATTGCAGTTGCAATCGCATAATGAGTTTTTAATGTACGCCGGTCTTAACCGGCACTCACCGGACGCAGTTCGCTGACATCCCAGCCGAGATATTCGGCCACGGCCATCATCTGGTTGACAATGGCGTCCATTTCGGCCGTGTCCAGGACTCCGTTGCTATCGGTGTCGTACAGCCGGAACATGACTGCAACGCAATGAATAAGTAAGTAAGGGGAGGCAGCTCCGGAAGGAAGGTTTCGGGTCGGTGTCTTACATTCCAGCTTATCCTCCGGTCGGCCAGCCTCGAGCAGTGATAAATAGCAGACGACATCCTTCAGCGGGACCTTGAGTGTCAGCGGATCAAAGTGGGAAAGTTTTCGCGCCAGGAGCTTAATGTCAGCTGCAAATGAAAGAGGCAACGGGTGAGTGGTCGAAGGACTGCATGTGCCAGTGCAAGTGCATTCATTAAGTGCTCTGCTCCGCCCTCCGAGTGACAGAGTGGCCGCCCCTCATTATTCTTAATGCCATCGACAGCTGACAGCCCGTTCCCATTATGCTTAATGTTAATTGCCGACATTTGACCAGGCCAAAAGCCAGCAGCCAGGATTTCGTTATGGCTCTTAATGAACTCGAGCTTCGGAAAATTCTGCCTCAATTCATTTTCCCCGTTTAATGTGGAATGAAGGTACGGGCACTTGGCTTTAATGCTTTGAGCCTGCGACCCAAAACTTTTCTCATCTTATGCTCCAGATACTTTGGCTCGTTTAACTTTGTTTTTTCCAAATTACAAATTTATTCACCTTTTTCTTTTTTTATTTATTTTGCCTCCACCTTGCTGAGCTCCCCATTGAACTGCATTCAAATCCTGCCTAATTACATAATGAATTGAAATCAAAGCACTCCAAATGGCCCAGCAAATTGTTTAGAAATTTTCAAAGGAACTTTCTGCCCGTTTGGTTGGCTTGTGTGTGCGAGAATATGAATGATTTCCGTCTTTTATTATTTTGACAGGCCATTTGTGTGTGCTGTTGATGTGGTAATTTATATGGTAATGCTGGCACTGCGAGACTTTTCCGGCTGAGTTAGACAAACAGCCGAAAAAGACAAGGAGATGATGGTATTTTAGCTAATTATGTTTGCCTAATGTCGGAGCGTTTGCTAGCAATAAATTAAAATATATATGTTGCGCAAACAGTGCTAATATTTGCCCCTCTTCTTAATAACTAAATGAGGCTGTCGGTTTCGCGATGAGTGCAGGCAAGTTGTGCAAACAGGCTGAGTGTGTGTTGTGTGTGCAGGATCAATGTCAACTTACTTGCCGGCCTACATTTCGACTGATAAATTTAATTCACACACACAAACACACAGAGGCAGGCGGAAAACAAAAAGCAAAGCAAAACTAATCCAATTAGCGCTTAAGGCGCTCAAACACTCACATATACATACATACAAACATACATACACTGGGCGGAAGAAGGAAAGCGGACCCTTGTTGTACTTAATATATAATGCTAATAGGAAATTTCTGGCTGGACCTCGTCCATTTGCCCTTTGCGTAATTTACTACACTCGAAAAAAATCATAATTTTGAGATATAAATTTATTAATGAGTTCCCTGAGATTATATATGTTAAATAGATTTTGAAAAAAACCCTCATTACGAGGTAAAGAGATAGTGACGATCGCACCTTTAACATACAAAAGTTCTGATATCATATCATACAAAAAAATATTAAAATTTAAAAAGAATTTCATGCGGATCCACCCGTCTTCCTAAAGCTAGTTATCCAACTTTTTAATTTTTTAGAATAATAAAGATCTGAAAAATTTTAGTTTCAAAATTTGAAGAGAATAATAATACCTTTCAAAAGGTATATTTCAATGGGACAATCGTAGCAGATTTTCAATTCTACGGCTATACTTAGTAGTCTCCCGGTGCGATTCGTCACTACGTGGACTTCCGTCCACAGTTTAATGCATTTTCAAAGTCCATTTTCTATATAGGTATACTTATTTTGCCGTGTACTCCACCCTCTGAACTTTCAGGACAATGCCTTCCAATTGCTGGCAAAATGCGTGAAACTGTTGGCCAGCGACAAAAGGCGAAAAAACGGGGGAAAAAAAGCGAACTTTACGTTCATTAATCATTCTCGTACACATTTCAAACGAAGCGAAATGAATGAACAAAAAGGAAAGAAAAACGAGGGCGCAAAAAAAAAAAAGAAACGAAAAATTCTGCTGCATACTTTCAGGCCGCAAGTGCGCCTCGCTTTGTCTGTGTGCGTGAGAGTGTCCTGGCGGCTGCCTTTTGTGTGTGTGTGTGTGAGCAATAAATGTTAATTTAACGCAGGCTTCGCATTTTACGAGTTGCGACTTCGTGAATGCAAAAATGTTTCTAATTGGGCGTTGATTTACGACACGATCTCTGAGACAAGAGTCGCTCAGTTTTCTTTTAAGGTTTTCTTTGTTGTTGTTGTAAGAGGGGAAAGGAAAAGCGGAAGAGGCGAGGGAACGGGAAGTAAGACTGACTTCCGGTGCCAAGTTTTGTCTTTTCTAAGGATTGCAACTTGGGCGGCGGTACGGGTTCTTGGTCCATAATTTATGAACTCATGAATTAGCGAATGTCTGGCTTGTCTTCCTTCCGTGCAGATATTTGCTTTTTGTACTCGCTCCACTAATTAGCAAGTTCGCGAGAAAGTTAACTAAGCAAATGGCAAATAAGCCGAGGATTTTTAGCTAAGCAAGCAATCCAGATGGGCGGCAGTTACGCCAATTTGGTTTATAGTTATGAAAGCTTACTTTATCAAATAAAATTGGGTGAAAAATTAAAAGGCAGTTTAAATTAATATCTATAACCTTCATTTATAACCTAATTTTTTTGGTCCTTATAATATTTTATCATGTACATATAAAATGATTTATATGCATTACAAAATTCTAAAATCCACATTTTAATAATTAAAATGTTATCATTAAAAAATTCAACTTAAAAATAATAAAATTCTATAACTATACTAGTTACATGTGAACTTTTAAAGCCCCGTTTTCCCTTCCCCATTTTCATTGTGAATATATAGTTGTATCCCCACATCGCACCTTTTGCAGCCCTTTCTCCCATTTCAGCATGTAAAACCATTATAACAAACGCTGTTCTCTATTCAGAAAGCAATCACAAAAGTTTGTTTTCCCCGAACAAATGGAGCAGTCCGCACATAGACGGTTAATTTTCGGATTTGAATGGTTGGCTGGCCAATCTGTTGGCTGTGCAGTTTCAGCTGCCAAGATGGCCGACCCACTTCCCAGTCCAAATCCCCGCACTCATCACATGCTGATTGCACAATAAGCGTCTTAATTGGAAGTCGCATGCACATTGTAATTCCAACGGAGCACCCAGTCGAAAGGGGTACGCGAACGTGGAGGAGGAGGAGGAGGAGGAGGAGGAGTGGTCCAACCTAATTAATACTCACCATCAATTTTGCAATTAACCGAATTGTTGCTCTTCTTGGACGAGTTGCGGGACATCTGCGAGTGGTTGGTCGCCGAGTGCGAGGGACTCGAGTCCACGGATCGCCGGGCCGGATTGCTCGCCTGGAACATGCTGGGTCCACTGGCCAAGGGACTCGGCGTCACGGTGAGCATCGGATGGACGCTGCCTGTTAAATGGGCCGGCCAACAAAGTGGATATATCAGACACGTGCCCGAAAGCAGACAAGTTTCTACTGTACTTGGAAAAATAATTCTTTCGTAGGGAAATATATTTTATACAAAATCAATCACCTTTTAAGTAAGCAAACACTTCATTGCTTATATTTTTATTATTTTATTATTTAAGTATTTAAGATTAAACCTTAATTGAAATAGATAATTTTGTAACTTGGAAAACTTCTTAATACTTCTTAAACCCCTCCCCACTCGGCTAAAATTACAAGGAAATGTGGCATTTAAAAAGTATGCAACAGAATAGTTGAAATCGAAAAGTATGTAACGTGGAAAACTTCTTAATATTGAGGGAAAAACCCCTCCCCAGTCGGGTAAAATTACAAGGTAAAGTGGTATTCAAAAAGTAAGCAACAAAAATGTTGTTTTTAAATCCCATCCACAACCAACTCCTGGATCCGCACTGGAAGAGTTGTTATATTAAAGAAGGGTTCTTCACCTTTGAACTGCTATTCAAAAAAAAACAATTTATAATATTTTAGAAAAATATACCACAGTTCTAAAGGCACAAAAATAATCTCATATCTCTTCCCAAGCCTCAACGCTACGTAGTCTCCCCGTTTTGTTCCCCGTGTAACTCACCCGTCTTGCTGGGATCATGCGAGAGATGTCCGCCCAGTGAGTGGTGTAATTTATCCGTGATGCCATGGATTTTGTCCACAAAGCTGCTGCGGGTCTGTGCGTGTCCCTCGCCACCGGCCACGCCCCCCGAGCCGCCGATGCCGCCTCCGCCTCCGCTGCACTGCGGCATCAGCTCGGCGATGCTATTGATGTTCGGTATGGAGCCTAATTACAGGCGGTTAGGATGCGAGTGGAGTGGAGAGATGTGGGTGCGGGGGAGGCCAAAAGAAATGTTTAGCAATTATTCACATACACACGAGAGTGGGTGGTGGCATCGGGAGGTGAAATGTGGGTGGTGGTGGATGGTTGTTGTGTGGCAAGGACTCGCTCTTACCCTTCGTATGCGACGTGACCGGCGCACAGGCGGCCGTGCTGCTGATGGCGGCCATTTGATTGAGTGCCCGGCCATGCAGCTGGGCCTGGGTGACATTCGGCTTGAGGAAGGACACAAACAAATGCTTGGCAAGGTCCAGCGGCGCCTCGCAGTCGAGGAAGGCGTCCAGGAATCGCCGGAACCCATCGAAATCAATGTCCTGCGAAAGGAGTTGGAACGTATAAGTAAAACGATCCCAGGCAGTAATTTATGGGGGCCTTTGTCTTGTCAGTTCTTAATAAGCCGTCAGTGCACAAGTTCTTTTTTAAATTCTTGAAGTGAAACAAATTGCGATCTAAACTTCAGAAAAATGTTTTGAGAGATCCAAAGGATTCTGATTAAATTTAAAATGTTTATTATTCTACAATAAATAAATTTTTCTTGGGATCTCAATTTTAAAAAGATTTCATTATCTCAGCAGAAGTTTTTAATAAATCTTTATTCGTTACATAAGGTGATAAGAAAGATATACAGACCAAATAAATTTTTAAAGCGAGATTCCCTCTATCCTACTAAACATTTTTCCCTCTGCAGGAACATGTAATAAATCTACCGCAGGCCATTCACAAGTGACAAGTTAAAATGTGTGCAGACCACTAGTCCG
The DNA here is from genome assembly GCA_035046095.1 of Drosophila pseudotakahashii. NCBI lineage: Eukaryota > Metazoa > Arthropoda > Insecta > Diptera > Drosophilidae > Drosophila > Drosophila pseudotakahashii. The sequence goes on from JAWNOE010000266.1 coordinate 737,232, forward strand.
CTCCATAGTTCTTCCTCTCCACTGCCTTTTTTCAGCCACGTTTTGCGAGTGGTATCGGGTTTGTTGTGACAGTGAAGACTGAGCTTGAGGGAGCGGGACGCAGAGCTACTTATGCAACATAATATGTTGACGTTATTATGGCGAAAAACATTTTGCAGTTGCCTCGACGAGGGCCTCGCATTTCTCATCTCTTTCGCGGGGAAGGGCAGTGGCAGTGGGGAGCGACCGCCGTCATCGACTTTATTACCGTTGACAACGGAGCGTATGATTAATAAATGCTAGCCATATTGCGACATATTCAGAGATGATTTTCTGCGTGGCAAGTGAAGCGAGCGTACATTATCTCCCGGCTAAATAATGGTGGCAGTCCAATTTGTGGCCTAATTGAGGGTCCGATATCGCTGCCAAGTAAATCCGTAACATTTGGCCGAGATTCCTGCTTTAAAATTTCCCATTTTACGCGTACGGAATACATAATTCTCCGGCCATTTTATTTACATTTGTCCAGTGCACAAAATTCCCACATAAATCGGAGCTCCGTCTGGAAAAGGTTCCACTCGGCTCGTACGTGCCGGGGAATGTCCCCCAAGGATCTGGCGGCTCTTTATTTGCGGGCCCAGCTTTTATGGATTCAGAACGGAACCGAAACCTGGGCCTGAGTCTGAACCTGGTCGAATTGGGATCGGGGCAAATTACATGTCAACACCACGTGTAATGTCAATACATTGACAGCTGCGACGAGATGCTTGAATCAACAATGCGACATTGATGAACGCCGGCATTCGGTGACATTGATAGACGTAAGGCCCCGGGTTGCACACGGCAGCTTAGCGGATTTTACAGTTGCCAATTTCAGTGTCAGTTTCATTTTCAGTTCAAACTCCCTTTCGCGGATAACAGCTAATCAGGGATAACAGGACCCCAAGCGGGGTGGCTGCGATTAATTGCGCAAGAGGCAGCGAGTCGTGTCGCAAGTAATGAAATAATCAACGGGGCTGGGGAAGTCAGGCCCGGGGGGAGTCTATATATCTATTCTGCTGGAAATATCTGCCTTTATTATCAGACTCAGCACGAGCTGCCGCTGCTATTCTGTTGCTATTTTGCATCGTTTTAAATTTCTCAACATAAAACAAAGTAAACGAGCCGGCGCTGGGTTACATTAGGAGTACGCTGAGGTTTGGAATCACATAGAAAAAAACTTTTTTCAAAAAAGTTTTAAACCATTTCTGGGAATTCAAATAATGTATAAAATAAATAATAATAAAAATACCCAACAAATATTGATAGAAAAAATTAGTTAATTAGTAATACAAAATAAAAACTATTTATTTGAAGACACATTTAAGGAATGAATTGCAGAAAAGGGTTAAAATAAATTATCACATATTTAACTTAAGGTAAACATCTCAAAATATGAGGTAAGTCATGGGCAAGTATTCAATTCTTGGATTATTTTAATACATTGTCTTAAGGTTTTCAAATTGCCAGGTTACAAGTATGTTACAATTTTAATAAATTAAACACGCACTTAGACTGATTTGACTTTCCCTCAGTGTGCCCAACCACTTGCTGGATGTTTGCTGGCTGCTGGGTCCTTGGCCATAATGAAACCGAATACGGGCAAATGGAAGTTTATACTCGTGTCGTCGGCTGGCACTACACAGCATCTATATCTATATCTAAGGCTATGTATATGGCTATATGGCTATATGGCAGCGAGGCTACGAGTGCCAAGGCAAACTGCTTAAAGCCAGTGAACGCAAATGGCAGCGACACGCCTAAGTGGAGAAACATCGGCATATTGTAAAACCCAAACACAGATACGCACACCCATGGCCACACACATAAATTAGAGCCCAGTCACACACACACACACAAGCACTATAATAATGGCGCGAATTGCGTTAGCAAAATTTATTTAGCCAGCAAGGAGCAACGAGATACGCGTGCGAAGAACGCTCCCTCCGCTCCTCTTTATCTCCTTCTCAGGGGAGGGAGGGGGTCACCCTTCAACTCTCTCTGTCTATCTCTACACTCGCTGTACAAGCACTAGCACTGTTTTTGAAATTTTAAGGCTGTAGTAATTTTAATTTGTATTTAATTTAATTGAAGTCGGAAAATATATTTGAGAAATTCCATATTGTCGTTAGCCACGTTTGCTCAATTTTAAAGTTGAAAAAAAAATGAAAAAAATAACCATTTTAATTTGAATAGCTGAGGATCAAAACTTATTAGAAACTAATATCGGGTCAAAATCATGTAGAAGTATGTTTTATTCAGTTTAAAGCTTTTTGGATTGGTAGACCTTTTCGTGGAAATGCTTTTATAAGAAGTTATATTCCATTAATAATGTTAAAAATATTCCATACATTTTCCATCCTCTCCCGAAATGTAATAAACTGTCATATCACACTTAGCGTTGTAAAAGGTATTATTATCTTGACCTCCGCTGTTTTACTGGCTTCAATCTGCGCTGGAATTCCCATGGATGCGTTATGTGACGCTATGCGTGAGCGCGTGGCTTAATGAATAAATATTCAAGCACATTTCGGGCGTTCGGTGCGTATGCGTGATATTCATTACACTCTCTAATCACACACACGCACAAAGAGTCGCGCATACGGGCCATTTGGCACTCATCTTCACTCCACTCCGGCGAACATAATCTGCGCTCTGCATTCATTATGCATCGCAGTGTTTGGGGCGTAATTTATGACCATATGGGCTCTATTTCACATCCTTCGTCCTGCCCGATTTTAAAGCTTTCGCATCGAGTGACCGACAAAACAGCGGGAAACAGCGGAAAACATATAACTTCTCATTGCCACCTGACGACAAGCTGCTTTTAATTAACCTAATTGGAGCTACCGGGCTTAAAGCCAATCCTTGAGTGGAAGTTAAAGCTGCCGGAGGACGGGACATGTACGTAAGCTGCTTACTCGGAATAGGAAAAATGTTGCCAGGCAGCGCACATCTCGTGGCATCTCAATTCATTTCACCCACTGAAATATTTACCGGAATTACTTTTGTTCGGAAAATTCCGTGCAATGACAAACAGTGAGTGCTAGAAGTGCTCGAACATCCCCATCCCCCCGGCAGGGTGTTCGATATCAAAGTGAATTCCAATGGAATCATTCACTCTCACGTTCGAGTCCAACGTGTGGAGAGAGGGAGGGCAGCAACCAGCAGCAACCAGCAGGTTAGCCCGAGTGACGGAAACTTAATTATACTTTTTCCATTTCGTTACGCTGGAAAAACAAATGATGTACCAGCCAAACAAAAGGAAAACCGATACAGTTTTTCGTTTGCATATGCTGCTTCTGGCTTGAATGATTTCAAATTCCCGAATTAAGAATTTATATTACTATGCAATCTGCAAGCCCTCTGTCCATCGCCTTGGTAACCCGATTCTGATCCGGGTATTTGGACTCGCTTGTCCCCAGTGAAAGAGTAACAATTTATGCAGCTCCAGTGGCTCTCGCTCCAGTCTCTCCTGCTCTAACCGAATTGATGGCGTTGCAGGCAGTTTCAAATTAATTTAGTATGTATAAACTTGTCAGGATATTCATTCTGAGACAAGGGTGGCCAGCTCAGTGCTGTCTCTGCTGGGATTCAATTTCAATTTGGCATTCAGGCGTAAACTTGAAAAGTCTGTGATTTATTGTACGTATAAGAAGATTTACTTTCAATCTTTCGCCCCACCTGGCTGCCCTCTCCTTTTCTCCTCCCTTAATCTCTATTCAGAAGGCTCCTGCTTCTTGTCAGTCCGACCATACTAGAAGAAAGGTTTTTTTCTATTTCAGAAATAAATTCTTGAAACGGAAATCAAGTTAAATTACATTTATGCAACTCATTTTATGGTCTGTTATTTTTAAAACGCACTCGTTCTCTTTCTAACATTTATTTTTGAGAAGGTTTCACTAATATCATCTGAATATTTTATTGTGCTAAGTATAATGTCGTTATTATGTTAATCATTCTCTGGAAAACCATTACAATTTTTGCATCAAAAAACAATTGTAGGGTTGCCATCATGCGCGGAACTACGGGGGGATATATTGGTTATATATTACACCCACTAGAGTGAAAAATTAAAGTAATATTGATATTCAAAAAGTATGCAACAAAAAAATTGTTCTGATATCACCCCCACCACAAAATCCTAGATCCGCCACTAGTTGCAACCCTGTAAAGAAAATCTGTAGTTACCTGTAAAATGTATTATGTATTCTAAACTTACTATTTAAAAGAAGAAATAGGAAATTGATAATTTTTATATGAGTCAAATATTTCAGGAACTGTAAAACACCATTTGATTGTTTTAATTTTAACAATATTTAAATATTTTCCGAAACTTTAGTTTAATTTACTTTAATTTAATTTTCTCAGTGCATCATGTGAGTAAGCTTGGCTGAATCGCCTTTCATCGGTCTTCCCAAGTCGCCAGGTTGAGGATTAGAGCGTAAGACGCAACCCGAGCCAAAGCAAACGGATCCCTTGACTTGTGCTTTGAGTAGGGTGTCCCTTTCCACTGCTGCTCGGGCGTCGCCTCACCTCCACCTCCACCTTCGCCTCACCCATCCTCATCCGCTTTCAATTAATTGCAGGAACATTTTGGCAACACTTACCCCATCCGGAATGCACTTGGGCGTGGTGGCGGCACTCGGCGAGCTGAACTCCCGCAGAACATCCTGCAGCTTTCGGGTGGAATCTGCAAGGAGGGAGACAAGTGGAAGGACACAGGTGAGTGCTGTAAGCCAGGGACTATGTAAAGTTCAGGTTAGCCGGCTGCGCGAGTGACAGGACACACGTCAATCGCTCGAGTGGCGCCAGGTGAATTAAATCGACGTCTTAAGTGGGCCAGGCCAGCCGAGGTGGACAGGTGTTTTTCCCCCAGGCGAACTGCAGCGCCGTAAGGATAATTAACTAATGGAAAACAAGTGGTTCGTGTAAGTAAATGCGGGTGGGTGCGGATCAAGCCGGATGACATGGCCACTAAAAATGCCTGGAATAAACTCCACGGGGAGTCCTCCGACCGAAATGTTGCGCCCAGAGTTTTATTAACCTAATGAGAGTTGTGTGTACGCCAGTGCAGGACCACAATTGTGCAGAGTGTCTGCACTTGAATGCAGTTCCAGTGTTCAGCTCCCAGTTTCTGTTTCATGGCAACGCCAGCTGCGGCTGACACTTTTGATGGCTTTCGTTCGGGGCTGCACCGCAGACTAAAAACAGTTTAACCGCACTCTAATAAGCACCTGCAGCCGCACCCATATATCCTGTGCCACGCCCCCCGCCCTGAATGGCTACAATCTCAAATTGCAATAAGGGTGCCGCCGACGGAGCTACACCCAAATAAGAAGGTTCCTACACTTGGAGCGATGTTAATAATACCCTTGCAGAGAGTATAATGATTTCAGTCAGAAGTTTGTAACGCAGTAAAGGAGACGTTTCCGACCCCATGAAGTATATATATTCTTCATCATCATTAGATGAGTCCATCTAGCCATGTCCGTCTTTCCGCCCGTCTGTTCGTCCGTCTGTCCGTCCGTCTGTCCGTCCGTCTGTCCGTCCGTCTGTCCGTCCGTCTGTCCGCCCGTCTGTCCGTCCGTCTGTCCGTCCGTCTGTCCGTCCGTCTGTCCGTCCGTCTGCCCGTCCGTCTTTCCGTCCGTCTGTCTGACGGTTTCTACGCAGACTAGTTTCTCAGTTTACAGGATAAAACTTTCTCAAAAGACTTCTTTCTTTTGCAGGTAGTATATAAGTCGGATCCAGCCGGATCGGAAAACTATATCTGTAAGCTGCTATAGGAAAAGTAATCGAAGAAAATTTAAAAAAAAAACAATCGAAAAATTAATGGAAAAATTAAAAAACAAATTCGTATGTTTTGTGCTCTCTTCTATTCAATTTAACAATAATCGGACGACTATATTATAAAGCTGCCATGGGAAGGATAGAATAATCGATATTTTGTCATTAAATAGGAATGACCTGTAAGGGTATATAAGCTTCGGCTGGCCGAAAAAGGTCATAGGCCTTTGTATTAATCAAAATAATTATAATTGAATAGAAACTAAAAACTAATAACCTAAAAACCTATGTCTACTGGATGCTATTGTTTCCAAACTGTTTCTAACATTGTTTTTAATGTCCATAGTAAGAACTTCCTACTAAAATAATAATTTTAAAGATAATTCTTAGAGTTTTATTTTATCTTCAAGCTTTCGCTTTAAAGAGATCTATTTTTATACCCGTTACTCGTAGAGTAAAAGGGTATATTGTATTCGTGCAAAAGTATGTAACAGGGAGAAGGAAGCTTTTCCGACCCTATAAAGTATATATATTCTTGATCAGGATCACTAGCCGAGTCGAACTAGCCATGTCCGTCTGTCCGTCTGTCCGTCTGTCCGTCTGTCCGTCTGTCCGTCCGTATGAACGCTGAGATCTCGGAAACTATAAAAGCTAGAGGATTGGCATTTTGCATGCATATTCTTGGAGTTCCTACGCAGCGCAAGTTTATTTCAAAATGGTGCCACGCCCCCTCTAACGCCCTCAATCGCCCAACACCATTTTTTTAAAGGTGTCTGGCGCCCACACCATTAAAGATTTTGGAAAACTAAAAATGCAGTTTTATTGTGACTATCAATACCTATCGAAATGTAGAAGAAATTTTTCAAATCGGACCATTCGTTAAAAAGTTATGCCCGATCAAAGATTTTATATATCTATCTCCCTCGCACTCCTTTAGCTGAGTAACGGGTATCTGATAGTCGGGACACCCGACTATAGCGTTCTCTCTTGTTATATTTTAGGTAACGCCTTCTTCACTGCAGATTTAATTTGTAATCATGCTGATGCTCGAGTCGAGCTTCTTCGAATTCGAGGAGAATATGGCGCTGCCAGCTGCACTGTCAGAAACGCAGTCCTCCATCATCCAAGTGAAGCTTAAGAGTGGACCAAGTTCACCGTTCAGACTTAGTGTGTGTTCTGTGTAATATCCCATAATCTATAAGCTCAGCATTCCCATTTGCCGTTCCGTGTAATTCCCTGTGCCAGGCAACCGGCGAGATGAAGTGAAGCGAAGTGCTCACCCAAAGGTAAACTACTTTGCCATGTCAAACAGCTTTGCTGCTGCAGCAAAGAATGCAAACAGTGTCAGACATAAGTATAACTCAGGGGGATGCGGACCAGATGTGTGGAAAGGATGTTGCCTCAAAATCGGTCTTTAAGATGCGCTGCTTGGGCTTCGGCTGACAGGAGAAATCTGCTGAAATTGCAAGTGCAAGCCATGCGAAAATGTAAATGTATCTGCAGGTAGTTATGGCAAAGTTATGCTTTAAGGCGAAAAAATATATCTAGAAAGAAATAGTAACCAAAGAGAAAACAAATATCTGTTACAGCAGTATAGGGATTTTAATAAAAAATTTTTTTTTCAAATTGATATTTTATATTTGTAATTCCATTTATGTAAAAAAATATATTTAGAAAGAAATAGTAAGCAAAAATAAACCAAATTTCTGATACAGCAGTATAGGGCTTTAAAAAAAGTGGTATTTAAATTGATATTTTATATTTATAATTTAATTTATGTTAAATTAAATTCTTTAAACAGTTCATGTAAAGCAATTTCTGCTTAATACGATTGCCATGTGCAAATTAAAGGAAACAAAAAGGTTTTAATTGGTCTATCTGTCAGTTGCAGAAAAGTACGAAAAGGCAAAATAAAGGGCTGTCTGATTGGCCATGATTTGCATTTCCCCCCCTGTAAATGTGTGCTTTTGATTAGTGCAATTTGATTTACTGCTTTTTCACTTACATGAGGCCAACTCCTGCAGCTGCAAAAATTCACGCGGCGACAATTTATCCCATTTCGGTGCTGCGATGCCAATATTCATTTTGCCTGAAAATATGCAATACATAACAATTGGTGACAAATTGTAATTTCCATTTCCATCATAATGCGGGGCAATCAAGGGGCCAAGGGGCGGGGGCGGGGCGGTAGTGCGGACGCATAATTTATGGCATTCGTATTTTGCATTTGCATTACGAATTCGCCCGTGTAAGTGCCAAACTATAGACAGAAAACCCACACATCGCCCCAAAAATACGTGGGTTCGGCGTACGTGATTGTGGCATCGGCAATCAATATATTTTGCAGAATGTGTGCGATGAAAACTAAATTGCTTTAAAATGTTATCTCCCGTTTCTACACACCCTCGACCTTTCACACACTCGCACTTTGTACATCCCGGATGATATTTTTAGCCATCCTAAGTGGTCATCGGAGAGAGGTCCTGGGATGCCTGTCCAAAACAGCAGAAAACGAATTGGGAAAAACAGTCGTCTCCTTTCAACGCTTTTTAAAATGGCTAATATAAAATTGTGAAAGTCATATTGTGACAAAAAATTAATTTGAATTTCAAATAAAAACCAACAATGATTTTAAAATATATTAGAATTGAAAGTTATTAAAAGTCTTAAAAGTTACGTTTATCAAGAAAGGTTGTGGATTTTCACTTAATAATTATAATAATCTATTTTTAAAATTAACTTTATATTTGAAAAATATCACAATTTTTGTTAGGTATAGTAGTATATTATATTAAATATGAAATATTTTAAATTTAAATTAAATGTGTTGTTGTAAGCCAAGATCAAATTAGAAAGAATAACTCTAAGACTACAGTATTGTATTCACTTTTACTAACAAGACGTTCCGTTGTGTATCAACTAATCATAAATAATTTTTTTAATCATTGTATTTAAAACAAGAGAGAACGCTATAGTCGGGTGCCCCGACTATCAGATACCCGTTACTCAGCTAAGGGAGAGCGAGGGAGATGGATATATTAAAACTTTGATCGGTCATAACTTTTTAACGAATGGTCCGATTTAAAAAATTTCTTCTACATTTTGATAGGTTTTGATAATCACAATTAAACTGCATTTTTACATTTCCAAAATCTTTAAAGGTGTGGGCGCCAGACACCTTTCAAAAAATGAGGGGGCGGTTAGAGGGGGCGTGGCACCTTTTTGAAATAAACTTGCGCTGCGTAGGAACTCCAAGAATATGCATGCAAAATGCCAATCCTCTAGCTTTTATAGTTTCCGAGATCTCAGCGTTCATACGGACGGACAGACAGACGAACAGACGGACATGGCTAGTTCGACTCGGCTAGTGGTCCTGATCAAGAATATATATACTTTATAGGGTCGGAAAAGCTTCCTTCTCCCTGTTACATACTTTTGCACGAATACAATATACCCTTTTACTCTACGATTAACGGGTATAACAGCATGTCACATGTCTTGTAACTCTCTTGTTTGCAAATCTTGTATGCATCAAAAGCAACAACAAAATTGGTTTCTGTCTTACATCATAATTAAAATATGCTTTAATGCTTTTTTTTTTAATACATATTCATAAAAGGGTTTGATAATTTTCATATAGGCTATAATTTTGTATAATTTACATAAAAAACTTAAATGCCTGTCATGGGCAACACAAATAGAACACGGCGGCATTATAATTTGATTATTTTACCGGACCCAATGTGGGGTTTTGACATTTGTTGATAAAACATATGGTACCTAAACTATCTCTAAAACGGGTTGAGTTCCCTCAAGTGCTAGTTATACGTTCTAAGGACCTGCTTTCGTCCTCAAATTGCTGTGAACTGATCTGAAATTCTTCCCACCTCTCCTTCTGCTGTTCAAATGCCCAGAAAATGTCACAGTGCGAGAACTAGCTAACGGAACGGGTGCGAATGGCCATTAGCCAATTTTAGTTTTCGCCATATGTCTGCCTTTTTGCCAGTATGTGTGTGTGTGTGTGTGTGGGGTGTGTCGCCTGCCGTTTGACACGTCATTACTGGCATCATCATCATAATCAACATCTAGATCGTCATCATTCGCGTTAGGATGGTCATAATCACGAGCCGCGAGCTAATCATTGGCATAATTTCCCCGCGGAATCTCTGTCACAGTTTGTGACGTCACACGAGTTGGTGGCATTTTGGTAACGCACACACGCACATGACAATCAAACGCCCACGCACACACATGTAGAGGCAAAGGTACATATGTGTCAGCCACAGACAGACAGGCAGGGTTATACTATATATGTAATTCCATATATACGATAAAGAATAGAGGGGGGAATTGTATTTGATATATACGCTTATATTTGTTGGTTCGGCTTTTCTGCGTTCTCAATCCGCTTGGTGTTTATTTTTACTCTCTGGCCATTTAGCGTTTTTATTTATTCATTTCACAAATCTTTCTCTAAAGCTTTTGTCTTGCTGATGTTATATTTAGACGACTATAATCAACTGATTGACTAACTTATCATTTTATCCACTGATGAGCACTTGGCAAGTTAAATGTGGGAATGGAAAATGGAAAATGATATTTCACGAGCGATTTCCGCTTAATGCAAGCGTAGTTTGTCCCTTTTTGCTCGTTAAATCTTAACAGAGATTCGTACTGCCATTATTTACAGCTCATTTGGCTTTAATGCCGCAAGCGCGTTAAGAGTTCCTACAATGCTTGGATAATAAACCAATGAAAATGCAAATGAAACTCCAGAATAAATAGTGCAGCATACATGGCGTATGCGCAATCCGCATGTTAATTGCGCCGCTAATGGAGGGGTGTGTGCGAGTTTGTGTGTGTGTCTGTGAGTGTTTTTAAAGCATCATCATAAAATTCGCATTTCTGAGAAGCTTGATAGCTGGATATCTGGATGTCTGGATATCCGCTTGCTTTCTGCTCGTAATGGCCCTTGGCCAACGGCAAAAACTTCAATAAATTGGCTTGGATTTTTCTGTCTTTGTTGGTCAATGGATTCGCTCGTCCTGCCGCCCTTTGACATTGGAGTAGGGAAAAAACTCACAGAGAAAGACAGAGGGAGAGTTCAACGGACTCTCAAGTGCCCTGCTTTTTATGCTGTCCACATAAAATATTATTAGATTATGCGTTCGCTCCACTCGCACACAAAATAAGCATCAGATTCCGATTCAGCTTGTCCTCGTGTATACTTATGTACATATGTATGTGTGTACCGAGAGGACCGACATCCTCTTATTGTTTTAGCCGAAACAAAATTGCCATAAAATCTAGCACATAAATGTCCGACACAGAACCATTTGCCCTTCTTTTTATGCTTTAAATTGGCCCGCCAAATCATTATACTTCAACGGTCCACAGTCCTTCTATCTTTGGGCAGAACAATAATAAAAGTAAATCAAATAAAACAGCAGCATATTGCGTTTTTTTATGGCCTTTAGCTTTGTGGCCCTGTTTAATGGCCGCCGCACTCTGATCGCGAACAAAAAATCATTTTTTCCAGCACATCAATAACCATTTCATTTATTCAAAAGCGAGCCAGCCCACTCCACTTTGCCTTTGAATTGTAATTAGTTAAACAGGATTTATGAATTTATGAAACACTCAATCATGTCGGCTTTTTATTCATATCGGGGAGGCGTTTCCTTTTTTTATAAAATACGCTATTGGCAAATAAATACGAATTTATTAATGTAATAAGAAAGACAAATAAAAATGCGATTAATCGTTTAATAAAAGCGCGAAATGAATGCATAAATTGAAGTGTTTTTGTGTTTATGTTAACAAATAATAAACAAGGCATAAATGTTATTAAACATTCGTTTATTAAACAATCGTTTAAATAAACAAAGATTAAAAACAGTTATGGAAATAGAAAGAAAGTTCTTTTGTTAAATATTATTAAATTAATAAGCAGGTAAATTAAATTAGAAACGAAATAATTAATAAACCAAACTAACTAACTAAACTTAAGTAAATATAAAACATAAATTATTTTATACAAAGGGTATAAAATCTTTCAGACAGTCGTACAATTTCAGTATGACGTTTGCAACACTGTAAAATATACATACATACATTTGAAAGATTTCTTTAATATGATTTTAAAGAATTCTTAAATATAGTGTTAGCTGCTTTATTTCTTGTTAAATTTTTGATAGCTCAATATGTTAAAATAATTACTAGCAGCACTAGGAACCCTTTTGAGTATTTTACCGCAAGACTATATATAAATTTCGCACAATTATTGGTACTCAATTATTTACCAATTGTTCAAGCACTTCACAATTCAATTGCATTCCTTTTATGCCACGCAAATTAAGGAATACGGTCAGTAAAAAAACACAGTAACACACACAATTTATTTCCCCTTTTAAAATTGACTATTAAATCTATATTCTATGTTGAAAATGCGATCGTCACGACACATTACCTTGACAAATTATAGTTTTAGGATCTTGTTTTTTAAATAACTCTGGAATGGAACATTACCCTTTAACAACTAGGAACAAATTTAATAACGGTTCACGACTATGACATGTTTCCAATTTTTTTTAATTACGCTTCCATTCTCTACATTTTTACTTTCACCTGAAGCATTTGATTTTTCTAAAGTCTTGGTATGCAATCCTTTTAGTTTTGCATTTAGAAATATGTTTATCACTCGTTAGGATGGGCTTTATAGTAGTCGCTTTGGCACATTTTCCTTGTGCGAATCGTCACTACGCTTACAGGCGTCCACATTGACCTCAAGGATTAAAGGGCATTTTGCTGATATCCAGCATACAAGTGGGCTTTAAATAAATAATTGTAAATCAATTGATGTCAGGCATAAATAATTTATTTAGCTGCAACGCTGGGAAATGCAGGACCATTCAACGGCAATGCTCAAACTTAATTTAACTTTTAAATTCTGAGCATATATGCAAAAGGATATATGCCTGTGTGAAAAAAGGGCTCGACAAAAAGTCCGAGAAGAGTCGCGCTTTAATTACCGTTCCTGATTTGATCGGCAAAAATAAATCCATCAGTACAGCACAAGCCATGCATAAATATAAATTCGAATATATTTTCAATCGATTGCTCTTCCCTTTGGCATTCAGAGCGTTGAGTGCGAAAACCGTTTGCCTCCGCTGAATTTGAATGGCAACGAGTGTTTGCTTTTATGAAATTGACATTATTGTTTATCTGATGCGTGGGCCGTGCACTCGCAGTAAGTTCCCCCATTGTTTTCGGCTGACAATAGCACAAACAGCCAGGGAAAGCGAAAAAACACGCTGCAAGATTGTCAATAAGCAGTGCACACAATTCACTCGCTTCTATTTTATTTTAGTTGAGTGCACAGCAGCCGACGGCAATCTGAGTCCTGGATCCTGAGTCCTGTCAGCAACAATCCCCGTATTTCTGGGACTTGTTCCGAACATTTTTGGGGGCAAGCAGCGGTTGAAAAGGTCGACTGTTAGCAAGGGATATGTACTAAAATAAGAATACTAATTTCCCTTTCATAACGGAGGGGTTTCCGCATGCTTTTTCTGTGTACAATTTACATGCTCAGACTCTGGAATATTTATTGCGTTTTTTGAGTATGTTATATTTAGTGTATATTAAGCTAAAAATAATTAAAGCTGATATAACGGTCTTAGGATATAAATTTAATCAAAATACTGTGGAACCATAATTAAAATACTCTCTCGTCTTACTTTCACTTTATGTCTAGAAACTTGGCTTTAAAGTTGATCCAACTCTGATCTAAAATTAAAATGCATCCATTTATTAGCTTATAGAATAACTAAACTTATAATTGACGTTCGCTAAATAACATGACATTGAGAAATCGAAAGTGAAATCTATTAATCTATTCAATTTAAACCGGATATACTTTCCAAAACTGTCCATTACATGTTTATAATAAATGCAAAAAATACCCCAAAAATTACCATTGGTTCCAGCTGTTAAATCTTTATGAGAAAATCCATGCGTAAACTGAAATATTAAATAAGATCTGGAATCATCGAGTTTCTGCCTGGAGGAAAAGCCCCTTTTAATCCCCGTGTTCTCTGGCCGTTCTAAACAAAAGTGTTAGCATACTTTTTGGGGAATGTGTGAACTGAGCTGCAGGGCTTAAAACCGTGTTGCATGTGTCGCACGGTGTGGTATGCGTATGTCCTCCCGTTAAACGCTTAAACTCCGCCATAAACCGTCAGTTTAACACACCCGCTCCGATGGTCAGTACAAATAGTACACACAAAAATAAAACATTTACAAAATAAATACGAATTTCTGTTTTGTTTTTGAAACACAGATATCGAATATTTATTTATATCCTGTAAGGGACTCCTTTTTTTGCTGTGTGTTCTTCCTGACCCCAAAAACAAATGTCACACACCAGGCCCCGCGGAATCGAACTGCCCTTGGTAGATGTAGACGGAACCGGACATGTGCTGCACTAAATAAAATAAGGGAATAAAAACGCAAAAATACCACAGTGGGAGGGGCGGAAGCCCTGGAGTCCTGCAGCAATTAAAACTATGGATATGGATAGACGGGAGGGCGCGGCAGCGGAATAAAATGCAATCGTGTTTCCGCTGACTTTGACAGAGCTGGCCGCGAATGTCTGCTGGCCAGACTCAGTCACAGATACAGTCGAAGGCAAAAAAATAGATTAAGCACAGGGTCGAGGGCTAGTGTTGTTGTCTTAACCGTTCACCAAAAATATATTTATAAACTTTAAGAACTATTCTTTAGTTTCCACAATAACTTTAAAGAGATTAATTAAGATTATTTTCGAAAAGATGTATTTAAATCAGCACACTATACAGTGACATATTGGTTTTACATTTGTGTAAGTAATTTGCACTGCACAGAAAAAAAATTGATAAAAGATCAGAATGTTATGTGCTGGTCAATTTTATATTTTTATACCCGTTACTCGTAGAGTAAAAGGGTATATTGTATTCGTGCAAAAGTATGTAACAGGGAGAAGGAAGCTTTTCCGACCCTATAAAGTATATATATTCTTGATCAGGATCACTAGCCGAGTCGAACTAGCCATGTCCGTCTGTCCGTCTGTCCGTCCGTATGAACGCTGAGATCTCGGAAACTATAAAAGCTAGAGGATTGGCATTTTGCATGCATATTCTTGGAGTTCCTACGCAGCGCAAGTTTATTTCAAAATGGTGCCACGCCCCCTCTAACGCCCTCAATCGCCCTACACCATTTTTTGAAAGGTGTCTGGCGCCCACACCATTAAAGATATTGGAAAACTAAAAATGCAGTTTTATTGTGACTATCAATACCTATCGAAATGTAGAAATTTTTCAAATCGGACCATTCGTTAAAAAGTTATGCCTGATCAAAGATTTTATATATCTATCTCCCTCGCACTCCCTTAGCTGAGTAACGGGTATCTGATAGTCGGGGCACCCGACTATAGCGCTCTCTCTTGTTTAAAGATCAAGTTATTCATATCATTTTGTATGAATAAAGATTATGTTAATCTTATTTTACATTATTTGTTAAAAATACTAAATTTGGTATTTTAAAATCATATCGGCTTTTTATTGATATGAAATAAGGTAGAAATGACCCTATTTCAGATTGATTTTTTTTCATCGATGTTTGTGTGAAAAGCGCTGTTCTACAGGGTACGTGAGCGGCAGAGGATGGGAAGAACAATTCCCTATGCTCACTTAATAGGCAACTGCATTTTCAGACTTTATAGTTATATTAAAATACTTCATGCCCTGAGATAAAAAAAGTTTATTATGAAATGATATGCATTTCATTAGCTTAGTTAAAATGTACTGAAAATAGGGACTGAAGAAAATTCTTTACAGTTTTCTACATTTCTCTACATTTTAGTATAAAATTTGTATTTCAAGCTAATGTATTTAAGTGAATTTCATTTAAACTTCAATACCAAGACTTCAAGTTTAAAACTTTTTTCTAATCCCCTAGACCAGACAACACTGGCCACACGGACCGCAGGAAGCGGGCGTTAAGCATGGCGTCTGGTCGCGTCTTCCCTGCCTTTTTGCACACTTCCGCTTGTCAACTAAAGGGACCGGATGGGGGGAGGGGATATCACAAGGACTGCCACGGAGAAAGCGAAAAGCTCGCTGTCATTGTTATTTCGCTTCGGTACAGAACGGCTGTATTTGCAGCCGGAGCTCTATGGTTCCATAGTTCCACAGCTATAGCTATGGCTCCTTTATCAAATGCTGGTCATGCACAATCAGCTGCGAGACTGGAGGCGGTGCCAACAAAGGAAGATGACAACTGTTTCTGGAGGGAGAGATCCAATACATAGCCGCGGCAATGGCAATGGCGCTCTTCGCTTTTGTGACAGCAATTGAATCAAATTTATTGTCTGCATCCGATGCCATGCAGTTTCCACTCAACGTCGCGAACCCATTGTCAGCGTGGCATGTAATGTCACGTCCTGTTTTTACGAGGATCAAGTGCACAAAGTATGACGCCAAAGCGGTTGGAAATGAAAAAATTAAATATAAATGAGATTCGCGCGTGGATTTGGCTCTAAGCTTTGGACCAACACTCGAGCGATATAAAATGTCAATAGCTCCAGGCAAGTAGCATTAAACCGTCCATCGGAAATAGAAATATTGGTTGGTAGAGAAAAAAAAATAAAAAGCTGCCTGAATAAATGGGTAATCGATGAATGTACACTCTTTGATGGAGTTTGGAACAAAGGGTTTAAACATATTAGGGGTAGAAGTAATAGAAATAATAGAAATATTAGGGGTACAATATTTTTCTTAAATATTTAAGGCTTCTTTGTCACCAAATAGGTACTTTTAATCAATATAACAAACCTTGGAAACTCTAAAATAAAACTTAAAAATAATCATTGCATTTTCGTAGAGACTAAAAATAATTATTTAAATACTAATTGAATTTCAAAGCGCAAGTGTTAACCCTTAGCTGATACAACCTTCAATTGACGCCGATTCAAAAGGTATTGCTTCGCACCATTGGCCTTTGTTTGCTTTCTGTTTTCCAGCACCGTGGTCATGAAAAATGGTTTTCCGTTTTCCCCCGCCCGCTTTCCCATCTCGCTTTAAACTGGGCCAACCGACTGATGCAGACATTTCGCTCTTTGTATTTCTGCGCGATTTAATTGCTGTTAATAGGCCAGCTAAACAGTTGATGTTACTTTGTTTTATTGCCAGCGTGATGGGAGCGAAAGGAGGGGCAGCGGGGTGTTCGGGCGAGGGGCAAACTTTTAATTTTATTTACGCCAAAAGACCGACAAGTACGTGCCGTGAATGCGTAATTAATGCTCGAAAATGTTTTATGCCAAAAATAACTCCGGCAACAAAGTCTCCTATAAAGAGCAGCCACGGGCAAAAAGGAAGCCAGGCGAAAATTTCCAGCAAGCCCGGGCCATAACCATAAACGTAGGCATCATAACTGAGCTCCCAGTCCCCCTGCCCCAATTTGAACCCATTTGCCACCCGATTCCCATGCTGTTTCGCCATGTCATTTTCAACAGAGAAAAAAAGTAATGAGGCACAACAAGTTTTGAATTAAAAGTATTTAAAGTTAAGGTTTATATCAGTAAAATATTCACAATTACATTTAATTTTAATAGGTATTTAATTTTTAAATTTAATTTTCTATTTAATTTAGGTAAATAGGGAAAATTATAAACTTAGAAAAACAAATTTTAAACAAATAACCTTTACCGATTTACTTCTTTTATGTTTATTTTTAGCTAATTTAGAAACATCACATAATTAATTGGATTCGGCGTTCAAATAACGATTTTTCCTTCAGTGTTTGGATGTGCCAACATACATTTCCGTCCGTATTCCGTGTTTCTGGAGAGATTTCCCTCCGGCGAGCGCGCCCTCTGACTTTTCACTTTGATCGACGGCCGGACAGCCTTCAATGGAAATTGATGACGCCACACCTCGCCCGCCCCGTTTTCCCTCGGGGCGCTGTAAGATTGGGAGGTGTGTTCATGTCCATGTGCCGCTGAGTATAATTTCTTGAACAATAAAAACTGTTTTGTCTTCGATAAACAGAAGCGTGCTGGAGGAGAATGGCCGAGCATGCCGGCGATCTATAAAAATAGACAGGCAAACAAACAAATCGATGCCTGAATGGAGGGACGCTCGCGTCTTTCGGCACATATAAAAATACGCCATGATCTTATGGCTGACCTTACACATTTGCAGCACCTGGCCGACCGACCTGTGCAACCTGGCAGTCCGGAGGCATATTGACCAGCAGGGATGACAGTTCTTAAACATTTTTCTCAGCTAATTTAAACTAAATAGTGCATTAAAATGATTAAAAGAATTCTAATTTTTACCTTTTTTAAATCATTAAATTATATCTTTAATTTATTTAATCTACGATATAATATATAATTATATCACATTCGATACAATAACTATTACATCTTAAAAATTATATTGCAAACAATTTTTTTAAGGAAAAACATTTTCTGGACAATTATTATAAGGTAAAATAAACATAGGTTCCGTTAACGCCTTAGATGTTTTAGGTTCTTCTAAATAATAAACTTTTCATTTTGATCATTACCATCCCGAAACACGGAAATCCTAGCGGAAAGCAAAAACAAGGGCCTCGCGATGGAAGGAGAAGGCGATTTGATTGAATTGCCACAATTAGAAAGATTTCCAGATTTGCTCGCCTTGTTTGAGTTTGTTTTGGTTGCGGTTTTAGCCGCTTTCCGAACTCGTGGATGTTTACACGGATGCCTCAGCTCCGTTCCCCTGCGGTTAAATATTTGATGAACTAAAGTGGAAAATTTTTACCAGCAAAGCCAGCGGGGCAAAGTGCACGGAAGACCGAGAAATCAAGTGGCTGAGTGCCGGAGTCCTTAAAGAGGAATTTCGCCGGATTTCTTTCTTTATTTCCTTTTTTGCCGCTACCATGAGATATTTAAGCCGGGCCACGCCCCTCCGGTCAGCGTGACAGATGAGAAATAGCAGTGTTTCCTGGGCCAACGGGCAATGGCCAAATCGATTCGGATTCGTTTTGGCCTGCAGCAATGCCCGCACTTACAACACACAACCTAAAATAGCAAACGCTTTTTGGCTGCCCCAAATTACAAACGCACATGGATAGGGAATATAAATCTGTGTGGTATCTCGTAACCGAGTGAATACATCGAGAGAAATTCATCTCAATATTATACAACAATTTGTTAATATATATATTACCTAAAAATATCAAACAAGACAAAAAAAGTTTTTTTTAAATCCTTAAATTTTTAAAAAAATTAAAAATGCTCAACGAAAATGGAATAATTTTTAGAAATTCAAATCTCTTTGGGACTGAACCTTGCGGAATCTATATGATATGAGAACAAGAGAGATCCTGATATTCTGCTTACTTAAAGGGACTGCTTGCACTGCTTCAATTCCACTATTTGCTCATAACTTTTTAATGAATGGTCAGATTTGAAAAATGTCTTCTACATTTCGATAGGTATTAATAAACACAACACATTTGCATTTATACTTTTCCAAAATCTTTAAAAATGTGGGCACCAGACGCATTTCAAGGTCGTTTAAGGCGATTGTGGGCGTTCGAGGGGTTGAAACAAACTCTCGCTGCGTAGGAACCCCAAGAACCTGCATGGTTAGTTCCAACCTTCTAGCTATTATAGTTTCCGAGATAAGAGCGTTCATACGGACGGAAGGACAGATAGACAATACAATATATCCGTTTTCTCTACGAGTAATTATAAATCTTCAATAAGTCAGAAAACAAATCGGGAAAGCTAATAAAATGGTGTTTAAAAACCTTTGTTGAGTTGTTTATTTTACTTACTAAGCCAGGGGCTATAACTGAGAACATAAATCATATGTTTCGCTATTGTTTCCAATTATTTTCTCAGTGCATCGTACCGCATATAGCACTCACCACCCGGTCGGCCTCTGACGTCAGAGCCCCTTTCGACCGCAGCGAAAATGGCCATTGAAATGTTGACGTCGATGGCGTTGCGAGTAACGGATTTGTCTCTGCCCTATTATTGTTTAACTCACAGATACGATACTCCCGCCGGTGTGTGCGAGTGCGGTTTATTGACATTCAACGGCGAGTGTGTGTATTTGTTTTGGTCAGAGCCAGGGATAGATGAAAAATTGATTGTGTTTCACCTCAACAATTTGGCAAGCTGAAAAAATACGTCCAGCACTCGGCACTCGACATTCATGTGTGTCAATTAAGGGTTCTCGGCGATTGCACAATGCACCCGCCGTACGAATACGTCATCATCATCGTCATCAGCCGCTCCACTCGGTTGCGAAAATGAAGGCTGGGTGCGGATTCTCGGGTTGCCACTGGCGACAGTTGGCCAATATTGAGATGGAATGCCTGACACATGTTACAAATTTCGAGCACTCGAAACTCGAATAAATCAAAGACATGACAAAATATTGAAGGCATTTTGTCGCTTAATTGGAGTGCCACGCGCTGGCGAAGACAATGGCAGGTCGACCGAATAAAACATGCAAGGGCGGAGGCAGCTTTGACTGGCACATTTGACAGGCTAAATGCGAGTGCCACAGCACCTAATCCGAGGAGAACCGATATCTGTCAGGGTTTCAGGAAAAGCAGAACCTTTTTATTTGTTAAACATTCATTTCAGTCTAGGTATAAGCCAGTTATCTATTTTACAAGCCTAAACATAACTTGTAGGTATACCCTTTGACTTAACTTGTTGGATATATATTTATTTACGTAATAATAAGAAAATTTAATTTAATGAAATTATAATTTTATGAAATATAATTATAGAATTAATCTTGGAATCAATAAGTGACTAGGCATCAAATACAATATTTTTAAACATTTTTTTTCTAAATTTTATTAAATAAAGAAAGTTAATATATTCTTTTGCACCTTGCAAATGATTACAGCTGCACCCAAAAAAAAACCCGATATGAAACGTAGTTCGATTTTACATTATGTAATATTAATTTTAACTTGATATGCGGCCAGGTATATTTGATATGCTCGAAAAGAGTATTTCATGCATAAGCAAAAATTTACATGCGAATATCGATTTTACTGCGACGTTTTTATTTTTGTGTGTGTTAATAAAATCCCATTTAGCTCTTCACGGTGATAATTATGCCGACTATAATCGGCATCGAGTAAACATTATAATTTATAACTATACGACTATAATCGGCATCGAGTAAACATTATAATTTACTTGAAAGCAATGATTATTTTTTGACATACAGATGTGGAAACCCTCTGTTGTTTTGACGCGTTTTGTCCCCAATTTCGTAAGGATATTACGTTTTGTGCCCATTTTTGCTTATACACTGCGATTGCAGGACCATTTTTTACAGCACGTTAACCTTGAATGGCACATCCCGAAACGGACTTTGGATTAGAAGCGTCCTTGTGAGCCGCCCAACAGCACTTTCCGCACAAAGGACGAGGCTCCTATCCCGAACTCACACACACTCACTCACGCACTCACACACGCACACACTGTTGTCGGGGCTGTCAGACGCCATTATCACATATTGCCGTCACTTTGTGTTCGCCAATGCCGCTGTATTTGTGGCCGTAATGCGCAAATACTCGTATACCAAAGGTCCTGGTCCGAGTCCTTATTCGCATAGTCGCATATCCGCATCTGGGACATATGCAAATGCTAAATGGCAAATGGCGAATGGCGAATGGCGAATGGCAAATGGCGAATGGTGAATGGCAAATGCCAAGTTGGTCAAATCGTTTTCGCACATGAGCCTTATTTGCATCTCATTAACATCCGGAGCTATCGGGTCTCCAACAATGGCCGCCGTGTCATTTCCGCTGCTATTCCTATTTCCTATTTCCACTGCCATTTCCATTTCTATTTTCGCTCTACATTATGCCAGGGGTCGGATAATTATTGCTCTAAAAATGGTATATTGGTCGGGCCACGCCTAATGAGCACGTCCTTCGTCCTTCGATGATTGACATGTGATGGCTGTGTGTGGTGTGCGCAGGGTAGTTAATGTCACATATTTTGATAAATTGTTTTACGACCATAATTTGTGCAACTTTTATCGCCTTTTGTGTAATGGCTTTCCTATTAGTGTTTTATGCGCCGTTAAAGTAGCTCCACAAAACTCGCATTCATCATTATGCTGATAGTTGATAGAAGTGGCAACAAAATGAAATTAAATTATTTACACGGCTCTCGGCGGGCGCCTTTTGCATTTTATGACAGCGCAAACAGGCCGCACTCTTATTTATTCAACATTCTGTTGAACACGCGCTCAAATAATTTATGTTTGGCATAACCTTTGGGGCGAACAAGGGTTAACAGCCATGTCCCAGACAGATGCAGATACATATTTAGATACAGATACGCTGGAAAAACAACTGCTTTCATTCTTCAAAAGTTTGTCTTCGGATAACATTGAAAGATCTGACTGACTGTAACTTCAGGGGTTAGGAAATCCATTCTAACTTGTATTTTCCCAGTTTGTTTAATATTAGAACGGCTGTGAGTTGTTTTTTTTCTGTGTACAGATACAAGATACGAGAGTAATGTTCCCCGGGGATGGGGGATTGTTTACATTTTGATGAGCCCGAAAGAAGCGAATTATTTGACTATTTATACGTGTTTACATACCTTTCTGCTGCTTCTTCCGTGGCGCTTCAATAGAAAGGGACGGCGACAGGGGAGCGAGCCGGAAAGAGACGGGAGATGGGTTAGCTCCTCGCTAAGCTTAGTACATGCTGCAAAGAAATTAGCAAACACAGAAAGTCAGCGGAAGTTGTGAGGAAATCTTTCGGGCAAACATTGGATAAGGCTGAGCAAACACTCCATGTTTGTGCCGTAAATATTATTGTTCGTAGTCAATCGCTTCTACTCCAGGTTGAGTCGCCCAAAGTGTTAATTGCCATGGCCCAAACGAATTATATAATTAATTCAGCGAGTTTGCTTTTAATCAAGGCACCCAACTTGGCCAACAAATAGTGCTGAGACTTGCGTTGTTTATTCAGTACTTGGCCAAGTCCTAAACCGGTGATTGTGTCTTTCAAGTTTCGCCCAGAGTCTCTGAATTTTCTACGCAATAAATTTATCCTAATATCCAAGCGATGTGGAAGTTTCGGTCGTCTGAGCGCATTTTTCATTCTAATGGAGTCGTCTGCACAATGCAAGGAAAACTTTTCTCCTTTGCACCACCGCAAACAATGCCAAATTATATATGTGCATGGGAAACATATGGTCGGATACAGACTAGTACAGTTGAGGTTAAGAAATAGAAACACATTTGTTTAATCTATACATTAAAATAGAATAAAGAATCACTAGGTCGATTTTGGCATACCATTATTTTATCAGATTTAAATGTAATTAATATTCATGTTATTCATAGATCTACTTCATAATATAAAAGTTGTTCTCGCAGAGGAGGAATTTTTGAATAAATATCTTTAGTAGATGAAGATTTTATTTTAAGCATTCTGAAGCATTATCTATATGCCTCTCCTCCACATTTGTTTAATCTATACATTAATATAGGATTAGTGATTACTAGGTCGATTTTGACATACCTACCTTTCTTTACAGAAAAATTTGAATGTAAATAGTATTTACTAAATAATATTCTTAGTATTTATACATCTACTTTTCTTAAAGTTTCGAACTTTTTAAAGATAAAAGTTCTTGCTATGCAGAGGAGGAATTTTCAAAACCTAAAACAAATCTTTAGTAGCTGAAGATATTATCTTAACCGCGACTGTGGCTATATATATTTGCCTCCCCTTCCGTCCTCTGCGGATGAACATGGAACACATGTTAAACATTGTGAATAGTGCAAAACTTTGACATCAAAGTTTGTTGCTGAAATAATTTCTGTGTTGTTCAATGTGTGAAATTGAAATTATTTCGGCTCGAGACCCCCAAAGAGCTCGGTCAAAAGCGTAATGGTATTTTAATCAAGTTTGAAGGAAGTTCATTAGCACAGCTCAGCAAGCCGCACGGGGCGTATGCGTAATGCGGCTGATTGGATCGATTTAATAGTGAAGTCAAACTTCGATTAGCCGCACTTGGCGGGCAGATAAGTCGCTGCCATTAAATGCTCGTTAGTAGTCATTGCCATATCCATATCTGTAGTATTTGGCAAATTATCAGAGCCAGAGCCTCGTTTGCGTAGCTCCTCTAATCAGCGCAGGGCAAACAAAAAACTGACATGAATGAAATTTACAGAGAACCGAATGGCTCTTTTTCCCCGCTGCCATTACACTGGTCAACACGTTAATTGTAAAACTTGAACACAATTGAATATTAGACTTTAAAAATTAAAATATAGTAAGGTAAGTAACTAAGTGAAAAATATTTATTATTCAAACTTTTTATAGAAATAAAAAAATTTTACTCCCTAAATAAAATAAAGATATTTATTTCTAGTACAGAAAATACAAATAAAATGCATTAGCAAAGCATAAGCTGCTTATCCAAATGCCAAATATTTTTTAAATACAATTTTTCACAAAATATATGTACAATGACCTTGAATTTTCGTAGAAATCCTAAGAAAATATATAACAATATGCATGCATATTATTCTCAATGGAAATTCAAGGCCATTCTTTGTAGTGCTTCTCCAATATTTTTGCGAGTCTGAACTTGGCTTAACAACAAATTCAAAGAGCAATCTCTCATTGTCCGCGAAGCGCCTTTGTTATGCTAAACTTTGTTGCCTAGTGTTGTGTGCTGTGCCGCGTATCTTCCTTGCGTATCGCGTATCTCACCGCGGGCGAGGAAAACTGGGGGGGAAACGGAGGAAAAGCGGGCTGGCGACTTCAATGCGAACGCCACGCCCCTGGGGCAAAATGCTTGCCTCACTGATTTGCGTGCTGCACACACAACAAAAAATAAATAATAAAAAAAAAAGGGAAAGAAAAAAAAAGAAAAACAAGGCTGGGTGTGGGCACTCGGATTTGGGATACTTGGGTGCTGTGTCACATTTCTGTGCCGAGCTTGCGTGCTATTTTTGCCATTTTGTTTGCTTTGCTGGCTGTGCGACGCTGCGGCTTATCACATAATTTGAATAAAGTAGCTGCAATCTTGTGTCAGTTTATCGCAAATTAGACCGACGACGGACAGGGGAGCAGATAAAAACATCAGCTAAATAGCAGTAGCAATAGCAGGACGACAAATTGTCTGTGGGAAGAGCAGTCTGGAGATTTAGCTGAGTGTAGTGGTCGAGATGAAAAAGCGCAAACTTTAAAGAGCCGAGCATCCAGCTGCTGTAGCCCACTGCACTTTTTGCCCCCCAATTTGTGCTGCAAAATCAAATTATGCACGTGGGCGCCAGGTGAGATGCCAGGCAAACGGCAAAAGGGGGGGGAGCGAAAAATGAATGGGCAAAAATAATTGAATCAGAAGCAAATTGCAGGACATGTCGCCCGCCAGCCTGCTGGCAACTGTCTGCTCCTTTTTCCATGCTCCATGTCACGGATGCTACCCGATTTTCCCCGTATGCCCCTGCCTCATGCTTCCTGCCTTTTCCCGGACGTTGAGCAAATTGCTTGACACTTTTAATTATGGAAATTGACTAACGCTCTGATGGGTCGCGAGGAAAATACATATAAATACGAAAGGTGTGATGGAAGTGCGGAGCATAAGTTGAGCAGTCACCATTCCGTCAATTTCGCCCCCAAGAAGGTCCATTAAAAATGTAAAGACATTAACAGCTCTGCCACTGGCAGCGAAAACAGCTAGTATGGCCCATAAACTAAAATAAATCGATGCTGTTTGGAACGAAATAAATCTAAACCAATCATTAATCGAACAGGAATGGGCATCTGCCCGCTGGACAATGCCAAAAATACGCAATCTAAATTTCCGCGAAATCGCTGGAAGCGCGTTTAATTGGAAACCTGTTTTTCCTCCTAACAGTGAAAAGCTAATGAAAAGGGAAATCAAATCGAATATTCAGCGCCACGCGAATTATGGCCTCTGCTCGATAATTGTTGTGTGCAGAGAGAGAAAATCGAACAAAGTTTGGTACCCAAATACTAACTTATAATTCAAGAGTAGTCCGATTTTTAAAGAGCATTTTTTCCTAACAAATTCCCCTTGATTTTCGCTTGAAATTCAGTTGAAACTTTTAACTTGAAAGCATCTTTCGAAGAAGTCTATGTAATTTGTAAGTTCTAAGAGCTGTATTGACATTGGAATATGAAAATGCAGAAACTTTTTGACGACTTTTTATTTTTTTGCTTTTTCTCCATGCACGCAATTTTTGTCTGCAAAGGAATCCCGAGTTTTGCGGAAATATGTGGGAAAACATTTGCCTGTCAACGGGGTCATAATCGAACATGGGTATATATGTATGGTCATATAGATGTACTCGAAACGGGGGATGCGAGCACATTTGGTAATTGCACCTCGGGATGCTTGACATGATGCACTGGCACCGGGAAAAATATTAAGTGTGCCGCTGGCCATTATTTATTTACATTTTCCGCTCCCGGCTCTTTATGTCATCATCACTCCTGCTGGCCATCGGCATTTTCGGCGAGTGTTTACTTTTCCCCGCCGATTGCTGCTCTTTTCACTGATGGAATGAATTTTCCGACCGTCCCGAAAGGTGTCTGCGAATTTGCATATTCCGGGACAGAAACTTGTGCTCCTTTGGTTAATTTGAGGGCACGTAGCTACACAGGGTTACGGCTCACCTTTTCCCGCTGCTGCTGGCTGGGCTTTTCCAGGCCTTCCTGCTTTTCCTCTGGCGTGGCTTAAATTGATGCTGCAGCGAAGGAACTGGGATGAAGAGCGGCTCCTTCTGCTGTTGTGGCACTTTTCACTAGCATATTTAGCTGCGCAGTTGGACGCGTGTAATTGTAATTTATTCACGCTTCTTTGCGGCACTTGGCAAATGTCTAACAGTTTCTGTTTACGTTCACTTTGATGTCGTCTACTTTAGGTCCTTGCGTAAATGCAAAGATAAAACAGTTTGTGTTTCCTTTTCGAATGATTTGTTATGGTTTGTATTATTTTTTTTTGTTTATTTTTATGTTTACTACAAAAATATATGGTTTGTTTTGGGGCTTTTCTTATGAACTGCTTGACTGTTGGGGAGCTTTTCTCGCTTTTCCCGCTTGATGCGATCGCCGGCACGTCCACTAACGAAGTGAGGGCTGCGGCCGCTGGCGTTTTCTTTTATAGCCCCGCTCTCTCTCTCTCTCTCTCTCTCTCTCTGGCTGCTTTCTCCCTGTTATCAGTCAACTCTCTTCCTGCCTCTTCAACAGCTGAGCGGCTCTCTTAGCTGCTTTTAAGCGCCTATGCACTTTCTTATCAGCAGCTCTCGAATCTTGTGACGTCACGCCGAACCGAATTGCCCAATTGCACGTGTTAAATATATTCAGTTGAGTACATAATGGTCTTGTGTTTTTGCGACTTGTGGCCAATGGCCATAAATTAGCAAATAACCTTTGTGCTTGGCCAGATTTTAGCTGGCCATTTGCTGCTCTCCTTGTTTATTTACACTTTTCTCTCCTTCACTGATTTTCGCCCGCCCTCAGTTGTTCTTTTGCTTTGTTATTGTTGTGCTTTGTGCCTTTTGCATCTGGGCTCTCTCTGTTGATTTATCTGAGAATATGTTATCTCAGAATGGCGCATAACTTAAACTCCCGCTGGGGTTTCCCCCGCCCCCCCTGGGATTTTAATATAAATAAATGCTTACAAGAAAAGTTTGGTCGGGGAATACGTTTATGTACCTTTCCTGGTCTACTCGACTCGACTCGATTAGCCGCCCCTAGACTTTGGCAGAAGTTTTGGCATTTTCAAATTACAAAACTTTATTCTCGGCTATGTTTAATTATTTTGCAGTTTTGTATGGATATTCGGGGTATTTAATCTTTGGGAGAGCATGGTTAAAGGAGGAACCACATTGTGGAGTTTTTAAAAAATTGATTCCATGAAATCCAGTGGCGGATCCAGGATTTGATTGTGGGGGGTGTTTTAAAAACATATTTTTTGTTGCATACTTTTTGAATAGCAAATTTCCTTTGTTGTTTGACACGAGTGGGGGTGAATTATTACCCATACCACACCCAATAAATTATAGGTACCTAATAACAAAAACAATTTAGTACAAAAAGCCTTATGCATTTCCTTGGAACATCAGAAAATACAAATATATTTGTAAATATTTATACCCGTTACTCGTAGAGTAAAAGTGTATATTGTATTCGTGCAAAAGTATGTCACAGCTAGAAGGAAGCATTTCCGACCCTATAAAGTATATATATTCTTGATCAGGATCAGGATCAGCCGAGTTGATCTAGCCATGTCCGTCTGTCTGTCTGTCCGTCTGTATGAACGCTGAGATCTCGGAAACTACAAAAGCTTGAAAGTTGGGATTACCCACACATATTCTTGGGCTTCCTACGCAGCACAAGTTTGTTTCAGCCGTGGGCCACGCCCCCTCTAACGCCCACAATTGCCATAAACGATTTTATGTGTGTGTGTGTCTGTGTCTCGCGCCCACACCTTTAACGATTTTGAAAAAGTATAAATGCAAATGTGTTGTGTTTATCAATACCTATCGAAAAGGAGAAGAAATTTTTCAAATCGGACCATTCGTTAAAAAGTTATGCGCGATCATAGTTTTATATATCCATCTCCCTCGCACTCCCTTTAGCTGAGTAACGGGTATCTGATAGTCGGGACACCGACTATAGCGCTCTCTCTTGTTTTATTTTTACTTCAAGCTACTTAAAATATGACCAACAGTATTAAATTACAAGCAAATGCCAAAGTATTGTACTAAAAACTGAAAGAAAATCAATTATTCTGCGCTTGGCCTGCCGATTTCATCATAAAAATCATTCTGAAGCGTATTATGGACCATATGAGGCATAGATTAAGCCGGAATTCGCTACGAAAATTGCTTATGTACTGCCGAAAACGAACTTCCTCTCCGTTTCCTTTGCTCCGGATCTACGCATAAAAATTCGCGTCAATTTTTCTGCGTTTTACAGCAGATTGCCACTTCTGGCCCCCATCCCGAATTCGGTTTTTTCTGTATGGAGTCCAGAGTCCTGTTTCGCACACACATACACTTGCAAACCCACACCCACTCACAATCAGTGAGATGGGCATGCAAAAGCGTTGCCATTTTATCGTTGCCTACTTTCAGGCGGCCGCCATCAAGCTGTGCCAGAAATTGGAACTCTTCGCCATACCCACCCACCCACTTCCTGCGCCGCCTCTCCTTTTATTTTTAGCAGTAGCATAATTTTTTATTGATTGGATTTCAGTGAAAATCACTTCCGGCGATAAATTTGTTATGCAGGCAACGATTCCGTTCGGTTATGTCCTGGCTTTCTGTTCTTCTTTGACTTTACAGAAAACAGGACCAAAAAAAAACAGGACGAACTTTTCATGCTGGCTCTGGCAATGGAATATTTCCCAACCCGCCTGACATTTTACAGGAATACTACTGTGTGTTTTGATTTATTTTACTTCTGCGTCAATGTCAATCGTATCTGCAGACTTCAGGGGGATATCCTTGCTTGTTTAACTCGGAATTTGTTTGTTTGCTCGGCTTTCCTTATGCCCCTGCACTAATGGCCAATGGGGGTTGGCAAATGGGAATGGAAATGGAAATGGCATTGCCAAATGGCTACGAGTATTGACAGAGAAAATTTGCACACTGTTTGCCTTACATTACATGTGCCGGGGGGAGGGGGGTGGCAAGGAAAAGCCTTTGGGGCAAGTCAAATACAAACACATTCCCCACAAATTACTGCAAAATGTTATCAAAAAGCTGGCTGGTAATTTAATATTTCAATCCCCAGCTCGGCGGGGTCGTTGATCCCAGTCATCCCGATGATGTCCTGGCGACCAGTAACGGGGCTTCGAGGATAAACACTAAGCATCGGGCGGCGTTAAATCGTGGCAAATGAACCACCAAAGACACGTCCATAACAACAGCTGCTGACCCCCCCCCCCCCCCCACACACACACACGCACACACAGACAGCCCGAGGACGATGGGTTTGCCGCAAGAGAACCGTGACGTCACACGGCCCTTGCTAAGAGATCCACAGGAAGAGGCAAAGAGAGACTGTGGCTCCAAAGCGCCTGCGCGGAGCAAGGACTCTTTTTGGACTTCCGGCTAGCGCAGCGACCATATGACATCATTGAAAACAAACCCCGAGCTTTGGTAATGAAATTATGCGTTTTTTTTTTGTCACCGCCTTGGGCCGTGAGTTTGTGTCTGTGTGTGTGTGTGTGTGCTGTGTCGGTGTGAATAGTTTTTGGCTTCTGCTGTGGCGCCTCTGGGAGCGCTGACGTCACTGCTGCCTGTGCACTCGAATGTAAAATTGGCAAATAAATAGGATTTGAAATTTAACGTCCCGCTGCAAGGAAGCCATGCGCAGACGATGGTGACATAAGACCGAGCCCAAGCAGCCAAACAAAATTCCTTCGCCAGCTGCAGTGCTGTCCTTGTTTTGAGGTGGATACTGGATAGTATAAACAAGAGAAAAAGCTATAGTCGGGTGGCCCGACTATCAGATACCCGTTACTCAAAAATTTCTTCTACATTTCGATAGGTTTTGATAAACACAATAAAACTGAATTTTTTCCAAAATCTTTTAAGATGTGGGCGCCTGGCACCTTTTAAAATCGTTTAAGGCAATTGTGGGCGTTAGAGGGGGCGTGGCCCTCGTCTGAATCAAACTTGCGCTGCGTAGGAAGCCAAAAAATATGTGTGGGTAATCCCAACTTTCTAGCTTTTGTAATTTCCTAGATCTCAGCGTCAGTAAATTTATCTTTTATTTTTATTTTATTTGTTTGTTTTTATTTTTAAAAATTATTTTTGATCTTCAGCCCGAAAGAGAGTTTTAGAATTTCGGCCCATATCGCTAATTTACTATTATTATAATTACACCAAAAAAAAAACATAGTTTAACTCTTGAAAATACTACTTAATCTTTTTACATCTTTTAAGATTTTTGTTAAAAATATATACAATTTTTATTGTAAATAGTTTGAAATTTTTTAAAAAGTGGTATTTCAAAGCTTTTTTAAATTTTAATTTTTTCTTATATCTAGCAATTGCTGATTGCAGTCAGCCGAAAAAAAGCTAAAGCGCCAGCACTCTTCAGGTGACCGCTGACCAAAGGTCATCAAAGGAAGACAATGACATTTCGCTGGCCTAATTGAATCATGGGCACGTGCAACATTTTGCGGCTTAAGCCACTTTTCAATCATTGCCCTGCCCCAAGATAAAAAGGAAGCAAATTTCGCCCAACCGCACTCGAGTGTTTGGCCATTCTGGTTTGTTATTGTTTTATGCGCTATTACTTCCACTTTAATAAAGGGCCCGGCCAGAAGGGTGCTGCACTCGCTGTGCTACTAAACCTCCGCCCAACCCCCCCTCGTGCCCTTAATTCAGTGACGTCAATGGCTAAATGACTGAGTGGCCAAATGGCAGGGTGGCCTTTTTTATGGACACGCCTGTGAGTGCGGTTAAGCGGCGAGACGCTGCGCCATTATTTCGAAGCATACTTTCGGGCGCTCTTTAAAATTGCCAGCTAACAGTCGAATGGCTTAAAGGCTACCCATTTCGCCATGAACAGAAGTCAACGGCCAAGCATTAAACAGCAAAAGATTTAAAAAGTGTACAGTACCCTGTTAAAGAATGAATGTTACTAAGCGCGATGGATAAGGCTTTTGAAGTGAATCCATTTCGATGAAAAGTCTTGATGTGAATGAAAAGATTGATGAGTGTGCAGAAAATTTCAGACCTTGTTCTCATTTTTCCCAAGCCGAAATTTTCTTTAATCTGGTCTTTAAGTTTTCTATGAACAACATATTTTAAACTAGGGGACATGTCGGATCTTAGTGGGCGGAAAAGACCCCCAATGGAATACTGTGCAAAAATGTGGGTGCTCTAGCTCTTACGGTTTGGGCTGTGGTTGTATCCCCTTAAAAATCGGTCTTTCATTTTATAATCTTTAGAGATTAAAACAAGAAAGCTTTAAAGATGAAGAGCAGGGGCACTACTATCATTTTAAGAACAGCTGTTGTCTATTATTGTCATTCTTTCGGTTACAACTCAAATGAAATTTTTTTTTTTTTTAAATTAATATAAATGTAAATGCAAATCACATATTAACAAAAAAAAATTTTTTTTTAATTTAATTTTTTTTCTCTGAATTGATGTATTGTTAAGGGGAGCATTTTAAGAACACATACGATAATCGCTCATCAAACCCAATACAATACTTAGTCGTTTTTGAAAAATAAAACAATTTGTAAAATTTAATAAAATTTAATTTGACATTTGATATTTTGATTGATGTAAAAAGGAAATACATTTTTAAATAACCATAAAACTAAGGTTTTTAATTTTAAAAATATTTTTTGTAATAAAATATTATATTGTTATTTTGTATGATCTTGAAGGCGTTGTCAAACGATTGAATCAATATCACGGTGGGCCCAAAAGTATGTTATGTATAATGTCTTGCCCGAATACCGTTTATCGCGATCGCAGCAATAGCGCCATATAGTCGAACACCAAAAACAAAAACAAGAAGCAACCGACTGACCGACTCAGGCAAACTCTTCGCCTTGTCTTCGCATCGATCAGTTTCTTTCAGCCAGTCGTTCGCGTCGGTTGTCGGTTGTTGGTTGTTGGTTGTCCGCTGTCGCTGCATGTTGCATGTTGTCGGTGGGCTGTCGCAGGTTGTCGCAGGTTGCCGCTGCGCTTTTTCCGCCCTGCACGCAGACTCCGTGCGACTGCGAGGGGCACTCGAATTAACAAGTGACGGAGCAGCCGAAAAACACTCCAGTTTTGCTATTCTGACACAATTTCGCGACGAAACAGCAGAGTTTGCAAAAAGCAAAAATAGCGAGGGAAAAAAGCAGCAAGGAAAAAAAGCGAAAATGTGTGTGTAAAATAAATGTGCATTCAACAACAATAGCGGAGAAAAGTGAGGAAAGAAACCAAAGAAGGTGCCGAGGCAGAAATTGGAAATAAACAAAAAGAAATTGCATAAGTCGGATTTTTGGCGTGCGCTTTGCTCATCTTCTGGCCCGCTGCTGCAATATTTGAGTGGCTTCTGCTGCTTCTTCTGTTTATCCCGCGAGAAAACGCGAGAAAAAAAATAAATAAAAAAAAGCACAGAGACAGAGCATCGAGAGATTCAAACTCACTGGCGGCATTTTACAAAATTTTTAATCAACTCCGCTGGGCAGCTTGACCATTTGACTTTTTTCGAACAAGTTTGCAGTCAAGTTTCGCCCATCCGTGTGTGCGTTTTCGGCAATTAAACCCCATTAATGCAATTGTTGCTAACCAATTTCTATATTCACGTGTGTGCGCGCCTTTTAGCCGTTAAACATTTATGCAACTCGGCCGAAAGCAACAGCAGCAACATCTGGCCAAGGGACCTACTCCATCCGCAATTGAAGTCTGTGTGAGGTGAGGCAATTAACATAAACCAATTACGGCTAATTACAATAAAACAAATTAGTAGCCACAAATCGTGCGCGAATCGTCGCTGGTTGTGTCATTAAACTGATATGGAATTTGCATAAATTAGATAAGGATTAACAGCAAATAGAACAGAATCCCCGAACGCGGGCTGAAAACCGATATAGCATTTTTTTTCGTTTCACATTGTCCTGGCCTTTAATGACCCTCGTAAAAAGGAAACAGCAAAAAATCATTACAAAATAAACTGCGGGTCATTGGTGGAGTTAAATACTCTGCCGGTATATATTTAGACTTTTAATATTATTAAAAACTCTCAAATATAATTTTACAAATTTAAAATTTTTAATAATGATCTTAAGTCCTAAAATTGTGCTTAAAAGTTACAAAAAAAATTAAATTATTATTAAACAATTTTATGTACATTTTTAATAATAGTATTTTCTTTGTAATTTTTGAGCACTTTTGTTAAGACTTAAGATCATTATTTTAAATTTTAAAAATATATAAAATTAAATATCAACATTTAGATACACAAAAAACACACCACAATTAATATTTTATTATATGTAGATTAATGTAATTATAATCAACCTCTAAAATGAGTTCTGCTTACAGCTTAATTTAAGCATCTGAATTAAGGGCGAAAAACCCCCAAAAAAGTCCATGTACCTCTCTCGGTTAAAGAATAGTTTCGCTATCAGCCCTCGAAATCTCTTTGCACTCCTAATTGCAAAGTATTCGGCTCAACAAACACCTAATTTCAGCAATTTCAATGGCAAATAAATTGAAATTGCGGTGCACTTATGTACAAATTACATTTACATACTTCCATGTTAATTAAATTTTCCAATTCGACCAACTTCACTTCACCACCAGCCACTCGAATACTGGGAATCATCCGCTTGATGATTTAATTTCAGGAGAAGCCTTTAATTGGTTTTTGGTTCGATTCGGTTTGGTTTTGGCTATTGGCTTTTGGCTAATCATAAATAGAAATTCCTGTCACAACGAATGCCCGTCTTTTGGTCTGTTGTGCGTCCAAAAGTTGGCAGGTGGAGGCAATTCATTAGCCCCGTCGGCCTATAAATAACCGCAGCCATTCCCATATTGGCTGTAAATTGATTCATCGGCCTGGTCTTCTTCTAGTTCGGAGCAGGGTTCTTCTCCCAGCGACTCCCACTAAGATTAGTGCATTAATTGCCGGACTAAGCGTCATCGCAAGCTCATAACGAGTTTGTTTCACCAAATTTGGAGATGCCAAACCAGTTGGATGAATGAGAAAAAACACAGATAAAACACATATAAAATCATGCATAAAAAACCCCAAACAAATGCCTCAAACGAAGCTGAAATTAGATAATATTTAATGTGATCTGCGCCTCTCCTCCTTTGTGGATTTTTCGTATTTTTATGTGGGCATGTCTGCAATGGGCGTGATTGCAAAGGAGATGCATCGAAAACACATACATTTCAATTATCACCCCGGTGTTTGCAATGAAAACTGCTAAGTGGCGTTTGAAATGTTCCATAATTAATCATATTACATATATGTAATATACATGTTTTCATGTATGTTCGCCTATTGCGAACAGTGTGCGCATCTCTCACAATTATGATGTCTATAAATAGAGGAGAAAAACCAAATGGCTTACAACAATTGTGGGTGTTGCTTGGGGCCCAGCTTTGGCGAAATTAATGAGGCAACCAACTTAAATTATTAATGAATGAATGCGGTCATTGACAAACACACCACACATACTCACACACACAGCATTTTCAATAAATATAATATTGAAATCCAAGAGCAGACATTAACAAAGTAGGCAAATAAATATTCCAATTTCATTATGCGGTTTGGGCTGTTCATTGCAAGTCGAGACCCCAGCTTAGCCACAATTACTAATTGCGGTTGGCCAAAATGTTCATGAACAGCCAGGGGCTATGGCTTCGGGCCACCAAGGGGTTAAAGCTTGTGTACACATTTGTGGAAAGATTAATACGAATTCGCATTTAAATTTTGGTCATTTATGAAAATTAAATTCGCACACATAAAAAAATGTAGATATATAAAGATGCTCAATTTGACGTTATGTGGTATAAATTTTGACTTGATATGCTGCATATCAATTAGATATGCTCAAAATGTAAACAACATAATCTAAGTAGGCCAGTTTAAATTTCGAATGTGTTTTTCTCCCTCCTACTCATGTAGCTTAAAGCGCTATACCGTTCTTTTTAGAATTAAGAGAATTAAATTTCTCTCTTTTTCAAATTTAGAGAATTTCCGAGAGAGAGAAATCGACAAAAGGATATGATTTAATATCAATTTTACTAGTATTGTATGGTTACAACGATATGCGTATAAATGTTTTGTAGTGTTTTTTTGTGTGTAGAATACTCGCCGAAAATAAATTAATTTTTGAAAAGAAATTTCCTATACTGACTGAATTTTTAATCACTATCTTTTAGGTATTCATGTTATTCTGTTACTCTTTGTAAATAACGTTTTATAGCCATTAAGTTGGATGATCATACATTTTATACGTTACATTTAAGCTCTACTGAGAATATTATTATTTTTAAGTAACTATAAAAGATCATATAAAAGAAATTATAAATTAAATACTCCATAAACATAAAGTTTCCCCTAATGCGGGTGCACCTATAAAGGCATTTTCTTAAACTACCATAAATGACGACAATAGATCAAATCATCTGAAGCACGTCAACTCGATTATTTAACAGTTTGTGGAACTGTGGAATTCGCGCAGCTCCAATAAGTGAAAGGTTCGTCGAACCGGAATTAGCTGCGGGCCAGATTCGGGCATTATTCGAGCGAACTTGGCGCGGTTGGCGATAAACCAGTCAAGAGTGATAAGCTCGTGCATAGAACATGGCCAGAAACACGTTTAGCACGGACGGCACAGCCGAAAATAAAATATTAAACAAATATTTAAAAATAAACAAAGACAAATAATAACCGACGCAGGTCCGAGACTCGATTCCGAACGGATCGGTCGAATATATATCAACATTATCTGATGATAACGAACCCAACTGGTTGACAAATGATCCGTTTATTAGAATGTCCCTGCGGCGGGAGATTGTAAGATACGAAGATCTGATCCAAGCAAAGCAGATCGAAGCTAAAATATAATTTATTGATATTGGCTTAGCCTTTCTTTTTTTGTTCGATTTGCTGGGCTGTTTTGTTCCGAGCGTGTCAACTAATTAAGCAAAAATAACGCTAAAACTCAATTGGAAACAAGTTCCAGCAAACAAACACTCGCCGTGCTATCCACATCCATTAGCATTCGGATAATCGGGTTTGGATCGGTTATTGGTTCGCAATCTGGAGCCATTAAAAGCGTATTAATAATGGGCATCGAGGAAAAAACAAAACGCATTGAGCTGGCGAATTAAATGGTAATTTTTCAAGTTCAGGGCATCCGGTGACATCGATACATCAGCTTTCAATTGATTTAAATAGTCTTAATTGTTTTCAATTTGGCTCACAGCCACACAATGGCCACCACTCGGCCGGGGCAGACTTGAACCCGAAACCCACTATTACGATTATGAGGCTAATTTCCATCATAATGGATCTCGGCCTGGCCAAGTGCCATAAACCCGTTTCCACACACATTGCCATGCATATATATGCATGTTTAAATGCACAAATATGTTCGGGCTAACCAAACATGCAAATGTCGGGGCATTCGGTGCAAGTGCATCCCAAAACAAATGCCCCCTAATTGGCAGCCAGGCCCCAAATTGATTGGGTTACTGGTTTCGGGTTTCGGGCTGCGGGGTTTCCCTCTGCCGTTTATTGGCCATTTAATTGGCCATTTCTCGCTTGGCCCAAATACACGGACATCCGGCCCCTTTGATTGCCATCGCCTTGCACAACTTTTCAAGTTCAGAGCGCGGTCAATAAATTGCACTTGTTGCCGTCGCACTTGTTGCTGTTGCCGCTGATGCTGCTGATGTTGCTGCTGCGATTCAATTATGACAGCTCTTTATTGTGTTAACGAAAACGAAATGTCAAATGCTGACTTGGCCACTGCTATTGACCTTGACTGTGCTGCTCTGCTTTGCTGAACTCAAACGTGATTATGCATATGAGTGTATTCAAATGGATGTGGCGGCCCATCATAAATTCGGTTACTTCTCCAGGTTTTACAGCCATTTAGCAAGTCCAAATTGATATTGGGGCGAATTTCAAATCACTCATAATCTGCAAATTCCCATTTAAATTGATTGGCAACTTGCTTTCAGCTGTTACATATTTCATGGGAGCTTGATTATGCTTGTAGGTAATAAATTCAGAATAGAAAATACCTGAAAATTAAATCAATTTAAAAATCAAAGTAAAACAATGGGATGAACGAGAAATTACAAATTACATTCATGTTAGCTTTGAATTATTCAAAGCAGTTTGTTGTTATTTTATTAATATTTATTATTTCTTTTAAGATTCAATATTTAATTGATAATATTGCTCAGAAAAAAACACTCCGGGATCAAATCGATATGCGCATGGTAAATATCTGGTATTTATAGGCATATCGATTTCACCATGCAATACTCTCTCGCAGATTGTCTGACTTCGAAAAATAGAGGAAGAAGCAATATGGCGACTTCAGTTCCGTGAGTGTGAGCGAGGAGAACGAATTCTCCTAGTTCATATCAAATTGAGATGCTGCATATCAAGTCAAAATTGATACCACATAGTATCAAATTGGTGGTAATGATGTCGTAAGCAAAGAGGATCTAACCTTTAAATCAATTTGTTATTTACATCATAGAGTTTTGTGATTTTCAAATCTTTACGCGACTCGACAGTTATTGTTGCGTCAACGTTACCTTCACAATGCAAAAAAATTCTTCCGAGTGTAGGAAAGCCTTGAGCCCGCTAACATATCTGGCTTGATGATAAACCTTTTGGGTGGCGAAGTGAAGTCCCAACATGGTTTGCCAGTCGGTTCTATTCGCCATGTTTGCACAGTTGTCGGTGCTCAGCAGTCCAAAATCCATGGGTGCACCCACCCCAGCACTCCCACTTCCAGCACTCGGCAGTGCGTCAAGTGGCACATGGCAACCCACAACCTGCAACAAGCCGCAAAGCCGGTTCATCTCGCATTTCGCAGGGCAAATTCCGAGTATTTAAGCCCCTGAACATCCTTTTCAATGGCTCTCTGACGCCCGGCAAAAAATGTAAGAGGGCCAAACTAGTTTAAGCTCCACGAATGCAAACGCACTATATGCAGCTGCTTGTCTAATATTTTTTTTCAAATTTCATTTTCCAACCAAGCTGCCAGCTTGTGTGTTTATTTGGATTAAGCTGTAAATGTTTTTTATGGGACAAGGAACATGGAAAAAGACTTATGAAGGAGCTTGTGTCTATATGCCTTTGCTCTCTTCCTCGGCTTAACAATTTTATTTCGATTTCTTCGGTTTTAATTAAAGTTGAAAATGTATGGTATTTCCGGCCCTAATATTAGTAAATAATAAAATGTACATAATAATTGCTTTGTAAGAAAAAAGGTAATATCAATGACAAAATATAAGGTTAAACTTGTAAAACATTTTTTTCTTAAATTATAAAATAATTATTTGTAATTTTCTTGTAATTTCCTGGTTCGGTCTTATAACGGCCTTTACACCGATTAATTAAAGCCAAAACTAATAAATGGAAAAAAAGTTAAAAACCATTTTATATTCTATACAAAGATATATTCTGTTATGAAGAAATTGTAATTAAGGAGGGTAGTTGTTCCCCTAACTCCTTAAAGGCTGAGAAAGAAAATTCCTAACGCCTTTGCCTTCTTCTTTGGCTTAATAACATTCTTTGAA
Organism: Drosophila pseudotakahashii; assembly: GCA_035046095.1. Lineage (NCBI taxonomy): Eukaryota > Metazoa > Arthropoda > Insecta > Diptera > Drosophilidae > Drosophila > Drosophila pseudotakahashii. The sequence goes on from JAWNOE010000266.1 coordinate 776,408, forward strand.
ACCGTTTTTTTCATTTTTAATTAAAGCCAGTGAACATATTTTGGCGGCGCTGCCAGAGAGCGAAAGTTGGGAAATGAGAAAAATGGAAAAGCTGGAAAAATAAACTCCAAGCACCGGGAACAAAAACAAGATTGCCTGCAACTCGCCTTTGAATAAACAAAAGGAAAAGCCAAATGGCAAGTGCAATGGAAAAATAGCTGAAGGGTGGGGGGATGGTGGGAGGAGGGTGTTGGGTGGGGGGAGGGGGGTGGTTGAGTGATTACCGCTTGACTGAACCGCTCGGCGGGATTAACTCCACTGGCGGGCAGGGGGAATTCAATGGAACAGCTGTTCCTCTTGGTGTGCATGCATAATTGGCGGCCGTTCATCGTGGCAGCCCTGCCTCGCATTTGTTTATACTCAATAAAAATGTGCCTTGTAGCTCTTGTTTTTCGTCCAAAGTCTGGCCATTCTATTTCGGGCCGGAGCTTCTGCTCTCTAGACGAATTTTTTAGAGCGTCGTTGATGGTCAATGCGACCAGGCAAGGTTAATTGAAAACCAGCGTTCTCCTCCAAAACAATCGAGTGGTCGAAAAAAAAAGTTTGGTTGTTACAGCACACTGACCGAAATTGCCATGATAGTTCTCCAATTAATAAAAAATTAAAAAAATCGATGCGCATGTAAATTTTTAGTTAAGCAATACGCATATCGTATTTACGTGAAACACTCTTTTCGAGCATATCAAATTTACCTGGCCGCATATCAAGTTGAAATTGATCTTACATAATGTAAAATCGATCTACGTTTCATATCGATTTTTTTTGGGGGTAGATATAAATATATATAAAACAAGAGAGAACGCTATAGTCGGGTGCCCCGACTATCAGATACCCGTTACTCAGCTAAGGGAGTGCGAGGAAGATGGATATATTAAAACTTTGATCGGTCATAACTTTTTAACGAATGGTCCGATTTAAAAAATTTCTTTTACATTTCGATAGGTTTTGATAATCACAATAAAACTGCATTTTAACATTTCCAAAATCTTTAAAGGTGTGGGAGCCAGACATCTTTCAAAAAATGAGGGGGCGGTTAGAGGGGGCGTGGCACCTTTTTGAAATAAACTTGCGCTGCGTAGGAACTCCAAGAATATGCATGCAAAATGCAGCATTTATAGTTTCCGAGATCTCAGCGTTCATACGGACGGACAGACAGACGGACAGACGGACATGGCTAGTTCGATCTTGATCCTGATCAAGAATATATATACTTTATAGGGTCGGAAAAGCTTCCTTCTCCCTGATACATACTTTTGCACGAATACAATATACCCTTTTACCCAACGAGTAACGGGTATAATTATCAAACTATTTTTTCTTTAAAGTCTCATTTTTTTCAGTGCATTCATTGGCGAGATGATTTCGTTGAGTATCCGATGATGAACGGAACTGCGCCAAGTATTATTTTTGAGGCCTCAAGGGCAAGGTTCGGCTTAGCATAAATTTACGACCCTCGGCATTATCTATTGTCAACAAGGCAGCCACCGTTCTAATAGAGCCCCGTTCGATTCCGACCCGAAACTGCACACAGCCGCACAGAAACTGGCCAAGTGGCTCTGGGCCATTTACATAATCTTTGGCCAGCACCCCGAGTTGGCTGCCAGTTGCGATTTATTGGCCAAAAGACCAGCCGGCCAACGGACACTGCCAACTCCCAGAGCTTGCACTTAATTATGCTCGTTATATTTTATAACTTATTTACTTGGACCCGGGAGATGGCGGCGGTTATCTAATTTATGCGCGTTGATTTGATGGCTCACACTTGGATAAATCACAATTTAATAATAGCGCTCCGGCGGACCAAGGGACTCATCGGGGGAAATTAACAATCAATCAGCACGTGCCGTTGTGTAAGAGACTTTAAATAATATATGAAGTAATTCAGTATGACTTTCGATGCAGAAGCTACGGAGGTAATTACTAACTATGACAGCAGCTGAATATATGAATAATTAAATTGTATGATAAGAACTTCTTATTAAGAAGCAGAAAAAAGAGAGAACGCTATTGTCGAGTACCTCGACTATCAGATACCCGTTACTCATCTAAAGGAAGTGCGAGGGTGATGTAGATAGCGATGCAGATAGTAGATGCAGCAAAGCGACTGCTAGATCGACTCGGCTAGTGATCCTGATTGAGAATATACATATATCACTATGGATGGCAGTCCATGTAGTGACGAAACGCACAAGGTGTGTGTGCGAAGGCGACTACTATATATAGCTGCAGAATCAGAAAATGTTAGAAAGTGTATTTCATGACGAGTGTAATAATTTTTCGTCACAAATGTTGAGATCAGAACTTTTGTATGTTGAAGGTGCGATCGTCACTAGTTTTTAACCTCGTTTTTTACCTGTTACATACTTTTGCACAAATACAATATACCCCTTAGTCTACAAGTAATTACAAGTATTGCCTACATACTTTAGTATTAAAGCGAAATTCTCTTTGATTCAATATAATATCATTGTTTATTTAGATAATAAATATTTGCGTTGGGCTAAAATTAAGAAGGTTTGTTTGATATTTTTAAAGTGCCTAAAGTTCAACCAAAGAATTAACTTTTTACAAAGCTTCTACAATTAGCTTCATCTGTAAAATATTTTTCTATAAAAATACAAATCACCTGGGCAATAATTCTCCCATTAGGCTTTCTAAAATCCCCCTTCTCAAAGCGAAAGACCCTAATTAGATGACTTCCAAGAGCGGCAAAAAGGCGAAATATACAAGCGGCTAATGCGTCTGCAATTAGCATTAACCCAGTGCGTTTTTATCACACTAAAAACGCAATTATGGGTTCAGTTCAGCGGGCAGTGCAGGCGCATTAATTGCCACCAACTCGCCGCAATCATCGTTGCAAAATGTCTCTTTGAGACCAACTAATTAGAGGTTTTGCGTCAGTTGGCGGCACCAGCCTCAATGACAAACGGCGACAGTTGGCGGTGGGGCAGTGGGTGGTGGGGCAGAGAGGCAGGGGGGTGGTGCAGCGTAGTGGGCGGTGGTGCAACGAGCCGTGAACGTTCAAAAAGCCACCACCTCCTGTCCAGAGAGAGAGAGGCGAATGGTTAACAGCCTCGGACATAATGAGAAGGAGGCCGTAAAGTATTTTAAAATAATATAACTAAAGACTTGGGTCACCCTAAAAGTCGAACGCAAGTCTTGCTCAATTTATTTTCAAGCGCTTTGCTGCTTTTATTTTATTTCCCTTTCAAAAGATCAGGCTGATATGCTGGTACTTTTTTCTTTAAACAAAACAATCATATTAAAGTTGACCCAAGGAAAATGAATCGTATTGTCTGCCCACCGCTCTACTTTAATGCCTTGTGTTGCAAGTGCAAAAAAAAAGAAACAAGACAAGACCTTTAACCTTTCAAATGCTCGGTTGAAAGGTAGCTATTCTTGAGAAGCTCATCTAAGCGTCAGTTTTAAGCTTAGCTTAAATTAACTTAAGTCCAAGGGCCCTGAAAAATAACTTTTAAAATGTAGTTTGAGTACAAATCTTGTTAACACAATAGCTTTTATATACAACTTAAATCCAGGGACCGAAAATAACTGTTATTTGAACAACTTACTAGTTTTATTTTAATCTACCCAAGAAGAGCCACAAAAGAACTTTAAGTTTTATTTTTGAGTTTTATAATAAAACTCAAGGAATAACTGTTATTTTTCAACTTTTATTATAAAACTCAAAAATTAGTGTTATCTGTCAATCGAAAAATAAAACTCAAAAAATAAGTGTTATTTTTCAACTTTTATTATACAACTCAGCAAATAACAGTTATGCCTTGAGTTTTACATATAAATCCGAAAATAAGTGTTAAAGTGTGATTTTTATACCCGTTACTCGTAGAGTAAAAGGGTATATTGTATTCGTGCAAAAGTATGTAACAGGGAGAAGGAAGCTTTTCCGACCCTATAAAGTATATATATTCTTGATCAGGATCACTAGCCGAGTCGAACTAGCCATGTCCGTCTGTCCGTCTGTCCGTCCGTATGAACGCTGAGATCTCGGAAACTATAAAAGCTAGAGGATTGGCATTTTGCATGCATATTCTTGGAGTTCCTACGCAGCGCAAGTTTATTTCAAAATGGCGCCACGCCCCCTCTAACGCCCTCAATCGCCCTACACCATTTTTTGAAAGGTGTCTGGCGCCTACACCATTAAAGATTTTGGAAAACTAAAAATGCAGTTTTATTGTGACTATCAATACCTATCGAAATGTAGAAGAAATTTTTCAAATCGGACCATTCGTTAAAAAGTTATGCCCGATCAAAGATTTTATATATCTATCTCCCTCGCACTCCCTTAGCTGAGTAACGGGTATCTGATAGTCGGGGCACCCGACTATAGCGTTATCTCTTGTTAAAATAAAACTCATAACAGTTACGGTCCCTGCTTAAATCCCAAAACATCTTTTAAAAAGTGTTCCTATTTAATGAAGCGTCTTTTGTGTATCAACAAAAATTTTGTATATTTTGTTGTACCTATTTATACAAAACTTTGAATTTTAAAGTTTAATTTATTTTTTCTCATCAGAGTTAATTAGTTCTTAACTAAAAGAACAACACATTTCTCACTTTGAATACCATTTTATGAGTATAATTTGAAAAATTGAATAATTAAACCTTCCATTTTATACGTACACCGAAAAACATATCGATATAAAACGTAGATCAATTTTACATTATTTAAGATCAATTTTAATTTGATATGTGGCCAGGTAAATTTAACCTGGTCGAAAAGAGTACTTCATGTAAAAACGATATGGGTATGGCCATATCGATTTTACGGCAACATGCTTTTTTTTGTGTGTATTGTATATTTATCCATTTGAAGAAGGCACTTTTAACCTTTGTAATACTTTTGAATTGTTTATTTCTTTTCAATTTAGGGAGAAGGAGAAATCCAGTTGTTGCTTCTTCAGGCTGCAAATAAACTCGATAAGCATTTTAGGTAGCACGTTTGGGCCATGTCATCTGTTTTTAGTTTGGCCAAATGCAGTTTGATGTTGCCGCATGTAAAATGAAGGTGTTGCCCGCTGATGTTGCTAGTTGCTAGTTGCTGCCATCGTGTTGCTGTTGCGATGTTTTGCCCTGTAGGGCAGTGTAAATGAGCAACAAAAACGCAATTTTGCAATGCGGCTGGAAAACAATGCAGATTTTGTGTTGCGGTTTATTCATCGGCAACATTTGCGGAGATTTCTTTTCGGATTGGATTGGCTTGGCTCTTCTTGGGCAATCGTGGTTTGTCGCTTAAGTCTTTTGTTTGGCCGTCCGCGATGATGAATTCATGGCAAATAAGTCAAGGCGTAGCCATCGCTTGGCAACGCATTCGAATTTAGTCGCCGAATCTGATTCCAATTCCAATTCCAATTCCGATTCCGATGCCAATCCGTTTTTAGACTGGCACATTGACGTGCCGGGGCAATTGACTCATTAAAATATCAAAAGCCACCGCAGGCATTCTGATTGAAGAGCAAACTATAAATAAAACCCTCACGTCTCCGTGCCCAGTATTTATATTCGCATTTCCATAACTCAAGTGGCGGTCACTTCGGCCACTTGGATTGTTTGGCCGGCAAACAGAAGAAGACCCCGTCAAAAATCGATTGTACTCCCAACTAGCATCTCTAAAAGACCTGAATATCTGTTCTTGGCCCAAAGGTTGTGCAACATTTGCATTTTACTAGCTGCGACTAGGCCAACTTCGAGTGAATGGATGTCTGAAAACTCCTCCAATTTGATGGGCTGCTCCAGTTTGATGGGTTTATCGCCAAGATGTGGTACACATGCCAACGGAAATCAGCTGAGCGTTTGAAGTTGCCAACTGTTATTTATGTTCGCGTATGTTTTTCCATCCGAGTTTTTTATGACAAGACGACAAAGTAACTTTGAGTTGTCACTTAACCAACAGAACAGTGCTCGTACGTTTGTCACTGCGTCTTGACCATGGCACACATGTGCATGTGGCATGTGCATGTGGCATGTCATCAGCAACATCAACGCTTTGGCATATGGTAACACGATCGGCGATTAATCCACCACCATTATTATCGCTGCGATTATGGCAGCTGTTGGCACAGAGATCCGTCAATTGAGGCGCCTCATCAGCCCCTCGACCGCAAAGTTGTCGAGAAAACCCATCAGATTCAATAGTCTCGTAATTGTTTTCTCTGGAACTGAAGTTACCTAAATAATAGTGATTACAGTTCTTCGAAAAAAATAATGGTATTATATTAAAAATTGAAAACATTTTTCGAGAGAACTGTAATAAATTCTTTATAATATCCTAAAAATGTTCACATTATAAGGGGTAATTTTGCTTAGCTAATTAAGAAACATTTTATTTTTTTTAATTTTTAAAAAATAACCAAAAAGACATTAATAGATATTTTTGTTAGGTATTACCTAAATCGTATGGCCTTTTCTTATCTGTTATGTATGATTTTCGGGGAGTGCATACCAGAAATTAGGAAAATAGGCCATAAGCTCAAGTGAAACACCCACCTGGAATTATCGTCGATTGAGCAGCTTGCACAGGTAGGCAATAATTTGAACTATTCGCGGGTGGGCTGCATCATTTAATGCTTTCTGCGAGGTCTGCAATCGGTGTGGCATAAAAGTGGCTGATTGCCACACCGGCGAGTGAAACTGAAACCGCAGAGACAGCAGCCTCGTCAGCTCTTTGTCGATAACACGGAACCTATTCGACGACGATGAGCCAACCGGCCACTTTTGGCTGCTTTGCCGGCGATGATGAAGCTGTCAGCACGCTGCACTTATCTATCGATCACACACATAACTGCCCATCTCAGCCAGACACTGCTTTCAGGTAAATGCATCATCAGTTTTCGGGGGTGTGCTATCTGTTGGCATTTAGCCACGTTACCATAAATTATGGCCAACGGGGGCGGGGAGGAAACACGCGTTGCAGAAAAATTATGCAATTGCGCAAAACCCTTTTTGGCTAATTAATGCAAAGTCATGAGCGAGGCAAAAACGCTTGCATCAACATCACATCAACCCCGACTGACTGCCAGTGCATCGTGGCCACGAAGTGGATTCTTTGCGAGCGCCAAACCAGTTCCACTTCCAGTTGCAGCTCCAGTTGGCCAAAGCGGATGCATTCGAGGCGCCGCTGGTGGAGAGCCGTAAACGCCAGAGCGTTAAATTGTGCAAGCTCCTGCTTTTGTTGCTCACGAAAAAACGCTCTCCAAAACAAACACGCGCACATTTAAAAGCCTTACCTTAGCGTTAACTTATTTGTACGGTTTTTATTAAATCTATTCCGAAATAACACAAGCTTACGAGTATACAACCTTTTAAAGGGTTCCGACGAAAAATAAATAAATATTAATCCAAAACATTTAAGATTTTTCTAAAATTAAGTCACAACAAAAATCTGGTATTTATACGCATAACGTTTTTACCATGAAGTACTGGTAAAATTTATATTCAATAATATCAGTTTGCCGATTTCTCTCTCTCGGAAAGAGCAATAAGCAATAAAGCGACTAAAATTACGTGAGTGGGAGCGTGAAGAACTAATTCTCTGAACTCTGAATAGAGCGGGATAGCGCTAAAGTTACATGAGTGGCAGTAAGAAAGACACATTTGAAATTCGAACCGGTCACTTAGAACACGTTGTTTAAAGTTCGAGCACATCGAATTGATATGCGGCATATCAGGTCAAAATTAATACCGCAGAATATCAAATTGATCATCGTTTCTAGATACACAGAATAACAAACAAATTCAAAAAATGTGGTAACTTTTGATATATTGTGAAACATAAAGTTTTGCCAAGTTCTCAAGCAAATAACCCAAAGACATTCTTACCGTTTTGTAGTTAACAAATTATACCAAAAGTTGTTACCGTTTGATTAAAATCTCTATTTAATTTAATTATTATGTCTACTTACAGACTACGATGCCCATCTGCAAAAGTTCGCCGGGCACGGCGAGCAAGAAAACAGCCACGGATATATCCGCCGATCACGTGACGGAGGCGGCCCAGGTGAAGCGGACCCGGGAGCAGGCCTACTTCAACTCCTACGACTTCGATGCAATCGAGGTGCTGCCCTACGACGAGGAGGACGACGAGACGGGGGATACGAATACGAGTCAGAGCAGGAGCAGGAGCCAAAGCGGGAACGGCAGCAGCAGCAGTCGGAGCAGCAGCACCAGGAGCTACTCCGGGGCCAAGGATCCTGGTGCGGCCAATAAGTTCGCCTATCTGCAACGCCTGGGAGCCTTCTTTGCTCGAAACGGAGCAGCTGTAGGCGGATCGGCAGCAGAAGAAGCCGCAAGTGGAGCGGCTTCAAGTGGAGGAGGTCCCAATCCAACCAAATCGTCTACGAAAAGCAGCAGCGAAAATTTTCTTCTTCCACGAGCTATGCTTAAGTATCAAAGGTAATGCATATAAAATATAAAAGAAGAGAAAATTCTTGTTTCGAGTACCAAGATAAGGATTCTATACACAATATCAGGGTTTAGTCAAGATATTCTCCTAATACTTAGAACTTACTAAATTTCTTCTTTAAATACAGAACATGGTACTCTTTATTCTGTTTTTCTTAAACTAGTTTTGAAACAATTTCAAAATTATTAAAAACAAAAGAAAAATGTATATTCTAAAATCACTTCTTTTTCAATATTTTTAAAATTAAAAGTTTGTCAAATGCTTCCAAAAAATTAAACACCTATGTGTTTTTGGTTCATTTTGATTTACCTAACACTTGATTTCATTTTTAAAATAAATAATTATTAAATAAACAATAATTGACTAGGATTCTCTCGGAAAATCGAATTTATTAACTTCGATATAGCATTGAGAAGCTTTTTAGATCCAGCCTCTTAAAAATCTTTAGTAAATTCTCCAATATTTAATAGCAGAGCTCCAATACCCAAAGTCATGGTATAAGCCCCTAAAATGTGCACCGAATTAAAGGTTTAGATATGGATACCCATCGACCTTCAGCGCTTCCATGACGACCTTGACTTAAGGGGTGGGGGGGTCGAAACGGGGAGAGAAAACCCCAGAAAAGGCACGACCGTCGCAGATCGGAAACCCTATTTGTTGTTAATGCAATTACGGACGCAACACTTCACGGTTCCAGCCACTTGAGCAGCAGCGAGCGATATTTTGTAATTATGTTGTTGCGAGCCAATTAGCGCGGCATTAAGCCGGATGGCAATCAGCGGCGGAGTGTTGCCCCAAATGGGGATTATGATGGCCAGAGATGGTTCTGAGATCGGATGGCCAGAGTCGAGGCACAGGCAACCTGTTGCTGCCACAGCGACTATGTAAATCATGTCTGCAGCGGCGGCGAAGTTCAAGTTGCTGCTGCTGCTGCTGCCGTGGCTGCTGCATCGAGCAATGCGGTTTTTGGCGCCTGTTGTCAGCCTTCACCTCTTTTTCTCTTCATATACTCGTATATGTACAATGCACATACATAGCTGCATATATATCTTGTTGTTTTTAGAGAAGCTTGGCAAAACACTTGACGGCGGTCATCGCCGCAAAAGCAGCAGCAACTGCAGACAGCTGCAACAATTACGTTTATTAATTGAAATTAAAGAAGCCACCAGCACCACATGATCTTCGAATCGCCGAAGGTCACGAGCTGCGAGCCCGTTTTGGTTTGAAATATTTATCAAAAATACAAAATAAATACTTGGGTATGCATATGCATTAAGTCGTGCCGTGTATTGACAGCAATTTCAATTAATTGGCAGATAGTTTCGGTTTCCAACTTGTTTCAGCTATTTTGGTCATTGCATGGGGCAGAATATGGAAATCAGGCATTGCCACGATAGCCATGATAAGATAATCGTCAGATATGCTGTCAAAATAGCAAACGATTCGAGAAAAGAGCGAGTGAGTTTCCCGTCAAGGTCATATCATACTCCACCATATCATATATCCGCCCTTTAGCGAACCCCAATCGATTGGCGATTCAATCGGCGTTGGTACTACACTTATTTTGCGTTAACTGCTCACGCATGCTAACTATGATAAAACCCAGTGGGGAGTGGATTTCGCACAGTAGCTCTTCCAACGCGACCTTGGCCAAGTGCGATTCCATTGTCCCATTAGCCCCCATCAATGCAGTTAGACGGCCAGGCGATCAATTGTTGATACTCGTCGCTAATTTGTATTCAATTTTTGAGACCGCCTAGGCCATCGTTATATCTCTGGCTTATGCCAAGGTCGCTTAGGCGTTTAGCCAATCCAACCGACCAGAGCCAGCACACATCCATCTTGAGCGTTAAGCATGTGCGAAATCGGCGATATAACATATAATCGCTGCAATAAAAACGCGCTGGCCCATTGATTGATTTGCAATTGATAGACGGCCAGATCGCGACTCAGATGCCGAATTTCCAGTCGCCTGTAATTTGTCTTGGCAAGCAGTCAACAACAATTAGCGGCCACACGATAGTGTTTACTAACGGTCTATAATACTTGTCCGTATGTCCGCATGTCCGTATGTCCGTATGTCCGCTAGGTCGCTTGTCCGCCAAATTTGCTTGTCCGCCGGTCCACCAGTGTTCCGTGCATGCAAACGAGGCTGAACATTTTAATTAACACAGTTCGAACAAACAAAATAAACATATACATATACCTGTAGCCCAAGATTGCAAAATATTTCATGAGCCAAAAGGTAACCTTGCCGCTTCTGTTGGTGCGATATCTATGGCCAGTTGCCACTACGCATCGGTAGCCGCGCCACCAAAACTCGAAGAAATACACATAGTAACACTCGCCACTGACCGCAACTTATCAATTTTTGGGTGCGTAACGCACCGACTTACCATACAAGAACAGGCCGAAAAGCTGCAGCAACAATATCTGGTAGCAACAACCGTTATTACGCAACTTTCAGCACTCATTCCGTTTGGCCAAAAGCCAGCGTTGACCTAGTGCCGAACGCCGAGTGCACCGAGAACCGAATCTGGGACTTGTTACCGATCGTAAGTGAGTTATTAAAGCAATGCCACTGGCGCCAAGCGGTCAAAAATGCAAATCTGCCCCAGAGAAAATGCAAATGCCGTGCGATTAGAATTTCGAATAGTAATACTTGAGCGAAGGAGCAATCAATCAGTGGGGCTTTTAGGAAAATAAATCCCTCGGGGACCAGATTTCGATTTGGTAAAATTAATATTGAGCATATATTCGAAGGGCAATGATTTAATTGATTAACATATTTCAAAGGCTTTCAAAATGTAGGATCAGTCGAAATTGCACAATTGATTGATGATACGATGGAAAGTGAAAAGAGAACCCAACATAATTCATTCGAAAATCCACAAGAGATAAGGATCTGAATAGTTAATATATTTTTACGAAGCTGTGATTAATAAGTGAGTCAACCTAGGAAACCAACTAATGTGGATCAACAATGAAGACTAAAAGATATACAGATAAAACTATATTTTTGTATAGATTATAGTATTAGCAAATTGCTTGAGATGGTGTAAAATCTAATCAAACTTTAAAGGAAAGCTGAAAGTTCAAATAAAAGATTAGAGTACTTTAAGTTGGAGAAATTCAACTTTATTTGACTCTAGTACAATGGAACTCTGAGATATCCGCAAAAAGATGGAAAATAGCCAGTCCCCCATAAATTTCGGTAGCCATCTGTGAAGAGTTCGGTGAAGTGCCCTCCACAGTGGGTAGCTTCCGTTCCATTCAATTAAGTTTCCATTTCATTTCGCTGCACTCAGCCAGCCACCTCTTGCCATCCTTTGGCCAAGTCATCAGGCACCGGCGAATTTCATGGTTCACCAAAAAGTTGGCCCAAACTTAGACTCACACACGCTGGCAGAGAAAATCGAAAACGAAATATTCAGCCAAAAGTGACTCAAAGCAGTAGACTTCACTTGCATGCCTAACTTTACAGTTAGGCAGTAAAATACAGCCGAAAAACAGACAAAAATCAAACAAACCGAAAGCTAACCGAATTGCAACAGTAACTGAAGCCGAAATCCTGTTTAGAACGAGTTTATTTGAATTGAAATCGAATTTGTATGTTGATGCTGAATTTCTAAAACACGCTTTCAAATGTTCGGTTATATATGTGTAGTAAGAACTAAATGTGATTGCACAGAATAAGTATTTCTTGGACATCCGGGAGACATTCTGCGGGGAATCCCAGTCCAGTGCACTTTCGATATTTGCATCTCAGCTGGCCGAGAAAAAATTGAAAACGTAAACAAAGCGACTAACCCAGTTAACCAGTTTTCGCCTTCGGCTGTGAAGTTTTCCAGCGCTTACACCATGGAATGAAAATAAATCACTAAAAGTTTGGGTTTCAGTAAAAAATATTTTCCAAATAATAATAGAAGATGGCATGTGTTTAAAATAAGTTGATTTAGTTTGGGCCTCAAAATGGGATTTTTTTTTAAAATTTCAGAGAGATATGATTTAAACAGTTTTTTTCAAATGTAATCTACTATGTTTTGGGCAAAAACTCCTTCTTTCCCACTGTACTTTTGTCATTTCCCAGTTGGCGACGCATAAACAAAACGGCAATTGCGAAAAACCAACAAAAACCACTTTCCAACGCCAGGTTTCCCTTTCGTCCGAGTGTTTTCCACCGATTTTCATGGCTCTTTCTCTCGCTTTTCCCGCTCTCATTGCAGCACGGCGACAACATCAGCCTCGCCATCGTCCACATCCACGGCAGCAGCTCCAATGCCATTGAAGAATGGACTGGCCAATGGAATGGGGAATGCAATTGGTCACGACCAACAGCTGGAGGTGACCACCACCACCATTACCACCACCAACGGAGTGGGGGAACGCAGCAAGAAGTGCTCGATTGCCTCCAATGTCAGCAGCACGCATTCCGCGGATTCCGGACTGCCACTCGCAGCAGCAGCAACATCAACAACAGCAGCAGCAGCAACATCTGCAGCGGCGGCAACATCTGCGGCAGCATCGGCTACACAGGCACAGGCGGCTGAGACGGGCGGCTCACACTATTCGACGGACAAAAGCGGCTCGTCCGGTTATTACAGCTCCAATGTGTGCTCCACTTACTCGCTGGACGAGCACATCTACTGCGAACCGGTCATCGATGTCCAGGAGAAGATCAAGAGTGTGGCCGCCAGGCAGCGACAGCGACCGCCGCTCCAGCTGCCAACGAAAGTGGCGGCTCCCCAGGAGGTGGCACTGGCATCGACGGACCCACCAGAAGGCTCCGCCGAAAAGTTGTCCGCAGTGAAGAGTCAGCGCTCGGACATGCAAGATGCAGCTGGAGCTGCTGCCGCATCGAATGACCATCATCAAAGCCAATCAAAGGCCGAGGCGGCCGAGGGGCTGCAGCACTACAGCAGCAAGCTGCGCATCCTGGAGACGAGCATCGAGAATCTGGACCGCCACCTGAAGACCTTTCCCTGCCTGTATGCCCAGGAGCATATAGTGAGCTTCATGCAGGCCGCCGGGGCAAGAGCTGCCGAACCACCGAGCCACTCCCTGGACATTGGAGAAAAGCTGCGGGCCTACAACCAGCTGCCCACCATCATGGAGCAGCAGCAGCAGCAGCAAGAACAACTGGTGGATGATTCGTTGCTGGACATTGACCTAGATGCCTTTCTTTTGGCGCCCAATGTTGGCCATCGGGGCATAGACAATCCCAGCTTTCTGAACGACGAACAGCTGGCGGAGAACAACTACAAGTGCGCCAAGTACATCAACTCCTGTCCCGAGGATGCCTATCGCCTGGAGAGTGAGAGGGGCGGAACGGGGGGCGGCCCTGGAGTGGGCGTGGCCGAGGAGACGTATGCCAAGCGCTATGAGGATCAGCTTCATTTCCAAAACACCCGTGAGCTGCTGGAGGATGTCCGTGATAAGATCCGCCTCCTATCGCGTGCCACGCCCCCGCCCGCAGCCACGGCCACGCCCACACCCGCCAGCACCCCGCCCTCGGATGTGCCCAAGGAGCTGGAGGGCATGATCCACACGCTGAAGCACGAGCTGGAGTCCTACCTGCAGCGCATGAACCAGCACAGTGAACTCGAGCTGCGCCAGCTGTGCAGCGGCCTGGGTCGCCAGCAGCACGTGGTCCGCCTGCAGAACGCCCTGGAACGCAGACGCAGTTGCGCCGATCTCCAGCTGAACGCCTACGAAGCGGTACGCGATGGTGTGCTAATCTCCGCCAGCGGCAGACCGCTCAGCGTCCGCGAACAGATCATGACCATTCGATGTGCCAGCGATCCCAACTTCAAGATGAAGCGCAAGTCCATAGCGGAGATCTTCCCCGCCGCCGAATGCTATGTGGAGTCGGAGGTGACCACCACCAGTATGTCGCGAAGTGCCACGCCCTCGCCCGCCTCCACGCCGCAGCTGGAGCTCGAGGCCCTGCACCCGGGCATGGCCAACACGACCACCACAGTCGTTACGCAAATGCAGCGGAATCTCAGCTTCCACAAGCCCATCCTGGCGATGGCCAGTACCAGTCAGGGAATCAGCGGAGCCATGGCGGTCGACGGAGCTGGTGGGCACAAGGCAGATCGGGAGCGGGAACGGGAGAGCATTGCCGAGTGGCACCGCAAGAAGCCGAGCATTTGGGAGATGTACTACGGCACCAACCGGCTCCATCAGTCCCTCCTCGGAAAGCAGCGAGGTGGGGGCGAACTGGTCATCAGCAGTGCCCAGCCCACTCTGTCCTATGTGAGTACTGTATACTTTTGCATCGGGGAGGCTATTGCATCGGGGAAATGGTGGCTAAGTGCACATTAACTGCAATTTGGGAGGACCATAAAAAATTGCTTGGCAAATATTAATATTTTCAGATATTCATTTAATTTACGTCCCTGTTTAGAGAGAGACTTAAAAATTTTTAAAGCAGTAAGAAGTCATCAAATAATTCTCGCAACTAGGGGCATATAAATATTTTCATGGAATACACCTCACTTAATATTTTTCAAAGATGCATCAACCTTTTTAAAGTGAAAAAACCATCAAAAATTAGTTTTAATATAGTAATATTAGGTATATTGATTTGCTTACAACCTCTACTGATTTCAATTTATATTTGTCAGGGACCATAAAAGTTATAAGTTATAACTTTATTTCCTTATTTCATTCCTTAATCGTTATTTATCACCAACAGTGACATTTATTTAATTAAACATGAAAATTAAAATAAATTATGGATTTTTTAGGCTTTGACATTTAAAATTTCTAGCTCAATTTTGATTACCATTTTAATTTATTAGGAGATCTGTAACTAGTAACTATCTCAACGATCGTATAAAAAAAAGTGCAATAAAAACAAGTTTCCCATTTTTATTGCATTTTTAGCGTCCAATACAATAAATATTTATCTCGATGGATAATTCAGTGGATGAGCATTCACTTTAGTTTGGCTGAGATCCATGCAATCGCATAATAATTCCACGATTCAATTCACTCCCTAACGAGTGAAATAATTAGCGATAATTTAATTCGATTTGCATTTCAATGGGATTCTATGCCAACAAAATCCACTTCCGTTCACTGAATTAATCAAACTGAAACTTAAAAAATAAATTCATTGTGGGCTTGTTATAAAACGTTCAGTATGCTGTGGAAAAGCAAATCCTTGTGTTAAATCCACTAAGTGATTAATCCTTTAAAACTTGAGATGAACGCAAACGAGTGATAGACTTTTGTTTTCCTTGGCTCGAATATAAATGATATATCATTAGCAAAGCTTGGGTCAAGTGTGTTTCGAAATATGGCCGTATTTAGATCAGCCGCCGCTTGCAGAGATAATTATGATCCGGCCTGGCCAACGAGGCGTATGATTAATGCTCCGGCTAATAGCAACCCAGCCAAGTTGCAGCCCAAGGTCGGCCAGCCCCATGAAAATTGAACAATCGAGCAGGCAAACCATCTCAAGTTCATGCTGCGATTTGCATGGCTCCAGAGGCTTCTTGCCCTCAGCTCATTAAGCTGGTCAATTCCTCGGCCAATTCCTCAGCCACTTCGCATTCTAAGCTGGTTCGTGCATCCACAGTCGCTGATCAGCTCATCCTTGGCCGCAATGCCATCTTGGCCATTTTGGTAGCATCGTGAGCTCGGTAATGCCAACACCCGCGCACTTTTGGCCAGAACTCGAGCCACGTCATTCCCCACGTCAGAGTTTATTATGCGCCAGACGCTGCCATCTATAAAGTCGATAGCTTCCATTTGGCCACAGAGTCAGGGCCCCTGCGAAGCGGCCGTTTGATTAATGGATCTGCCTGGCTACTGTTCCCCTTTCTCAGCCAAAGATCTCGATAATTGCATCTAATGCTGGTCCCACTCCACTCCAAACGGCTGCCAGATCGATTGCATTGCCTTGCCCCGCCGACTCCCAAGAGTCTACTAATGACTCTTCAGTTTAGGAGCCAGATTAAGTTATAATGCCGATAAGTGACTGCAAGTCGAGAGTTATTGCATTGGCAAACAAATAACCATATCAACGGAACTCTTAACTAAACTAGATATTGGTTTTGACATTCCACATTCAATTAATCACTTTCCATTAAAGTTCATGAGTGCTGTCATACGAAAAGAGGATCGAATTATTACCCTAGAAAATATTTGTTGTCTTTTAAAGCATAGTTTGCCACTATGCACCCAAAAAAAATCGATATGAAACGTATATCAATTTGATATGGGGCCAGGTAAATTTGACATGGTCGAAAAGAGTACACTCAGGGAAAAAATTGGTCTGATTGGGTCTGAAAACGTGTCTGTTTGAGTCATCATTATAAGAATTTATGGTATCATTTTAAGAACGGATTTTTAAGACCGCTGTTCTTACTCTAAACACGAAACTTACTTAACTTTATATTTATATTATATTTATATTTTTTGATCTTAAAGTTATTAAGGAAATGTTAAATATGTATTTTAAAAACTTTTTACTTACTGTGATTTATCCGGTTTTTGAACCGGGGTCCTCTCGCATCAGAGGCAGACGCCTTACCAACTGGGCCATCGCACCATTTCACGGGCGAGTGCATAAGTTCAACTTAAATCTAAAGTTACTGGTCTTAAATTAATACCGAATGGTATCAATATAAGAACATGGTCTTAAAAAAAAATAAGAACAAAACGGTATTAATGTAAGAAATTCGGTCTTAGATTTTTTCGGTCTTTTTTTTCTGGGTGTACTTCATGTAAAAAACGATGGGTTTAGCATGACATGAAATTTACATGGCCATATCGATTTTACGGGAACATGCTTTTTTTTGTATGCCTATAGCTCTGGTACTTATACTATTTTTATTAGCCCTTTTATATATATCTTTAAGAGTGGTCAACCAACTTCGGCACTCTTTTCGGAATTAAATAGTTACATATCTCTCCTATATGGTCGTATCTGAATTTTGAATCTAACTTAAGATATATAAGATATGCGCATTTAAAATTTTAAAGTCACAGCATAGTTAAAAACTCTTTATTTTAAACAACGTTTAAAAGTCAAATAAAAATATTTTCTTCTACAATTTATTTTTGACGCAATTTATGACTTTAAATTCCTAATATTCGATCTTTTTTCCAAGTAAGAATCACACTTTAAATATTAAAGGGTATTTTACTCTCCAATATGCGCTCAAGAATTGTATGCTTTTCGGATAGAGAGACTCCTAAAATTCCGTTACCAATTTTGGCTTCCGTTCTGCGCCTTCCGTTTTCGGCCAGCGGCTTATGCAATATCCGCAGCCGCGACTCGACCGATTCTGGCCAGCACTCAAACGCCGTCAATCGCCGAGCTCACGCCCGGCATCCCAATGAGTTTTCACTTTCGGCCAGGTTTATTCACCTTTGCGGCATATAGCAGATAGTCGATCTATCGCGGGCGATTTGAACTTGAGCGCCTGAGTGGGGCAATCGTGCGAAAAATACGGTTAAGCGATACTGTACCAGTTAACCTTTAAATTCCGTTAAGACGGCGGCCGCATCTTGGCCAACTGGCCATCGATTGTGGCCACGATAACCGGCCGAAAGCCAATGAGGCGTCAGGGCGTGCAACAAGTGGCAAGAAGTTGCCCTACAACTCGGATGACCTTTAAGGACGTTCGCGAAATTCCGCAAGAAGAGCAGCCGCCCCATCCTGAAGCGGGGACCTCCTCAACAGCAAAAGCAAAGGCAACAGCCCGCTCGAAACTCGTCCCACGGCAATTGACCGGCAGCAAACGAAACGAAACGAAACCGAAAACTAAACGGGTTTGCTGTCATGAATGCCAAAACGAAATCGAAATCGAAACCGAAACTGAAACTGAAAATGAAACGAAACTGAAAACGCAGAGAGATGTAAGGCGATCTGGTCCAAAAGCTGCACGCGTTTTAGCTGCCACAAAGTGTTGCAATCGGAATCGCAACCACGCTTGCCACCAGTGGACAGTTTGCAGTGGGCAGTTGCCACCGCACCACCACCACCACCACCACCCAATCGCTAACTGGGTTATGGCGGATTCCATTTGGGGGGCAGGCCTCAAGAGCAGTCGCTGGTCATGGAGTTGTCAACCTTCTTCGGTTGCCATTTTGCATGGGGAGGCTGTCATTCGGGCCTCTTAGTTGAGGTTCTCCACTTGGGGAAAAATAGGGGAAAAGCTAGTCTAATTATTTTTTAGTTAAAAATAAATAGGCTTCACTATTTTAAATTTTTTTATAATATTCGAAGGATAAAGATATTCTATTTGATAATCGTCAGGGAATTTTAAAATTTTTTTATAATTAGGGATCTTTTCAACGGAACTTAGGTTAATATTATATTTCATGTATGTAGCCACTTATAAATAATATATATCTATTTATATGTATGTTTTTCTATCAAATGGGATTCTTTCAGAACTATCTCAAGTCAGTACAGTGAACATTTAGTATAACCGAAAAATGTTCTCCCAAGATATATAAAATATCATTATTAAAATACATTCAGACCTACAAAGCGGCTAAAAAACAATAGGTGCAGTGCAAATTGATTTTATTATCTTTCGAACTGATCAAATTGACCTCCAAACGGCACCGGATTGATCATTGATCGCTTTTCTCTCAGTGCACTGGCCACCTTGGGGGTCTCTTCGGGTTTATATAAAAGCCTAGTGGCCGTTAGTTGTGGCCCAGGGGTATTGCTTCCACGGAAGCTGCGGCACTGCCCGCAATTATGGTATCAAATTTCCACCTATTGCCCATACGCCGTGTGCGCCGAGGGAAAGGCAGCGACTAATTAGACTGCCACTGCCACCTGAATTTCGCAATTCTGCCACGCCCATCCAGAGGCAGAGCCGCCCCCTCCGGTGGCTATGTCGGTGGTGGTGGTGGTGGTGACTCAACCAGCCAGCCTCCAATTGCAATTTCACCACTGCAAAAAGCGGTGCAAAAACGCGGAGCAGGCGAAAGAAGAAAATTCATTTGCAATTGCATAAATGTTTGCACACACTTTTAAATTGAATTAAATCCGCGACTCAGGCTCGCGACTCGTGGACTTATTGCCACACTTTACTCGAGTTAGCATAAGTCCGTTAATTGGCGAAGACAAAACAAAACTAATATGTGTAGAAGTGCCCCCCATGAAGACATTCACCTGGTATTGGGCCAGTCGGCGGATCAGTTGTTGACTTCAGCTCGGCGCAAATGGATCAGGGATTAGTGCCGAAAACAATGGATCAGTGAAAAGTTCCCCGAAAAAATGGTACAAGCGAAACGAACTTCAAAATACTTCCCATCGGAATGAGATGTGGGCAAATATTTGTACCTTATTATTAGACCTCGGATTATAATGTAAAAAACATCATATTGATGACAGTATGTAGATCAAGATTAAGCTCAGATATCAGTGAAGTTTGTGATACAAAATAATAACAATATATAAAATATTAGATAGTCAGACTCTACAATTTTCATAACAATCATATATTATACAAAATATCATCTTAATGCCAAAATAATTTAGGAACAATTTTTTTTTTTAAGGAAAATAATCAGATATTTCTTTAAATTTATTTTGACCAAACTTTAACTTATAGAATTCCATCGTGCTGGAATGAGCTGTAAATAAACCAAGACAAAAATGTTCAAGTGCCGGAGAAAATACGTAGACTCTCGTGTCTGCAGATAGCGCAAAGTACAAGATATCACTTCTAGGTAGACAATCCGAATTGCAGTCAGGTGAATTTCCATTGCCGCGACGTGAGCAAAAATACGGATTCCCCGCCCGGCGGAGATTACGATGGTCGGCCATTTGTTCGTGGACGTGTTAAAATTTTGTTTTCTCTTGGAGTGATTTTTCAAACCTGATGTACTTGCTCGTCGGTACCAACAAACATGCATTAAACTTGGCCAACTTCCAGAGCGACAGCGGGGAAACAGAAGCGCTTTCAATGTCAGCGGAGGAAAACGTGTGCGGCAAATTAAAAAGCCGCCGCCGATCGATGGATTTTCTTTCAAAAATTAGCACACACCCAATAGCTGAACCCGTATTTGGGGGGCACACGATGTATACAATGTGTTTCAAGGCCGGGTTGAGCGGGAATTTACAACCAGTAGTCGATTTCTCATCATTTTGCATATCTTTGGCGAATTTATGGCCGTTTTTTTTTTTAATATAATTTATTTATTTATTATTTGTTGCGTGTGCGTCAGAGTGTTGGAGTGCGGCATCATTTGCAAATTAGCTTATGGGCAGGCGTCTCCCCTGGGCGCGAAAATCGGCAAGATATTCCGGCACCTTCGGGGGACCAAGTTTCAATTCGAATCCACCTACGGCGTTTTACACCACAATTGCACTTCATTTGGCACGGCAAGCCAATAAAACCGTTACACTCCAACTCCCACAAACACGGTGGATACATAGTAAAGTACACAAGAAAAATTTCAGTTATAAATGGTAATATCTTAGATATTGTTTTCGTTATGTTAAAAAGTAAATAAATATGATTTCTTGACTGAGGGGATTCACATTTGCCTATTAATTATTATATCTCTAATCATTTTATCGGGGCTAATGAACTCCCAAACCGTTTTACTAGGAAAAATGTAAAGTTGATCTTAAAAAAAATACATTAGAATACCTGCTCAAGATTGCTCAACATGAATAAGGAGCCAATCCATCATTTAGGATTTGTTTTTTTTTAACTTAATATCTCGAATTCTGCCCTAATATTTCAATTCGCACAATAAATACGTCAATTTTAAAGACACAAAAATCCTCAGCAAAGTACAAACTTTTGGGTTTTAAATGATTTAATATCCAATCGATCATCATTATGCATATTTTTTTCGTGTGTATCGCTTGTAGCCAATACACTTGCAAATGCCGGAATGCGGTAATTTCCCCCCAGCCTCCGACGCCATCATCTTTTGCCGATTACGTCTTGCCTTTTCACAGTACTTTGACTGATAAACAGCAGCGGTAATAATGAATACACATCTATATATATGTATTCCCCGACTTTGAACGGCATCACTAACCTCAGACAAGCGAATCATCAGAAAGGGAGAGAAAAGAAGCCGGAAGGCAAAAAATGTACCGCAAAGTTGTGTTCATTTCAATTTCTCATTTTGATTGTGTGTGTGTCTGGTCGAACTCAAAATACAGTTCACATCCGCTAAGTGATAAAATTAAATCACTTAAAAACTAAATATAGGTATAAACACATTTCTGGCTCTTACTTAAATATTTAATGTCTTACAAAAATTAAATGGTAAATTTCTGGTATTTATACGCATATCGTTTTTACCATGACATTCTGGTAAAATTCAAATTTGAGCAGGATAGCGCTTTAAGTTATATGAGGAAAGAGAACACATTCGAACTTCGAACATGTTCTATACATTTCGAGCATATCAAATTGATATGCCGCATATCAAGTCTAAATTGATAAGTGCCACATAATATAAAATTGATCTGAAAAATGTTTGTGCCATTAAAATCCATATTCAAAAGATATTATTTTATTTACCATATTTTAATACTCCAAGTTCCCTACCAACCAATATTGACTGTAATTGAGCGAACAGAAAAAGAAATGATCACCCGGATCGAAAACAATGCAGCCCAAGGCATACCGCAAAAATGGGGAAAAAAAATTCCAAAACCCGTCGCAATCACAATAAGATGCAAAAATAGGTGTGCACAAATTTTTGCAGGCAAAATTGTGTGTTCGCCTTGTTTGCCACAGCTCAATTACACACATGCCGAGGCGAGTGTGTGTTGAAAGCACGAGCACTCCAGACACACACAAAATTACACTTGAATGCCCTTTTAATGACCGCATTGCGTATACGCCGCTTTCACTCTTGAAATTCGATAAGCGATTCCATCTGGCATTTGACACAAGCGAGTGGTTAGGCAGATTTGTTAACACTTTGGCCAACAGAACTTGTTCCTTCTCCAAATGAAACTGAATGTGATTAAACTTCCAAGGTTTAAATGAAATTTTCAGTAAGGAAATTACTTCACTTCCGCCGGAAGTTGCTGCTGAATGTGTCGCAGTTTTCTGTAATGCTGAATGCCCTTTGCTGTTGAGATATGTATATCATTCAAGCTAATGCATTTTTTAAGCTTGCACCTGACTGAGTGAAATTTCCAAAAGTGTTTCATAACTTTTAACATGTTTAGCGAGAATCGCTAAAAAAAAGTATTCGAAAAAAATCATCAACAAAAAACTGTTAACGTTTTGTTTCAAGTCTGCCTTTTGCCTTTTTTTTCGCTGTTACTGAAAAAGATTTCAAGGTTGTGTCGCTAAAAGTGAGACGATCGGGGAAAAAATGAAGATGAGAGCAGGCAAAACAACAAAAGCGAAGAAAACAAAGCTTAGTGGGTCAAATTGTTGTGCGTTGGAGCCCTTTTTGTTGGTTTGTTTTCTGAACTTTTTAGCATATGGCCGCGCCCTGCTCAACTGCAAATATTGGCAGGCACGAGACGATGTTTGGGCCGTGATTTATGGTTAAACATTTTGTGACCCGAAATGCTCGAACGAGCCTTAGCTTTATTTTAACTCAAATAGGATCGGTGCGATTATGCGCGATTAAAACGATCATAATCAATGTCAAGAGAAGATCGTCAGCGGTCGTTGATGGTCAGCGATTTACATAAAACCGAAACGCTTATATCATCAAATATTAATTAACTTAATTGCAGGCCCAAGTGGCATTTACAGTCGAACTTCTCTGTCTCGAACAGCCCTGGGTCAAATTATAAGAAATTCAATAGAAAATAATATTTTCAAATTTTAACTCAACTTCAAAGGGTACGGTACTTTCTGTTACATCATATTACAAAATAAAAACTAATCTAGTAAATTACGGGTACACCAGTTGAATGATAACCTCTTAAATAAGTCTAAGCATAATCTATTCCAATGGAATTTTTATATTCTTGTTCAGCACCAACAGCCGAGTCCATCTAGCCATGTCCGTTGTCCGCCTGTCCGTTTCTATGCCAAAACGTCTTCTTCCCAAAAGTCTTCTATCTATTGCAGGTAGTACATATGTCAGATCGGACCACTATAATTTATGGCTCCCATTGGAATAATCTCAAAAAATATATAAAACAAGAGAGAACGCTATAGTCGGGTGCCCCGACTATCAGATACCCGTTACTCAGCTAAGGGAGTGCGAGGGAGATAGATATATAAAATCTTTGATCGGGCATAACTTTTTAACGAATGGTCCGATTTGAAAAATTTCTTCTACATTTCGATAGGTATTGATAGTCACAATAAAACTGCATTTTTAGTTTTCCAAAATCTTTAATGGTGTGGGCGCCAGACACCTTTCAAAAAATGTGTAGGGCGATTGAGGGCGTTAGAGGGGGCGTAGCACCATTTTGAAATAAACTTGCGCTGCGTAGGAACTCCAAGAATATGCATGCAAAATGCCAATCCTCTATCTTTTATAGTTTCCGAGATCTCAGCGTTCATACGGACGGACAGACGGACAGACGGACATGGCTAGTTCGACTCGGCTAGTGATCCTGATCAAGAATATATATACTTTATAGGGTCGGAAAAGCTTCCTTCTCCCTGTTACATACTTTTGCACGAATACAATATACCCTTTTACTCTACGAGTAACGGGTATAAATACATTGTAACTTTGTAGGAAGTTGGCGTTCTAATTTTTGACAATTTAATATCAACATTTTTAATAGGCAATAATATATTTGGAATCCCAGGAACAGGACCGATCGAGTGAGGACTAAACTTTGGGTACTTATTATAACTGCAAGGGTATATAAACTTCGGCTTGTCGAAGTTAACTTCCTTTCTTGTTTAAAATGTCATAAAAGTAGATAAGGATAAAGAGTTTACCTATCATTAAAATCCGAAAACTAATCGTATTATTTTGCTTTTCGCAGCCATCCTCACGACCCGAATCGGACTTTACGCTCGACCTTCCGCGGGCCGAGCAGCTACGCTTGAAAATGGAGAAGGAGAAGAAGTTCCGCCAAAGATGCCGCTTCATCACCACGTTCCTCAGCCTGGTCTTTTTCCTGCTGACTGTGATGGTGGTCAGCCTGGTCCTGACCCGCGGCAAACGGATGTTCGGCAGCATGATTTGAGGACCCCCGATCACCGATCAATCAACCGGTGGCAATAGCCACACTAGTTAGCCTCTGGATCCGACTCTGCTTAGTCGGGAGAAGGCCGAATATTACAAACTACAGTGCCAACCACAATTGAAAAACGTTAGCGAAGCTCAAGTTTAGTGTTAGAGGTAGTCATAAGCTCCTTGTGTGGTTTTTTTTTGGCAGGGCAGGACCGCCACAGCCGCAGTCGCAGTATTGTTAATAAATTATTTATGTGATCCTAGTTGTTAAGTCCGAGTGAGTGCATTTGTTTCGTGCGTACGCGTATACTGCCTGTATCCAGCCTATTGTTTGTCCAACGTATCGTTAAGCCCATCAAATTGTATTAAGTCTAAGTGTATAACTAGGTATAGCTAGAGTCTTGTGAACGTATGGAGAATAAACAGAATAACAAGTACATTTAATATAACATTTATTAATATGGAACATCCACACAGAGGTGAGTTGAAAGCATCGGTACTTTTTGAGATTTTTAATGCCTTCGGGGCTTCAGCGGCATCTTCGTACTTATAGACATACATATATCATCGTTATCGTTATCACAAGTGGTTTTGTTTTCCTTTTGATTCGTTAAACCTGAACCAACTGCGAGTGGGAGAAATGCACAGAACTTAGTTATTAGTGGGCTTAGTTAGCTACTGGCTGGCAGCTACAGCGCAAATCTACAAAGCGTTAAATAGCTACGAAATAAGGCAAGGTCTGCTGAGAAGTGTCGGAAATGGCGGTGCAGCCAAACGGATCTTTGGCGTGTGCTCGTGTTTGCTATTTCATAATATGCGTATGTTCTGACGATTGACCTCAAACAGGGTGTGGTCCTCTTCGTCGCTGTTCACATCCTCGATCGCCATCGGCAGTGGTGTCAGCTCCTGGTTGGCCCGGTCGCCCTGCACGCCGTACTTGCGCTCCGCTCTCGACAGTCGCAGCCTGTAAGGATAAGCGATTTGATTAGTCTTATCAGCATCAATGTTGAGTAAAACAGAAAGTAGCAAGTACTAAAAATGAGAAAAATGATGAAATGCTTATTAATCGTTGACTTGTGGAAATATTATAACTAAAATAAACTTCGACTGATGTATACTATACCATCGAAAACATAATTTCATATTGAAGTCTGAACATAGGAAAATTGCTCCCTTTAACTCACCGATAAACCCGCATCACGAGCAGTAGAATAGCTGTACTGGTAATACCCACCAGAATATAGACCACGGCCTGGCCGGGGAAGTCCATATCGGGGTCATGTGTGTGTTCGACGTGCACATTGTCCTTGGGAAAGATTCCAGTGGACTTGGCCACTTCCGCTGCCTTGGCCTCCGCGTGTGGGGCGACGGGTGGTCCTGCCGAAGCAGCCGGAGCTGGTGCCCCCTTGTCCACTACCACCATGGAATCCTTTGGTCCCGCCGAAGGATCCTCGGGCTGCGCCTTCTTCACGGACGGCTTCTTGGGATCCGCCTCGGCAACCGGCGCTCTCTGCTCCGCAATCGCCTCCCCCTTTGGAGGCGCCTGGGTGGCTGCTGCGTCACACGTTTGCTGGTGGCATAGTAGCAGCAGCATTGCTGCAGCCACTAAGAAGGACCAGCGAAAGGACATTGTCTTCTATCCGTCGCGAAAAAAGACGTTACTAAATTTAGCCGCTTTTTCGGATAAACAATGACCTTTTAAATTTCTTTACTGTTTTTGTTTTGCTTAGCGTCAGAGTTGTCACACACAGGAGAGCTGGGATGAAAGTGTAGCCCTTTTTATCTGGTCACACTTGGGCAGCCGCCTACAATCAAAAAAGAGCCAAGTTGATCTGAAAAATTAAAGTTTAGGTAAAAGAAAAGCCACAATGTTTCAGGAAATATCTTTCTGTCATTACAGTAAATAATTATTTTATTAATTATAATTATTATAATAGTTTTTCGAGATTTAAACGAAAAAAAAATCCGAAATGGCCAAGTATAAAAAAATAATCATTTTTTAGAGATGAAACCAGAATAGGGCTCTTTTCTGTGGGTTAAAAACGGCGCTGTTATTGCTGATCATGTTTTAGGACTCCTTTCATCATTCATGCAGTGATCTTAAATATAAATATCAGTCATGTTTTTTTCGTGACCGCTAGTGACTAGTGATGCGCGATATATCCAGGCGAAAATCACAGTGGTGACAACCATCGATACTATCGTTAATGGTTTTACAGCTGCAGTGTCGTGCGGTCACTCTATTTTAATAGTTAGTAATAAACGAAAGTAGTGATTTTCACAGAAAAGCAGTTGATTTAATTATAAGCACAATTGCGAAACACACTTTTAATTTAGTTTAGCTTTAAACCACATCTGATCTGGCAACAGGTAATTGAAGGCATTACGGGTGAGAAGTCAGCGCCAGACGAAAATTTCAGGCTGTGAAAATGGCGAACAAAAGAGAAAAAGTGTGTGTGCTCCGAGGGGGAAATCAAATCACTACGTCACGGAAAGAAAACTCAGGCACACAGCCTTTTTTCCTGGAAAATGTATTCGGTTTGGTGGGTGCAATGAAATCTTAGAAATTTTAAGCATTTAATTGCAGTGTAATGGTTATGTGCGCTATTTTTTTTATATCCGAATGGGCATGTGTGTGTGTGAAGGCGAGGGCGACTGCGTGTGTGTGTGTTTATTTAACCAGGAAGTTTGGTTTTCGAACACGATCTATCGATAGGCGGGGGCGGTGGCGGGGTTCCACTTGCCATTCGATTGGCCAATACCCTACATTACAGGGCATGTCCGACCATGTTGCATTGCATTACACCTTGAGCTGTGTGTGTGTGTGTATAATGTACATACACGCATATGTATTCCGCAAGCCTCTCTTTTATTGCTGTGACATTGGATCATAATAGGCGACCTTCGGGTCGTCGCTTTTTACGTGGCGAGGCCTACCACATTCCCACTCCCATTCCGTTTTTGTACCGTTTCTGTTTCGTCTCTCGTCTGCAGATTGACACTTTAAATTCCAAAATTGGAACACTGATTCGCCAAGATTCCGGCCACAGCTCCCAGGACGAGAGCCGCCAAACGACGTCACCTGGACAGCAGCAGCAGCAGCAATCCCGCGTCGCCACCTAGGGTCACAGCCTCCTCCAGCCCAGCGCCACTGCAGGCACCGCATCCTCCAGTGGGAGAAGGCAGAAGGTCGTTGCCACCACCCACCGCCGCCACAGCCAAGATGAACCGCTCCAGCAATGCCCAGACCACACAGAAGCTCGTCAACCTGGATGACATCTGGAGCGAGCTGGTCGAGGGCATTCTTCAGGTGTTCGAGCACGAGAAGTCCCTCACCCGCAGCCAGTACATGAGGTTCTACACCCATGTCTACGACTACTGCACCAGCGTGAATGCGGCGCCCAGCGGACGGAGCAGCGGGAAGACCGGCGGAGCCCAGCTGGTGGGCAAGAAGCTGTACGACCGACTGGAGCAGTTTCTCAAGTCCTACCTGAGCGAGCTGCTGATTAAGTTCAAGGCCATCAGTGGCGAGGAGGTGCTCCTCTCGCGGTACACCAAGCAGTGGAAGTCCTATCAGTTCTCTAGCACCGTCCTCGACGGCATCTGCAACTACCTGAACCGCAACTGGGTGAAGCGTGAGTGCGAAGAGGGCCAGAAGGGCATCTACAAGATCTACCGCCTGGCCCTGGTCGCCTGGAAGGGACACCTGTTCCAGGTGCTCAACGAGCCGGTTACCAAGGCGGTGCTTAAGTCCATCGAGGAAGAGCGCCAAGGCAAGCTAATCAACCGGTCGCTGGTGCGCGACGTCATCGAGTGCTACGTGGAGCTCAGCTTCAACGAGGAGGACGCCGACGCCGAGCAGCAGAAGTTGTCCGTCTACAAGGACAACTTCGAGAGCAAGTTCATCACAGACACGTACGCCTTCTACGAGAAGGAGTCGGACGCGTTCTTGTCCACAAACACGGTGACCGAGTATCTTAAGCACGTGGAGAACAGGCTGGAGGAGGAGACACAGCGCGTTCGCGGCTTCAATTCGAAAAACGGACTCTCCTATCTGCACGAGACCACGGCGGATGCGCTTAAGTCCACATGCGAACAGGTTGAATTACCGACCAGATCCCATTCTATAATCACGTACTAACAATCAATGTCTTTCAGGTTCTAATCGAAAAACATCTGAAAATATTCCACACCGAGTTTCAGAATCTTCTAAACGCAGACCGAAACGACGATCTGAAACGGATGTACTCGCTGGTGGCTCTCTCACCCAAAAACCTGACAGATCTCAAGTCCATTCTTGAGAACCACATACTTCACCAGGGTACCGAGGCCATTGCCAAGTGCTGCACCACCGACGCAGCCAACGATCCCAAGACGTACGTCCAGACCATCCTGGACGTGCACAAGAAGTACAACGCCCTCGTCCTGACGGCGTTTAATAATGACAACGGATTCGTGGCCGCCTTGGACAAGGCCTGTGGCAAGTTCATCAACTCAAACGTAGTTACGATCGCGAACAGTGCTAGCAAATCGCCCGAGCTGCTGGCCAAGTACTGCGACCTGTTGCTAAAGAAGTCATCAAAGAATCCGGAGGACAAGGAGCTCGAGGACAATTTGAACCAGGTGATGGTCGTTTTCAAGTACATCGAGGATAAGGATGTCTTCCAAAAATATTACTCCAAGATGCTTGCTAAGCGCCTGGTGAACCACACATCGGCTTCAGACGACGCCGAGGCTATGATGATCTCCAAGCTGAAGCAGACGTGTGGCTACGAGTACACCGTCAAGCTTCAGCGCATGTTCCAGGACATCGGTGTCTCGAAGGACCTGAACTCCAACTTCAAGCAGTACCTGGCCGACAAGAACGTGACCATGGAAATTGACTTTGGTATCGAGGTTTTGTCCTCGGGCTCTTGGCCCTTCCAGCTAAGCAACACCTTCCTGCTTCCCTCCGAGCTGGAGCGGTCAGTGCGACAGTTCAATGAGTTCTACGCCGCCCGCCACTCTGGTCGCAAGCTCAACTGGCTGTACCAGATGTGCAAGGGCGAGCTAATAATGAACGTCAACCGCAATAACTCCTCCACCTACACCCTGCAGGCCAGCACCTTCCAGATGTCGGTGCTGCTCCAGTTCAACGATCAGCTCAGTTTCACAGTCCAACAACTGCTGGACAACACACAGACACAGCAGGAGAACTTGATTCAGGTGAGTTTAAACGTTTTCATTCCCTAGCTACCTACTTATATGGGGATATACTTCCAGGTATTGCAAATACTGCTCAAGGCGAAGGTGCTGACCTCCAGCGACAATGAGAACTCGCTGACGCCCGAGTCGACGGTAGAGCTGTTCCTGGACTACAAGAACAAGAAGCGCCGCATTAACATCAACCAGCCGCTGAAGACTGAACTTAAAGTGGAGCAGGAGACTGTACATAAGCACATAGAGGAGGACCGAAAATTGCTGATCCAGGCGGCGATCGTCCGCATTATGAAAATGCGCAAGCGACTCAACCACACCAATCTCATTTCGGAGGTGCTTAATCAGCTGTCGACGCGCTTTAAGCCCAAGGTGCCCGTTATCAAGAAGTGCATAGACATCCTGATCGAGAAGGAGTATCTAGAGCGTATGGAGGGACACAAAGACACATATAGTTATCTCGCTTAAGTTTATGTTAAATGTACAACTTTCGCTGTTTCATCTATGCCAGCCATTAAAAATATCATCAATATACTTAGAGATCGTGTAGACCCTCCGCGCCCCCTCCACCCCAGCCCGAAATAAACTGCCGCCGAAACATTCAAACTGTTCGCGAGCTAAAAATACTCCATGCTTGGCATTTATATGTGCAATTGTCGCCAACACTTCGCTAACTTCACCTTCCGTCACCCGAGCACATCATGCAAAAGAAACGGTCGAAGGGAGCAAATTAGCCCATAGACAAGGCCTCTGCAGTACCCGATCCAAATTTCCGAGGGCTACCCAAGTTCCCACCAACCAGTATACTTTTGCAGGGGCTGTATGGTATAAATATGTAGCGATTTTCTTTATTACCCATTGTTCGGTCACGTTTTGTTTTAACTAGTTTACGTTATTCATAATTCGCTGTATGCATATACAATTATTATATACTACGAAGCAAACAAGTGTTAAGTTCATAAATCGATGTATGTACGTTTAACTCTGGTGCGGTTATTTTATTGCATATCCTTTCCTATTCCTGAATCTGCAACTTTTGATCCAGGTTCATTCCGCTGGCGATGGCGTATACCGTAAAGGCAAATTTGGCAACCTGCAAGAATACAAGTTCGGTGTCGTCCTATGTGTTCTTTTGGATATCAGTGACCTTACATTGATGTTAGTGGCCAGATTAATGTTGAATATGTTCATTGCCGTAAACGTCATTGGTTGCTGGAGCTTCTGCAGATACTGAAGGGCTGTCCGCTGATACCGTTTATCCTGCATCCACCAGGAACTGTGGAAAAGTGCATCCGCCAGCTCGTTGCAGTCATCCACGATGGCGTTGCAATAGAAGCAGAGCGGGAACGTCTGCAGAAGGACGGCCATAACGTAGGTAACTATGCCAAATCGGGTCGACTGGTCGGCGAACAGCACCATATTAATCATAACGATCCCCAGAATGGATCCGCATATGATGAATTGGGCAAAAATAGTGCCAGAGATGATAGGTTGAATAGCATCGCAAAAACTAAAGCAAACGTATTAGGTTTTGTACACAAGTTGTATTTTAATTTTATTTTAAAGCATACACTTTAATGTTTAATTGATAGAATTCTTTTTAATTTTTAGTAATACAGATAAAATAGAAAAATATAGTCAAAATTTAATACCAAATATTTTAAAAAAAATCTTTGAAAGTTTTTTTTTGTTTCTTTCTAAATCAATTCAGGTAAAGGAATACTTTGTGGTATTTTGACACAAAATATTCAAAATTTTATACAAAACTAAAAAGTTTTATTATTATATAGAGCTGAGCTTTTTTGAGCTCAAAAAATATTGATCCTTAGAGGATAACAAAAATCACTTACTTCAGCATGGTTCTGTGAGCCTTGATGCAATCCACCAAAGATTTAAATGTGGTTTGCGGATCATTGACAGAATCGTTGCTGGCCTCGCCCAGGCTGACGATGCGGTCTTTGAGCAACAGGATGTGGGAGCGCAAGGCGGCCACGTAAATTACCGGGTAGGAATCGGTGGCCGTGGCCACGAAAATGGCATAGCCCACGGTGAAGTACTCCAGAAAACTCTGTATATACAACTGAGTGCGATCGACTCGCCAGTTTACCAGGGGATAGTATGTGTTGAAGGGTACACGGTCGTGAAACAATCCGTCCAGCAGCGTGGATGTGGCATACAGAACATAGACCACTACGAAGATCAGGTACAACCTGGTGATGGCGGCCACCATGTCGCGTACTTTGCGCTTCTCTTCCGGCTTTACGCAGTACGCGTCCATCTCGTCGAAGTGCTTGTTGGCCAGCTCCAAACGGGGCATGTAGATTACCAGGGTGAAGAACTTCAGAGCGAAGCACCAGGTGTTGAGGCATAGCTGCAGCGATTGCAGCAGCAAGTCCGGCGGAAACTCTGCCAGGTGGATCGTGTAGTTGATCGGAAAACTGATTGGTAATATCAGCATATTATAAATGAAGGAGAACACCCTCCAGATCTTGCGGCCAACACCAAAATCGTTTCGTAGGTTTAGGCCAGAGAATCGAAGAGTTTCAAGCAGATAGGCATTCGAGTCCCTGGAGCTGATGGGCTCCGATATAGGAGCAGGGTACATGAGCTTAAAGTATCCGAACATTTTTAGATTTTAACGTTTAAGGCTAAGAAGTAACTGCCACAAGGAAAGGCTCTGAATGCTTTTATAGCCCGCGAATCGTAGTTCTTAATTCCCGGTGGGCAATTAAAAAGGCGTTCCGCCATTTGTTGCAAAAGAATTTTACACATGTCATAACAAATCAAAGGCTATAGCGCTCGTTCTGTTTGATTACAGACATTGACCTTTTAGGGCGTTACTTTGTAAAGGGATTTCGGCTTAGTCCAAATTGAAATGTAGTGCAATTTTTTTCGGTGGGAACGGACACTTGTTACAAAATATTTGCTTCGCTCCATATATGTACATTATAAATATTTATAAATTTTGCACATTTTTAAAATATGAATTTGCTTGTCTCCTAAACTCTATACACATATCTTCTTGGTGATGGCGTCATGTCTAGTCTGCTTAGAAACTATTAAAAAATACAAAATGTCTATCACTAGTAGATCTTTGATTGCAGCCGCACAAAAATACAACACGGAGATCGAAAGACTGCCTCGAAGCAGTGTTATTAGCGGAATCCTCAGTCCTCGTCGTCAAGTGTGAGTACTTTTGTCTGGAATCGCATTCGTTTAGTGTTCTTCACCACGCCGTTGGTGAGCAGATTGACACCGGTTTGTGGACACGGCAGTTCGTTCCACAAGCGCTTTACGCGCACAACGGCCTCGGAATTGAAGTCGTATCTCTTTGTTGCGGGAGCTGGATCAGGTACGGAAGCATTGGGTGGGAGCTTGCGCAGTTTAACAACGGGCTGCAGCTGGCGACAGCTGTTGTGGCTGCTGACACTGGCCCTGTCGTCGGCATCCTCGGTAGGCTCCGTACTCGATTCACATCCATTGGCAGCCAGCGAGCAGCCGCGCTTTTGTGGTGACTCTTCCTTGGGTTTGGCTACACGTAAACTGAAGTATTGGGGTTATCTTAGTACAAAAGTCAACGAATTCGGGGGCTAATAAAATACCTGGCCTGTTTTTCATACTCATTTAAAGTGGGCGGCGCCGCAGCGCATACTTTCCCCGGCTCTTCAGGGTGACAGCCAATATCCTGGCCCCTCAACCAGTTCTCGTAGCGCTCTGGCTGGAAACGGCGCACAAAGGTCTCCATGGAGATCTTCACCATGTCGCTGCGGCACCTGCAGATACTTGCCCGCTTGCCGTACTCGATCCAACGCTTCGACGCGAAGTTGGTGGACTCGGCGCCATTGAAGCCATGATTAAATCCAGCATGGTATCCGAAGGGAAATGTGATCATGATCTCGCCCGCCTCTTGGGTAATCTTGTTGTAGGGTATGTTGTGCTGGCGCAGCACCTTCGGACTGATCATGGTCATCTTGTGGCGCAAATAGGCATTGCACTCCTGGTAGTTCTCGGCGAAGGTGTCGTTGGCCAGCTTTTCCAGCCGTCTGCCATAAGCCGGCGGGATGGCGTACCACGTTTTGGGAGCTCCGAAATGCAGATAGTTGATCGAATATAGATCCATATCCTCGGTGTGCCAGGCAAAGGAGCTTTTCCACATGCCAAAGTAGAGGTAGGCCGTATTCACGCCATCGATAATGATGTTGTAATCCGTGTTGACCAAGTTTAGGATGGTGTCCAGTCGCCCGATGTTCCACACGTCCAGTTCCTCGTCACTAAGCGATCCCTTGACATCGGCCGCGTACAGTGGCGATATGTAGGTGATGTTCTTCCAGTACTTGCGCTCCAGATCCTCGTAGTCGAAGTGTCGAGGCGTCTGGTGCAGCTCGGAGTTGGCCTTCTCCATGAACTGGCGCAGGGTCATCTGGCGGCGCTGCTGGATGTTAATCTGCTGGTACACTCCGTGGGCCCTGCTATTCGAAAGGGGTTCCTTGCTGAATGTAATGGCCCTGAATTGGGAGGCACTTACCCCGTGACCACTTGACTGATCGGCGCCGGAATTGTCATATTGATGTTCTCTATGTCGTAGCCCGACTTGCGGGGCACCCATTCCGCCGGAGGCTGTGGAGAACCAATACGGAGTTAGCGCCTTGTCCAATTAGTCCGAGGGGTTGGCCAACTTACCTGGATTTTGGCCAAGCCGGCTAAGTGAGCTCCGCGGGATTCTATATACTCTATGTAGCCGGAGAAGTCCTTGAACTCCTCGTAGCTGGGACGGAAGGTCATGATGCGGGGCACTTTTGTTTGCTCTTCATCGCCGAATGAGGATCTCGTGGACATTTTGAGCAACAAACAAAAAAATCAAGCAAGTGAAAATATCCCTCTTTGTCTAGTGTGACCTCACGAATTTGGCGCAGATGCTCTGATGAAGTTAAAATACCAAGATTCCGTTATAAAGTTTTCTTTTCAATTTGAAACATGTAAAAATAATAATATTGCCCAGCTTGTTAAAGTTTTTTAACAGCTATTATATACAAATTCAATAGTCTGACATTTTAGAAGGTGACATGTCCGATTTATTTGTGATATTTTTGAAAATTTATTTTTTTTAAAAATTAAAACACAAAGCATGATTGATATACATAAACCGGTTTCAAAGACATATAGAAATGCATTCCCTTAATTAAATAAATTAAATATTTGTATTTTTAAAATAAGCTTATTGTTTTATTGTGTCTGGGTATTTTTTGGGTATTTTAAGCTCCGGTCACACTGCTCAGCTGCGAGCAAATCGTTTGTCGTTGGAAAAACAGGCGAAATAAAAACAAATCAAATGGCCGGACGTGAAGCCGTGAAGCGAGCCGTGCAGCAGGTGCGACCCATCCTGTCCGTGGACCGGGAGGAGGCGCGGAAGAGGGCCCTAAACCTGTACAAGGCCTGGTACCGCCAGATTCCCTACATCGGTGAGTGCTCCTCGTTATGTCATCAGAATCCGCATCCCGACGCCATATAATCCCATCCCGTACCCTTGCAGTCATGGACTACGACATCCCCATGACCGTGGAGCAGTGCCGGGACAAGTTGCGCGAGGAGTTCGTCAAGAATCGCAGCGTGACCGACATCCGGGTGATTGACATGCTGGTCATCAAGGTAAGACCCTCAACGAAAAACAATTGTATAGAATGTAATGCCATCCCTCTACTCAGGGCCAAATGGAGCTGAAGGAGTCCGTTGAGATCTGGAAGCAGAAGGGCCACATCATGCGCTACTGGAAGGAGTCGCAGGATCCCAAGCCCACCGACTTCCTTTCAAAATTCATCCAGGGTGTTAATTAGTTATTGAAATTGAAATAGTTTAAATACAAACTCCTTCCGAGTGCAAATCGAACTCAATCGAATTTTGTGCGCTTCAGAGCGCGTTTTTCCATTCTGTTTATTGAGATTGTGACTTCAAAAAAATCATGGTTTCACTGTGGATATACATGTAAATATGTATGTTTTCAACTCAGTCCGGTGAGCAAAAAAGTTGTTCGAACTGAATCAGCGGGGTAAAATGTGTGGCTAAAATGCTATGTCGGTTGGGTTGTTTTGTAAAGTGGAGACAGTCTTCTAGCTCTCGTCAGCTATAGTTCGTGCCGTTCGATTTTGGAAATTCTATGCAGGTAGATGGATCGGCGGTGGGTTCTTAGGGTATCAAATTGAGCAGGTTGTCCAGGGCGGTGGAGCCGGCAAAAAGATCTGTGGTTATGTCGTCATAGTCCACGCCCAGGCTGGTCAGCTCGGTAAAGCAGTCCTCCGTAAAGCCCGGTATCTCCAGCGAGTTGTTCGACCTGTTGAATGCATCGTGCCGATTGGTGTAGCCCTTTTTCTCGCGGAACATCTCGGCCAGCTGTTCGTCGCTCAGCTCGGTGCCATGCACCTTCTTGGAATGTTGCCGAAATCTATAAAATGAATGTGGGTAATGAGCATTAGATCGACTAGTCTATATTAAGTCACGTACTTGGTGCGATCGGCAAACTCGCCGCCGCAGCTCTGACACTTGTACGGGTACTCCATGTGCTCGTACTGATGCTGACGCCTGTGCCACCTGCTCTTTGCCTCAAAGTTGCACACCTCACAGCGCCAGACCTTTGGTTTCTGGTGACTCCTCTGCTCGTGCTCGCGCATCAGGGCCATGTTTTGGAATTGGCTGCCACAGGTGAGGCAGCTCACCTCCTCCTCGCTTACATGGGCCCGTTCATAGTGCACCCGCAGCTCCGCAGAGTTTACGTAGTTCAGGGAGCACTTGTCGCATTGGAAGTGCCTCTCCGAGTGCCGCTTGCGATGCGTGGTCAGGGTGTCGGCGCTCTTAAAACTCCTGCGACATATCTCACACTCGTGCAACGTTTCCACCGCGTGCAGTTGCTGCAGATGCAACTCGTACTTGCGCATGCTGCTGAACCTCTGATCGCAAAAAGTGCAATGCACGATATTCTTCAACAGGCAGAAGCGCTGGTGGCTAACCAGACCGGCCTTCTGGTTGAATGCCTTGTCGCACTCCTTGCAGGCATACGTCTCCGTCGGAGGCACCACAACCTGCACAGGAGTGTGTACCCTGGTGTAATGTTTTCTGGCCGAGCGCTGATCCTTGAAGATCCTGTCACAAGCCGGGCAGTTGGCCTGCATATAGCAGTACATTTCTGGGGGATAAACCTATTGAGTTTTCGATCTTTTGAGTTGCACCTAGAGCCTACCAAAGTCACCGTCTATTTTATGGTGATCGACGAGATGCTTTTGCATTTCGCTTCTGTCTTTCGTCTCATAACTATTGCACGGTCGGCACTTGAAGTTTTGATCTGAAACATACACAACTCTTCAGACTTGTAAAAGGAATATATTAAAGGGAAACCACCCACTTTTGCTTAGGCCAATTATGTCATCTTCAGCCATGGATATTTTGTGAATACTTTTGTAATGACGCTTTAACTGCTTCGCATCGGTATGCGTAAATTGGCAAATATTGCATTTCAAAGTGGGTATATTGGCCATCGAACTGCTTGCGGTGGCCTCTTGAAGTAAAAGTGAAGAAGGGTCCTCTACCCCATTGGCTGCAATTCGACGAATGATTATACTAAATAGTACTTTTTCTTTAGAGGCTTACATTTAAGATGACTTTCATTGCTGGACTCCTCCTTCGGACTTTCGTTGCTACCATCGTCGTTCAGTGTCATGTATAGAGCACGTTGTATAAGATCGCACTCCACATCCGACATGTCGCCGTTCTTGTTATTGAAATTATAATTGTTATTATTCTCGCCACTTCTTCCGCCCACCGATGTGGCAGCAGGCGTATCGCCAGATGTAATACTGCTCTCAAAGAAGGTCTCATTGTTCTTGGCATCCGAGCCGTCGTTCTCGTCCTCCTCCTCCAGATCGTTTGTGTCGTATTTGACATCGAAAAGGATTACTTCATCTTCCTTGGGTGCCTTCTTGCTGCTCGAAGCGTCGGCATCCAGTCGTGGCACCTTGGCTCCTCGCATGTAGAGGACATTCTCCTCTATGGGCCCCGGGACACCCTCGTAGCCCTCGACGAACTGCTCGAACTCCTGGCTGAACTGATTCCAGTGCAGCGTCTCTGTGCTGGCCTTCCTTTTGAGTTCGCCCGTGGGACTGGGCAGCTTTACGCTTTTGGCCTCCGCATATAGCTTGAGATTCGATTCCAGGGCCATCTCCACGAAGTGCATGGCCACCTCTAAGGCGCGACAGCATCGCACGCATATCTGCATGGGCCACAGGTAGCCACCGGGACTGATGACCCTCAGGTCCAAGTGGGTGCACTGCTTAAGGCACTGAGCATATGTGCGGGACTTCTGCAGATTTGGGATCTCGGCGTTGAGCTGCACGGTTTTCCGGTCCACCGATAGACATGCTCGGCACTTGGAGCCTTTGTTCAGCTTGTTCATGGCCGCCAGCGCGGGATCCGCTAGGGATGAGGCGGCGTCCATGGATCTCCGTGGGTTGGGATTCTGCTTTTCGACGGACAATACGTTTGTTGTTGGGTGTTTCAAAAATATATTCGTTAAACAATGTGTATTGAGTTTTATACCGCTCTTTTGTGACCAAAATAATGTGACCGTTCAGAAGATTGCCAAAAGTTCTCATGCCGGCTGTCCTTTTAGTTTCTGTGACGTTTCTATAGTTTCAGGGGCGTACGCTAAGGGATTTGTGGGGAGAGTACTGCGCACACAGAAAAATATCTAGTAGCGAATATGGAAATTTTGGTTTTATGTTTTCAGATCGGCGTTTCCTTCGCTTTTTGTGGTGTAACTTGAGTAACACGAAATTGGGCTTCAGCGGTGTATTAAGATTAAAAAAACCAAGTACAATTTATAAAGAATTAAAAAAAAACAATTACTTCAAAATTTCCCCCTAGACACCATTTTCCTTACGCCACTGGTTTAGTTTAATTTACATGGTCACACTGCACCGAAAATATATATACGGACGGACACTCCTTTGAGCGGACATGAAAATTACTGCAGTTGTCACCGAGTTTTTCTGCTTTCGACTTATGAAAAAGCTTATCCCAATCTAATGTTCCTGTTCGTCAATGGATATGCCGCAGCGACGACCGAGAAAACCAAGACAACTGCTTAGTTTGGAGGAGAAAATGGAAGTAATCCGGACACAGGAGCAGAATAAACTAACGGTGCGCGATCTCGCGAAAAGGTAACGTCTCTGATACATTTGAACAAATTTTTATTCATGCCGAATTTCTCTAGATTTAACATTGGTAAAACTCAAGCCGCTGAAATTTTAAAGCACAAAGAGGCGATCAAAAGAGGATTGTCGACCGGACACCTTAAAATGAACCAGATGCGAAGAAATCCGCTCAGTCAGCAGGGATCCCATATCGATGAGTTATGCTTTGAATGGTTTTCCCGCGCCAGGAGCGAAAATATACCAATATCCGGTGAAATGGTGCGGGATAAGGCCAAGCAGATTGCGGAAGAGGCGGGCTACCCCAGTTTCTCGGCCTCCTCTGGATGGCTACAGAAATGGCGAAAGCGAAACAACGTCGCATATAATGCCTCCGGTGACAGTCTGGAAATTCAGGAGTTCGAGGCCATCCTGGTCAAGAGCGAACCCATCTCGAACCGGGAAGATGATGAGGAGCCTTCTCCTGTGAGTTTGATCGGACCTATCTATTCCAAGGAAGAGGCCATGATGCAGTTGGCCCGCCTAAAGGAGTTCGCTAGGGATGACTTTGTATCCTACCAGCAGTTGCTTAGCCTGGAAAATCAGTGGAGCTGGAAGTGGAACAATTTCAAAAAGGAGATTCCTTGACCTTAATGAGCGTACTGAATAAATATTTCGAATCTAGTATAAGAAGTAGTTTAATATACTTAACATTGTTTGTTTTTAATGACAAAGATTACTAATCTTCCATTCTGTATAAATAAAATTACAAATGAACTAAACAAATTTATGTCATTCTATTAAAGACATTTATTGCTCGCAAATATATAAAATACATGACCCATAAGAGGCGATATGCAATAAAAAAAAAATACATAATATTGGATGCTTTTAAACACTAACTCTGAAGCTCTTTCTCTTTGGCTTAAGCAGAGCCAGCTGGTGGAGATTGCCTCAATCGTGGTTGGGAATCAAGTTGATGAATGTCTGATACCCTGAGGCCCGTTGCGGATTATTACATTTAAGGCGGTTCTATTAGTTACATGTTGCCCTTTAGGCGATCATAATACATTGAAAATGTAACTAAAATCCATCGCTGTGTGCAGCTTATGTTATATGAGAGATTAAATTTAATGCGTTTAGTCTACAACTTAACATGTAAACTTTAAGACATTATATGTGCTAAAACGATGGAGAGGAACAGTACTTATTCTATATCAAACTTTGTACATTGTGCGATAACTTTGCTTGATTGTGAGAGCATGAGTTGGACCTATTTGGAATTATCGGCTGCAACGGCCGGCTCGTCCTTTATTTCCTTTTCGCCATCGACATCCTTATTGCAACAGGGACTTTGCCCCCCGGTCGTCATTTCCTTCAGATCGTGCGGATTGGTAAGGCCCTCAGACTGTGAAGAGATGCCAGCCAACTCTTCTGTGGTCAGCCGGATCTTGTGGATCAAGAGAACATGGCTTGCGAGTCTTCATTGAAAATATGCATTAGTTAGATCTACAAAAAACTAGGAAAGGTTATTCGACTTACCTTCCACGCCGCAAATAGGAGCGGTCGCACTTGGGACACTTGTAGGTCACCGAGCTCTTATGCACGCTCATATGATTCCTCAGATGTAGACTGGACTGCATCTCCTCTTTGCAAATGGGGCATATATGCCGTGTGTTCAAATGCGAGGCGTTTTGATGTCGCACCAAATGATGCTTGAAGGCGAACGTCTTCCGGCAGCCATTCAGCGTACATCGTAGAGTCTTTTCCTTGCCGTGCTTAGACTTCGTGTGTCGCTCCAGCTCCGTGTTGGTCACAAAGGTTTTGGGGCACAGCTTGCACTGTGATTTCCGGCCGCCGTGCCGTTTCATATGGAACTTGAGCAGAGTGAGCGTTCGGTACGTCGTATTGCAGATGGCACACTTGTGTTGGTAGCCCCACCGCGATGGCTCAGTATTGGAGTGCAGATCCATTTCGTGTTTGACCAGCTTGCCCAGCTCGTCGAAGGTCTTGTTGCACAGCTTGCACATGTAGGTGGAAGTGCGAAGCTGACGGGAGTTGGAGCGCAGTCCCTTCACTGGCGATGCAGCTAGGGCGGCGGTGGTCAGCAGTTTGTCGCTGCCGTTGAGCAAACTGCTGGGTGGGGCGTCCGTGCTGGTGGCTTTGGGAATGGCATGGGGATTGGGCGTGCATCGTTGGGCTGGATCTCCCATAAAGTCATATTCGTAGTCAAACGGTGTGGGTGTGGGGAAGAGGGTGGAATTTGTCGATGAGGCTGTGGTTGTGATGGGCGATTCGGACGATGTAGCTGCCGCTGCTGCTGCCGCCGTTATTGCTGCTGCTATTGCTGTTGTAGTCACCGCTGTGGCAGCGTCCAATGTAACTGGATCAAGTTCTTCCTCTGGCACTGCCGGTTCCATTTTTCCAATTTTTCCTGATCCATCATCTTCGCCTGCTACTTCTGGTGAGTACAACAACAATCAACGATTATTGTTCATCGTCGAACAACAGCGTTTTTAGTTTATCAATCGAATTTTTTTGTTGGCGTGTGTTGGGCATAGTTGGAATGGGAATTTGAGTTCTTTCTTGCAAGGCTATTGAGGCTCTTACCATTGCCACCGCCATTGCCTGAAGCTGCCGTTGTCATCCTCTCAGCCCCACCGTCCGTCTGCATCATCTCACTATGTTTGTTTGCCTCCAAGACCGGGTTCTCTGGCCCGGGGTTTGTTGACGACGATGTGGCCAGTGTTATTGTGGTGCTTTCCGCCGATTGCGGCGTTTGCATCTCTATGATCGTGTCCACCAAGTGGCTGCGCTGCAGGTGGCGACTGAGGGTGCTTTTGGCCGCAAAAGATCGAATGCAGCGCGGGCACTCGAAGGGTAATTCTGTGAATATATGGCGAAATGTAAGTACATACATATGTCATAACTAGACATCGAATTATAGGTAACAGAGTCTTATTAACGTTAGAATTCAAGCAAACTTAGTTAAGATACAATTATTTTTAAAAATTCATGTTTAATCTTAGAATACAACTTCAACTTTTTAAGAACAGTTTATCTTTAATCAAAGATCGCTTGGAATCAAATGTTTAGAATACGTTTTTGTATAAACTCCGATGTCTAGTCATAACTGACACAACGTAAGCTAAGTAAAGTTACTTACTGCGTATAATAAACACTTCGTTGGCATGCACAGACACTGAAAGCAATATAGAATATTAATAATAATTCATTAAAATAATAAAAAATAAATTTATGTGAAATTATGCCTTGTTAACAGATATTTATAAGTATATGTGGTTGAATAATAAATTACAACTACTTGAAATCTATAGACGACTTGTTTCTACTTACCTCCGTCATTAATGCCGTGGTGGGCATTCAGATGTTTCCGCATATCCGCATCTGAGTCGCACTCGAACGGACATTTGGCGCACATGAGCATTTGTTCTGAGGATAAATAGAAATGTGAATATGTGTCTTCTGAATAGTTGCATTTTAGCTTACTCCTCAGTTTGCCAAGATAGATTTTCTCGATGTTTGTGCGGGCTACGGAAACCTTATCGCCCTTGGCCTGGACCATGTCCCTCGTGGGCATTCGCTTGTGCACAGTTTTATAGTGCCTGATCAGCAGTCGCTTCATGTTGTATAGGTTGGTACACAGCTCGCAGCGATAGGGGGCCAGGCCTGAAGTCAAAAACATATAATTGAGTATTAGGTTACAAGAACTATGTATGCTATGTGACCCAGGCGACTCACCCCGATGGACAAACATGTGGTTCTCGAATTTATACTGGCTGGTGAACTTCTTGTTGCAGTAAATGCAGTAAGGCTTCTGCAGATGCTTTGATTGCTCGTCATCAAAGTCGTCCACATCATCGTCGTCGCTGGTTAGCAGCAGATTCTGATCCGTGGCAGCATCATTGTTGTCATTCTCGTCATCGTTGTCCGCCTCGTCCTCTTCCTCTTCCTCCTCTTCGCCCGCCGCATCCTCCTCCTCCTCGAAGTCCTCGAACAAATTCTCGGCATCAAAGTCCAGACTGATATTGTTATTATCGATCACAATATCATCCCCATCCACCACGGGCATATCATCTGCGGGTATGGTGCATATGGCGGCCACGTCGGTGTTGTCAATGAAATCCTGCATGTCGCCAAACATTGAAATGTTGGAAGTATTGGCTGCCACTTGCGGAACGGCCTCGTTCACGGGCACATTGCTCTCTGGGATTTCGGGAAAAATTTCAAATGCATTGGTGTTGGCTTCCCCGGTTGATGGTTCCTCCACCACCGTTGTCACTGGGTCTGGGTTCGTTGTGACGGTGGAGGTTGCCGCGTAGAA
Source organism: Drosophila pseudotakahashii (assembly GCA_035046095.1). Taxonomy (NCBI): domain Eukaryota; kingdom Metazoa; phylum Arthropoda; class Insecta; order Diptera; family Drosophilidae; genus Drosophila; species Drosophila pseudotakahashii. The sequence continues at coordinate 819,699 of JAWNOE010000266.1, forward strand.
CAGCGGGGTAGCATCCACCACCACGTTGATGTCGCCTGCTTCCGTGATGGTCGTTGATGTTGTGGCCATTGGCGCGGGTTGTTGCACAGGTACCTGTGCTTCCACAACAACTGGCGGATCTGCAAGATATTACGTCACAAACATGCCAAAAAATAATAACATAAACCAGGGTCTTAAATTGATACATTTAAACTACTGTAGGACGTAAATAAAACTGGTTTTGTAAGCTAGATAAATCAAAAAGAATCACGAAAACTCACATAAATAAATCTACAAAAATTAGATGAGTTGATCCTTTTGAGTTCTTACCGAAAGTCAACAATCGTGATCACATTCCTACCGATTGCTGCTGTTCTTGATCTTATTAATATGGAATCAAAGCCTCTGGAACTTTTTTGGATTGTCATTACCGCGTTGTCTCTAGAGAATCCTTAATCCTACTTAATAATGACGGACAAAGACTAAATACCATTATGATTTGAACTCCAATTTACTAGCCTTGATACATTGGATTATTCGGTGTTGCGGAATGTTTGCGTATACAAAAGATTTGAAATTCGTTTGAAATATTCTATATTTTCTAATGTATACATACAATTGTACTTCTTTGTGGAATGTTGGTATAAGGAAAGCCGGAAAATCACCGCCAAATGAATTAACTAAATAGCAAACGAATTCAGTAGAAAAAAAAAATAACTGACATTTGAAAAAAAAAGAACAATTGTGATCTCAACTTAAAATTAGGTGAAAAACTAATCAACAAATATAAAATAAAAAAGGCAATCAACAAATGAAAAGTGTAATCTAAACTTTCATTTGCGAATCATTTCATAACACTCCAAAATACCGCCGAAGGACGACACCAGTTTGAATCCCCTGGTTAAAAGGATCTCAAGACTCACATTTAATGGCCACTGGAATGTCGGTGTGATCTGATTTCCTGGCCGGCGGCATCTTCTTGGGAGCAACGCCAATCGATGCGGGTTTTTGAGGAATGCTTGCGCCCTCCTCTCCGGTCCAACTTGGACGCAACTGCACCTCCGTGGGCTGGATCGTGTGGCTCTCCGTGTAGTGCGTCCGCAACTGACTGGCGGTGCGCGTCTCGAAGAGGCACATGTCGCACGAGAATACACGTGACTCCTCCGCCTGAGCTGGGTCCTTGTCGCTTCGGCCGTTCTCATCAGAGCGATGGACCGTCTTGTAGTGCTGGATGAGATCGGCACTGCGCAGCGAGTAAAAGTCGCACTGGTCGCAGAAGAACTTGGGCAAATCTGTTTGGAACAAAGGCACTGCGATTAGTCATCATTGGTTATCTAAAAGCATGTCATTAAAGTAGGTGGGATCAACTAACTGCTGTGGGTCAACTGGTGAGATTTGAGGCGCGCCACAGTGGAAAATGTCTTTGGACACACTTTGCACTTGTGCTTGTAATTGGGCGATCCGCCAACTGTTGGCTTTGGCTTGACTGGAAGCGTATAAGAGAATGTATTGCACACTGTCATTGGCCCTGCGATTCACATCTTACCCCTTATCTGCGGCATCGTCTCCTCCACAATCAGCTCGCTGACATCGATATCCATCGGTTCACTTTGCTCATTGCCGGACAGGAGATTGTGTAGGCTAATATTGACATGGGAGGGATTGTTCGGCTTGCTATCATCGATATACTCTATGACCACGCCTGCAAAGGACCGGTGTGAGTGTTATTTGATAATTAGGTTATCCTAGCTAGCTAAACCCACCGCTTCCATTGACCTGCTGCAGCGAGCCATCGGGCATGACGAGATACTCGGTGCCGATGCTCACGTTGGGCGTGTCCATGGGCGGCAAGGTGGAGGTTAGAGTATCCACCGCCGGCGTCGTCTCGCCCATGCTGACGGCCAGCTGCCGCTCGATATCGCGCAGCTGATCGGAATCAATATGCGGCTGGGGCTGTGCGTAGTCCTCCGGCGTCAGAACAGTGGGTATTAGCAGCTCCATGTCCTCCAGCGTGCACACCGCCTTGGATTCCTCCTCTTCGTGCGCTGGCAAGTCCCTCGACTTGATGTGCTCCTCCGCCTGGCCAGTAGACAGGCCATGAATGGTTACATAGTGATCCAGCAGTATTCGCTGTTTCAGCGTGGTGAAGCTGCAGAACTTGCAGTTGTAGGAAAGGCCCTCTGGAAAAGGGATTGGGCATGTGATTAGGTGAAACAGCTTTGGGTTAGGGATGTAACCTGTACCTGCATGTTGTCGTATGTGCTGCTTGAGCTCCAGGCGATTGTAAACCACCACTCCGCACACCTGGCACTCGTGCCGCATGGTTTTCAAAGGCTTCGTCCTCTGTGGGTCCTGAAATGGAAAAGAAGTGGATACTTTAAGCAGGAAATGTGAGACTGGAGGCAAACATACCTCTTCTGGCTCCGGCTTTGGCGGCTCCTGAACCAAAGAGCCATTAAGTCTCCTCGCGGCCCTCTTGGGACACAGCTTTCGGCACAGGATCTCGTGGGCACGCAGTGCATTCTTGAGGAAGTAGTAGGCCACTTGCAGGCTCTTGCTGCACTCGATGCAGATGTATTGCGGCAGCTCGGGGGCGTTCTCGGCGCTCACGCAGAAGAGCAGGCAACGGAGGAGCGGGATCTTGTCCGCGGCGTCCGCCGGATCCAGGCTGCGGGCCACCGCCACCGAGTCCAGCTTGAGGTACTCAACGTCCGTCTTCAAGCAGCAGCGACACGAAAACTTGTAGTCCACCACCTCGGCGCCCGAAATTGCGTCCGAATGGGAGCTGTTCCTCTTGTTCAGCGCCATCGTTCACGAGTTGCACATCTGGTGGCGCCCGTTTCGCCTGGTCTCCTCTCGAGAAATTAACCGGATAAATTAATGCGATTTATCACGAATCAACAAAAAAAAACTTAATTGTTTTTCCCACTCGCGTCGCGTCGAAATAAAAACGACGAGACAGGGTTGTTTCACATTGCGATTTATTTGCCAGGGCTGGCATTCCCCCTTCGACCGATATCAGAGTCTATCGATAACGCGGCCGATTCGCGGCATCGCAATTTGAGATAATCGAGTTTAATTTACTCAGCTGAATTTTTTAAATATATGATTAAATTTATATTTATTACTAGATCCAGCACTGAAGTGTATTTATTTAAAAAAAAATATAATGTATATATAAAAAAACAAGTACATACTCGGTGGATATTTAATTTATTTTCGAATTAATTGTGGCTATAAGCTGCTCAATTAATTGCGGCTTTAGTTAATAGAGCTCTACTTTATGTTAGCTTTATATAAATTCCTAAATAATTGAGGTAAAAATCATTCAAAAAGTTCCTATGCCTATAAATTTGCCAAAGAAGGAAAAGCTGTAATCATCTTGAGGCCTATAAAAATTATACAAGAATAATGTAGATTATGATTTTATACTACAGACGCAAATTTAAGTCTTAATTGAACTAACGGACCGCAGAACACCATCAGATTTAGCCAGCACAAATCTAAATTTAAAAAAATACAAAGTTCGTTCTAGTTAGTTTATTAGCTAAGGCAAAGTAGTGTTTAGCTTTGGGTAGATATTAACTGGTGTACTCCATGGGCACGCACTCCTCGGCGGCCACTTCGTGCGAATGCGAGTCGTCCTCCATTAGATGCTGAAGGCTCTCATTGGGATAGCTGGGAAAATAAGGCATTATGGCGTTAGCAATCCAACATGGCAAGTGCACAAGTAGTTACCACTTGGACGGGCTCTCATCGCTAAGCATCGTGGTGGGCACTGTGGCCTCGGGACTCATGAGCTCCAGGGGTGTGGGTCGTCGCTCCTGCAGCTGGCGGGCAATCTCCGCTTGGCTCAGGCCAGGCGACACCACCTCCTTGGGAGCAGTCTGTAGCTGGAGTTGCTGCTGCGAAGGAGAAACTGTGGCGGTGAGTTGTCTTTTAGCGGCAGCAGCCTGCATTCCAAGGTTCGCGGGCATCATTCCGGTGAGGATTTTGCGTCTTCGTCCCCTTGTGGCGCCCACAGTGGGCATGTGCGGGGGCACACCCGGAATTCCAGGAGTCCCCTTGTCCTTATGCTTCCGGCGAATGGCGTCCTTGGATGTCTGCGATCCTCCGGCAGCTCCTGAAGTCGAAGCTGGCTCCGAATCGGAGCTGTCGGTGGCATCGGTGTCGCTGGAGTCCTTCGCAGGCTTCTCATACAGCAGCAGACGATCCAGCAGGAAGGTGCGATCCCGGGAGACTTTCAGCAGGCGCCGCTGGTTGGTGTGCAACAGATCCTGGAAGTACTCGTTCTCCTGTAAACACAAAAAGCTGTGACTTGCCGTTGGCCAAGTTCAACTTAAGATATTTACGTAGATGAGGAACTTAAGTTTCTTCTTGAGGTTTTTGTAGCGCTCCTTGAAGTCCGTGTCCGGGGCTCCCAATCCCAATCCCGCGGAGACGGAGGACGAGCTGGCGGGGGCTGGACCGCGGGAAAGCGCCGGGACACGATCTCTGGCTGGCGGAGCAGGCTCATCGTCGCTCGGCGGCTCGTCCTTGATGGCGCCCTCCTCCTGGTTGGCCAGGGATCTGCAGTACCAGCCGTCAAGCATTGTCTTTTCGTTAACTTTGCGTTTTATTTTTTTTTCTGCAGACGGCCAGTGCTGCCAGATCAATTTTTTTCTTGTATACATGCCGTGCAGTGATGGGAGTTTAGGAATTGTTGAAATTATCGATTAGCTGGGCAATCGAATAGTAATTTGCCGTTATCTTTATTTAAAAATCTTTAGTTTAAAAAGTAATTAGCTTCACAAGTTTAAACATTTAAATATTTAGAAGGTTCTTAAAATATGTTTTATTTTAAAAAATTAACCAACGTTTAGGTTAATCTGGATCAAAGAAAATTTTTTTAGTTCAATTTAGATGCACGGAGTTCCCAGTTAAAAAATTTAAGTTTGCTTTAATGAAATTTAGCAATATTACGAAGTTATTTTTGTTATTTAATTTTTTATTTACTTATTGATAATTTAATAACAACTTTTGATGTTATGGGTCGTACTTGATTCTATTAAGTCTCAAGATAATATGTATTTGAATTGATCCTAATCTTATTTTTGTGGTTTATCTTTATTGACAATTTCATTTGAGTTATAACAGAAAGGTAAAAAAAGACGAATGCATCCTAAAGGGTTCCGGGTCTATAGCTTGGCATATTGCCTCTCATGCACCACCATCGACGGGGTGATATCCTTCAGAGTTTGGCAACCGATCAGCGACATGGTGATCTCAAAGTCCTTTCTCAGCACACTCAGCATCTCCTCCACGCCCTTTTGGCCATTGTAGGCCAGTCCCCAGACAGCCGGACGACCCACGAACACGGTCTTCGCGCCAAGAGCCAGAGCCTTGAAGATATCATTGCCCTGCATGATGCCGCCGTCCAGCATAACCACTAGATCCTCGCCCACGGCTCTCACAATCTCCGGCAGAGCCTCAATCGAGGCTGGAACCGTGTCGATCTGACGGGCTCCGTGGTTGGAAACGATGAGTCCGGCGCATCCGAACTCCCTGGCCAACACAGCATCTTCGGCAGTCAGGACGCCCTTTACCACAATGGGCAGATTGGTGATGCCCTTCAGCCAGGCAATGTCTTTCCAGGTGATGGTGGGATCAAACTGGCTGGACACGTACTGGTTGATGCCCGAGGCGCCCATGGTGGCATTGCCCACTCCAGTGGCCTTCACGCCCTGGAAATTGGCCAGAGTTAGGTGCGACGGCAGGCTGAAGTTGTTGCGCACATCGGCACGTCGGTGTCCAAAGATGGGGGCATCGATGGTGAGGACGAGGGCTTTGAAGTTGGCCTTCTCGGCACGACGCACCAGCTTTTCTGTTATGGTACTAAAATCGTAATAGTGGGTTAGAATAGAAAAGGTTTGTGTTGTTTGACATCTCACCGATCCTTGTAGATGTACAGCTGGAACCATTTGATCGTGTCCGGAGCACCGACTGCCAAGTCCTCCAGCGAGGTGGTGGACAGCGTACTGAGTACAAAGATGGAGCCGGCTTTTCCTGCCGCCCTGGCATTACCGACCTCTCCGTCCGGATGGGCCATCTTCTGCATAGCAGTGGGCGCTATGCCCAGTGGCCATTTCATCTGCTCCCCGAAGATCTGGCAGCCAATGTCCAGGCGGGAAACATCCCTCAGGCAACGCGGACGCAAACGCAGCCGGCGAAAAGCCTCGCGATTCAGTCCCAAGGTGAACTGCTCACCGGCTCCGCTGCGGTAGTAATCCAGGGCATTCTTTTCCAGCTGGCCAGCGGCCTTCTTCTCAAAGTCCTCCACACAGACCAACACCATTTCTGTTACGTAACAGGGAAATAAAAATTAACAATGTTTGGGAACACCTCTCGCCGCACCTCCCAGACTCGAACTAAACCCACTGAGATTAGGGGCCAGCATCAATAGCTTTTGCCTGGCGGGGTCCATAAACCGAGGAATCACGATAAGCGCGCTGTCTGCCGGCTGCACCTGATAAGAGACCCCTCCTCATGCCAAGATTGTTGAGCACAGATCATTGCAGAGATCATCCCAATGAGAATACGCAGTTTCCCTACTCTACATGGGGGGTAGCTGTAGCTGCTGTCCACGATGATAAGAGCCCACTTTCGATTTGGGAGGGTCTAGGTTAATTGGCAACACGAATGTACCTCCTGCCGACTTCCAAAGCCGTTCAATGTCCAATTCCTACACGGTAGTTTTCCATTTCTACAAATGTTCCACCTTCGAATGGCTTAAGCGAGTGAAAGCTCGCTGGAAATTTTGAACTATCAACGGGTTTATTGAAAAACAACGATAAAACGTCTGTAAAAAACTCACTCTTAGAACTAGTTAACCATCTTAGTATTCTTTAAACACTGTATGACGCCTTAAGGTTGTTGAAATACTCCAGATCCTTAGCGCTGATCGAGGGCACGAACTTGTTGAACGACTTGGTAAAGTCCTCCGCCTCCACAATAACGTTCTCCGGCAGCAGTTCCTTTTCTGTAATGGCTCCACTCAAGTGCCTGTCTATGGTGCGTCTCACGGCCGAGAGCCAGGCATTCGAGCAGATGGAGTACAGATCGGCGCCACTCATTTCACTCTTCAAACGCTCTGCAATCTGGTCCATGTCCACGCCAGCTTCCAAGGCGAATCGTTGGGTCTGAGCACGTAGAACGGCTGCCTTGTCATCGGCCGTCGAGCAGGGTCCCACGTAGAAGAGTTTGTCGAAGCGACCGGGACGCAAGAGGGCGGGGTCAATAAGATCTGGTCGATTGGTGGCAGCCAGTATAAAGATGGGTTTGCTCGTATCGCCATCGCTCATGCCATCCATCTCGGCCAGAAGCTGCGACACCACCCTATCCATTACGCCTCCAGAATCACCGGCCACACCCCGATTAGGTGCCAGGGAGTCCAGTTCGTCCAGGAAGAGCACACAAGGAGCCGCAGACCGAGCACGAGAGAATACCTCGCGCACATTCTGCTCGCTCTGGCCCACGTACATGTTGAGCAGCTCGGGACCCTGCACGGAGAGGAAACTCAGGTTGCACTCGGTGGCCACAGCCTTGGCCACGAGGGTTTTGCCAGTTCCCGGGGGTCCATAGAGCAGGATGCCCGATCGCCTGAGGTTCTTGCCCATCAGGTGGACATGCTTGAGCGGCAGGCCAATGCTGCTTTGGATCTCATCCTTCAGCTTGGCGAGACCACCGATATCCGACCAATAGACCTTCGGCACCTTGGGCGCACCCAAGCTGTCCGCAAATGAGCTCTGCATGTCGGTTAGGTTCTTGGCGAAGTGGGACATATTCAAAGTGGTCCTACCCAACCGATTGCGGATTTTCATGCGAACCGCACTGTCGTACAGTAACTGCAGGTCGCCCAGGAGAAAGCCCTGGGACTTGGCAGCCACGTCCTGCAGCACGTTGAGGGTTTCCCTCCAACTTGGTGACACGCGTGACATAAACTGAGACTGGTTTTCGCGCGAGAACAAGGGCAATTGAGCTATTGCCTTCTGGTTGTGGATTACATCGTTGAAAGTTTCGCGCACATGCATCCAGCGAAGGATTTCGAAACGCTCCTCCTTGCTGGGCATCTCAATGTTTATGATCTCCAAAAAGAGGCCTTGGATCATGGGTTTGAGGTGCCTGTCACTGGTCAAAGCCACCACCACAATTGGGTGCTTGCGATCCCGATTGAAGAGTTCCTGGACCTGCACGTGGAAGGCGGAAAGCAGGCGCAGATCTTCGTTGCCTTCGTTGTCTATTCCAAATATCTGAAAATAAATAGCATTTCTAAGTTTTGCTTTACAAATTAAATGAGTCATCCACACCCACCTCGAAGTTATGGAAGCAAATCAACAGTGGTTCGCTGACTTGGCTCTTGGCAAAGACCGCCTTCAGCTTCATCTCCGTGTGCGAGGGAACCTGCGAAACGATCTCAGCGCAATCCGCACCGTAAATATGCATTCCCAGCTCCTGGGCTACGGCATTTACAAGCTTGGATTTGCCAGATCCTCGCTCGCCCTGCAGCAGAAACACAGGAAAGATGTGCTTAGAGGACAGACAGGCGGACTTCTTGGGCAGGAAGGCGTCCACCGAGGAGCACAACAGTTTATAAGGTCTTCGCAGTCCACTCGGATAGTTCTCCACGATGGCCACGCTGCCCAGCACTTGGCGAGGCAGGAAACTATGGGCTGACGGCACTTGAACCAGGTTGCTGAAGTTCTTGGCAACCACAGCCTGCAGCTCAAACTCGCTGCCCTTCGTCTCCAGGTGAATGCACTTGAGGTGGACTTGCCTTAGGTTGGCGAATATCAGGTAGTAGTGGGCATATATTGCAGTCCCCACCAACTCGGCGTTCACCTCGATGCGGTAAGTGTGTCCTCGATGCAGAAGACGCGGGGTGTTAAAGTAGTTGCTCAGAATGAGCTCTGTCAGTTCGGCGGGTAGTTCGTGAGGATCCGCCAGTAGGTAGACATGCGCTTTGCTTGCTATCCCGGGTATGGTCTGCTCATCGGCGAAGTGCTCTAGTTGCACCCAACAGTTGGAGCGGACGCGAAAGCGATCCAGTATGTTGCCATAGAAGTTTTCCTGAAATGATGTACGAATTAGGGTTTTAATATTTTACTGTTTATAAGAACTACCCACCTGGACATACAGACAATTGGGTTGGCACTGGGCCACCGGCAGAATCTGGGCCACAATGGTGTGCGGAGCCTCCTGGAGCATTTGCTTGATGACAGTTCGCGGTGTGGATCCCCCATCTCCGGCCGGCTCCTTACCGATCCTAGCCCTGCCCCCGCGGATGACCAAGTTGACAAAGTTGACGTCCGGCGACTCCGCATATGTCTCGTACACATCTTGGCTGGCGAACACCAGGTGCTCCGACTTGATGAGCTCGTTCTTGATCAGCAGATCGTAGAGGCGATTCGGAATGGGGGTCAGCAGCAACTTGCCCTTGTAATATTTGGCGTAGCGCCAGTATACGGCGTATGTCAGATATCCGGGGTAGAGGAACCAGGGCCACTTGGGCGCCAGCAGCTGTACGGCGGAATTGTAGCCCTCGACTAGCTCCTGAACCCTCCCGGAGAAGCTGAATCTCGGGTGGTCGGGATCCTGCTGATCGAACGACACCGAATTCCGCTTTCCCACGACCTTTTTCTGCGGGAATCGAAGAGCAAATTAGCTAATCTGGTTAATTTATCAGTTGTCCACCTACCGCAGCATCGTTTTCATTCATTTTTCACAAAAACTATGGACAAAAACACAACAGAAAGCACGAGTACAAGGGTTAGTTTCGAGAAGCGGTGTCAAAGTTCAAGGAGTTTGGGGGGTGGGCGCCAGACAAATACACTGAAATAAGCAATGGCAAGTTAATCCAGTAAATGCACAGTAAGTTATTACCCTCTGCAATCGAAATTGGCCAATTTATTTGGTCAGTTACGTTGGATTTTACCTTTTTTATAATCACTCTCCTCTTCATTACGAATGTTTTGGTTCAGGTAACAAAAATACTCCGAAAAATACCAAAAATGTTGAGACATCACTGCACCGGCTACAGTAAACTCCCAATAATTAGTAAGCTGAATTAAAAAGAAGTGTAAATAAGTTATGTTAAATAAAATGTGTGTTGTATCTTACTTTGTGTTGCTGTAGAATGTACCGCAAACTCATTTCAGCATGCAACAAGAGCATTCTCAGAATATTTCATTTTAAAATGGGTTATTTTCGAAATTAGTATTTACTGTACCTTATGTATACTTAGCACTTTTCAGTATATATAATATACTGCAATGTGATATTTTGCGACCATGCAAACCTGGCCACACTCCCAAGCAAAACAAAATAGTACAGATTCCATAAATTTAGATTAATTTTCCGCGAAAATGAGCATGGAAATGAGCAATATCAACGGCGGGAATGGCACCAAAGCGTCCCACGACAAGCGTGAGTTGCTGTGCCTGCTGAAACTGATCAAGAAGTACCAGCTGAAGAGCACGGAGGAGCTGCTCTGCCAGGAGGCAAATGTGAGCAGTGCCGATTTGTCGGAGATTAGCGAAAGTGATGTCCAGCAGGTGCTGGGTGCGGCTCTGGGACTTGGCGATGGCAACCGGGAGCGGAAGCACGTCCCCTCGCCGGCAAGTCAGGATCATAAGCCATCCGCGGTAACAGAGGCCAATGCTGCGGAGGCACTGGCCAAGTTCATCGGCGACGATAGCTTCGATGCTCAGCACTACGAGCAGGCCTACAAGGAGCTGCGAACCTTCGTGGAGGACTCCCTGGACATATACAAGCACGAGCTTTCCATGGTCCTCTATCCCATTCTGGTGCAGATCTACTTCAAGATCCTCGCCAGTGGACTGCGGGAAAAGGCCAAAGACTTTATTGAGAAGTACAAATGCGATCTCGACGGCTACTACATAGAGGGCCTGTTCAACCTGCTGCTGCTGTCCAAGCCGGAGGAGTTGCTCGAGAACGACCTGGTGGCCGCCATGGAGCAGGATAAGTTTGTGATCCGCATGTCCAGGGACTCGCACTCGCTGTTCAAGCGACACATCCAAGATCGCCGCCAGGAGGTGGTGGCGGACATTGTGTCCAAGTACCTGCACTTTGACACCTACGAGGGCATGGCACGCAACAAGCTGCAGTGCGTCGCCACCGCGGGCTCACACATCGGCGAGGCCAAACGGCAGGACAACAAGATGCGGGTGTACTACGGACTGCTCAAGGAGGTGGACTTTCAGACCCTGACCACACCTGCACCGGCGCCGGAGGAGGAGGACGACGATCCGGATGCCCCGGATCGGCCCAAGAAGAAAAAGCCCAAAAAGGATCCGCTGCTGTCCAAGAAGTCCAAGTCGGATCCGAATGCTCCCTCCATCGATAGGATTCCTCTGCCGGAACTGAAGGATTCGGACAAGTTACTCAAGCTCAAGGCGCTCAGAGAAGCCAGCAAGCGTCTGGCCCTGAGCAAGGATCAACTGCCCTCCGCTGTTTTCTATACGGTGCTTAACTCTCACCAGGGCGTCACCTGTGCCGAGATCTCAGACGACTCCACGATGCTGGCCTGCGGATTCGGAGACTCTAGCGTAAGGATTTGGTCCTTGACGCCCGCCAAGCTGCGTGCGCTTAAGGATGCGGATGCTCTGCGGGAACTGGACAAGGAGTCGGCGGATATCAATGTGCGTATGTTGGACGACCGAAGCGGGGAGGTGACCAGAAGCTTTCTAGGCCACACAGGACCCGTGTACCGCTGTGCCTTTGCCCCCGAGATGAACCTTTTGCTATCGTGCTCCGAGGACAGCACCATAAGACTGTGGTCTCTGCTGACTTGGTCCTGTGTGGTTACCTACCGCGGACACGTCTATCCTGTTTGGGATGTGCGCTTTGCGCCGCACGGCTACTACTTTGTATCTTGCTCCTACGACAAAACTGCTCGACTATGGGCCACGGACTCGAATCAAGCGTTGCGAGTCTTCGTGGGCCACCTGTCGGACGTGGATTGCGTACAGTTTCATCCCAATTCCAACTACGTGGCCACAGGGTCCAGCGATCGCACGGTACGCCTGTGGGACAACATGACGGGCCAGTCGGTGCGCCTAATGACGGGTCACAAGGGATCGGTGAGTTCCCTAGCCTTCTCTGCCTGCGGACGGTATCTGGCCTCCGGATCGGTGGACCACAACATTATAATCTGGGACCTTTCGAGCGGAGCGCTCGTCACCACCCTGCTGAGGCACACTAGCACCGTGACCACGATTACTTTCAGTCGCGATGGAACTGTCCTGGCGGCAGCCGGCTTGGATAACAACCTGACTCTCTGGGACTTTCACAAGGTCACCGAGGACTACATCAGTAATCACATTACTGTGTCGCACCACCAGGATGAGAATGACGAGGATGTTTATCTGATGCGCACGTTTCCCAGCAAGAACTCGCCGTTTGTCACACTGCACTTTACGCGTCGCAATCTCCTTATGTGTGTGGGCCTGTTCAAGAGCTAGGATCGCAGTTTAGATTATTCGGTATACGTAAAGTAGTCTTAAGGAATGCCCGAAATGTTTAGGATTAAAGTTTTGTAATCCCCTTGTGTCCCCTACCCTGAAATGTCTTATAGTTTTTTTTAAGCATAAAAGTGTAAAGTGCATATGCACAAATTATCAATAAATTTTAATCAAGTAAAAAAGGCGATAATTAGGGGTCCTTATATATAATTCATATTTATTAAAAAGTCATACAATGCATATACACAGATGAATACGCGGCTGGAAACATTAACTACTCCGCATCGGCGATGCCAAACGTCCGGCGCACGGCTATCGAATTCTTGATGTTGAAGATCGCACAGCGCGGAGGCTTCTCCCCGCCAAAGGCCAGGGTGTAGGGATCTTCGGGACACTGACGCATGCACTGCAGACGACCCATGTTGAACTCGTGTTCGTAAACGTGCTTGGCCTCGGTGCCATTAAAGTTCCACACCTTGAGGGTTCCCTCCGTAGATGTGGAGGTCAGCAGGTTGGGCATCTGGCTGTTGAAGCACACCCCGGAGATTTCCTCGTTGTGGGCTTTTACTGACCACAGCACCTGGCCTGGCGATCGCTTGTCGGCGTAATGCAGGCTACCATCGTTGGTTCCGACGATGAAGTAGTCGTTCTGGGTCGGATGCCACAGGACCTTCTCCACCTCGCCGACAACTTTCCACTCGATGCTCGACGAGTTCACAGCATCTGAGTCGCGGCAATCAAAGAGTCGAACATATCCATCGGCACAGCCGGTCAGAATGCTCTGGGCCTCCTGAGGGTGGAATTCCAGCGACTGAACCTTCTCGCCGAAGGCGGTGATGGTAGTATGCGGCTGACCCTCGTCCATGTCCCAGAGAATTACCGTTTGGTCCACAGAACCGCTGGCCAGAATGTGCTCAAAGTTGGTGTTCCACGAAAGATCCAGCACGGCGTCCTTGTGCCCGTACTGCTCCTTGTTTTGCTTGCGGCTTCCCTTAGAGCCCAGCTTAAAGGTGGGTTCTATGGAGTCCTGGATGTCCAGGTCCCAGATGGTGATGATCGGATCCATGCAGCCGATGGCGCACATGTTGCCAGCCTTTTCGCTACCCGCGTCGTGGTTCATCCATTCGATGCAGAGCGGAAAGCTGGGCAGCAGAAAGTCGTGGTGCGTGTAGAGAGCCTCCTCCTCCTGGTTGAACACCCACACCTCCATGGAGGCGGCGTCATCCTGGACGTGGCCCACCAGGATCAGGTTGTCGCTGGGTTTGATCACCTCATCCTCGGCCTCGGAGTCTTCATCTTCATCGGGAACCTGCTCGTCGGGCTGGACAATGTTGGCCAAACTGGTGACATTGGCATTCTCCTCGTTGTCGTACTCCTGGAATTGGTACTCATCCTGGGGATTGCGGTTCTCACTGTTGGCATCGTCCACTTCCATGTCGTCGCCATCCTCGGCAGCGTCTTCGCCACCCTCCTCACCGTCATCGCTTTCTTCGTCCAATTCCTGCTGCGTATCGCCGATAATCCTCGCCAGCTCCGCCTGTGTCAGCACGATCTTGTCGGGACGATCCTTGGCCACGCCGCGTGGCACGAAGCACAGTGCTGGAACAAAGTCAATGCTCGCCTCCGGTGGTCCTTCCTCAGCCATTATGGGAAATGTTAAACAAAGTTTGTCCACCGAACGAAATAGTCAACACGTGCAGTTTAGTTTAAACGAGGTAGATAGTGTGACCGTGGCTTTTCAGTTATGGTACTCCTAATGGTTCAGGAGAAATATACTAAAACTCACGAGTCTAAAATAATATTTTTTAAATTATTAAATATATTTGATCAAGATTTGTTGTTTTGTCCATATCTCCCTTGATTTACTGCCTTTCTTATCATCTTTCATCCCCACCTTAATGCAAAATGCAATCTAAGATTTAGATAAAGCGAGTTATTCACTGGACGTTTACTTATCTGCAAAGATATCTACGATCTGTCTTATAGTTGCCATCAGAATGGAAGGACGGAAATTTTCTACACACATACTTGTAAGTTATTTCTTGCGTATAATTAATTTATAATTTAAAATGTTCTAATGGCTATTCTTCTAAAAGGACACCTCAGTGGGGAAAGCTGCTGCCAATGTTAGAGTAACAGTTTCCAGACTGGACGAGATTCAGGAGTGGAGATCACTTCGGGCGGCCCAAACTGATGCGGATGGTCGCTGCCTGCTTTTGGAGCCTGGTCAATTTCCCGGCGGAATCTACAAGCTGACCTTTCACGTTGGTGCCTACTTCGCGGAGCGCAATGTGAGGACTCTATATCCGGCAATCGACATAATTGTGGACTGCTGCGAAAATCAGCACTATCATATTCCTTTGCTACTTAATCCATTTGGATATTCTACTTATCGTGGAACATAGCGGTATTGTGGTTCGAAGAAAATAAATATTGGAATTAAATTAATAGTGCATAAATAAAATTATATATAAACGTTTTTATAAAAAAAACGGAAGCTTGCCGATGGCAAGTTATGTTATATGATGTAGTTGCCCAAAGAGAAGAGATAATATGATCAGAATCAAGTAAGCTATATTTTTTCCTTTTTATTCTATGATCGTTCCTATGGTCGCTTTGTATATAATATATTCGACTGATTTTTTTAAAATTCAATTCGAAATTCTAAAATATAAAAAAAAGTAGAAGACCATATTTTCAAAAACAACGAATGTAGAATTTTATTTCTAAACATCCAGTGGGGACGTATACAAAAAGTAGTTTTGCAAGGTTTATCTCGATAGTTTTAAAACTGAGAAAAATGTTGGGTAGAAACTGATCAGGAATTTATATTTGTTTGTATGTATTTATAGTTTGTATGTGGTCGGAAATGTGTCTCCTTAACTGCGGTTTATACTTCTGACTTAAAAAATAATACCATCTGCAAGGGTATACAATTTTATATTGCAGACATATATACAAAAGCATATCAAAATTATTAAAAAGTTTTTTTTAACCCACATTTGATGTCCATCGATAGTTAAACCACAGGACAGAGCTCGTGCGTGCTGCGTGACCGTGACACGGACAAAGTCCCCTCACGACCTCATCTCTATTCGCTAGTATTGTTTCTTGCCATCTTCAGCATTCGTTGCGTTAACACGACGAAAACACGTAACGTAGTGTAATCAACACGTAAAATTCATCAAAACGTAACAGCGGCTCTCCGTCAGAGAGACGGCGACAAAAACAAATCGGAGGTCGTTGCGGAAGGTTCGTGTGTTCGCTGCGTGGTCGGTGTTTGGAATTGAATGTTTTTGAAACAGCGAGCGGGTTCTGTGCCGGTGTTTTGTACAAATTTAAAATATTAAATAAAATAATACCGTTGCCAGTGGCTTCTGAGAGATAAGTGAGTGAGATCCTTGAGCTCTGCTAAATTTTTCGGGTTCTCGCCTCCCACAGAGGGCGCAACAGTTGTTTCCGAATAAGATTCTGAATGGAAATAATATCCGTGTGTGTTTTGAAAGAGTTCAACAAGAAGTCGGATTTGTTATTGGAAAGTACAAACAGCGCTCCCATAGACACACACTCGATGCGGCCGAGCCAACAAATCCCCGACAAATCTTAAACCAGTTTTAAGATACATATTCTTGGTGTCAGTGTGTGCATGTTGATTTTTTCTGGCATTGTTTTCGTTTTTTTATTTCGTGCTGCTGGCTCTGCATCTTTTTTGTGTACCCGTACCCTTTTCGCTCGCCTCTAATCGCGTTTCCATTTTCTGGCCGCCGTCCAGGTCCGAGCGAGCAACAAGTACCCCTGCCTAGTACCTATATCTATAACTGAACCCATACCCATACCCATACCGATGCCAAGTGCCTCTGCCAGCGTCTCGGTCCGCCTCCCATCTGAAAACCCGAAAAACACGGAAAGAAACGAGCTTAGATTCTAACGAGATCAGCACGCCAGTTGGTAACTCTGCCCCAATTGGTCCAATTTGAATGCTGTACGAAGCACCTCCAAACTCCGGCAAAGATCGCAAAAGCAATTCCAAAAGGTGAGTTGGGTCGTTCTTGGTGATCTCATAGGGTGGGTCATGGGGAAATTAGGGATCTCTTCTTTTTATACAACTGACTAAAACCTGTTGCCATGCATATATAAATTAAAACGACTCTTAGGAATTATATTTTGTTTTATTAAAATAAGAACCAAGTACGTTTCGTTATAAATACAGGTATTAAATAGGTTCCATAAGGGAAACTTACAAATATATAGATTAGAAACGAGTAACCCGGTACTTTTTATTTTTACTTGATTAAAAACAATTATTTATTTGGAAAAACAACCATTTTGACCACAATTCAAAACATCTTTTTCATTTTTAAATAAATAAAGGTGTTGTGGTGACCAATAAGTTGCCAAATATACAGTAATAAATATTTATGACCTAAAAAAATGGTTATTCAGCTCGAGCTGGAATTTGTTGTGCTTCTAAAATCAATTAAAGTAATCAAATTCATTGATTGTGCAAAAATGTCCCCAGAACCAGTTGGACTACAAAGGCAAAATTAACACTTTCATTATTCATTCTGTATACAAGTTCTTCGGAACGTGGGAAATATTTTATGTAAAATCTATAATTTAAATTCAGTGTTGGCTTAATTTCAAAATTAGTTTAGTGATGTCTAGCCCGAGGACTATTACCTCACCGTCTCTGCGACATTTCGGGCAATTTGGTTTACCTAATAATTGAAAGTTCAACGCCGCATTAAAACGCATTAAAAATGACAACTTGCTAACGGTCAATTAATCAAAAATGACTGCAAAAAAGCCGAAAAATTGTGTATATGTAATGGATAATCGATACGACGATAAACACTTTCCTGGCCCGCAGCTCTGGCCAAAACCAATCATTAATAACTGTAGTCAAAAGATAAATAAAACTATGGCTTTGGATACCGTTACACGGGCACTGGAAAAGTGTCAAAAATCGTAACCTACGTGGATATAATTTGCACTGACGTAAAGCCAAAAAACCTAATATTCGATGATCGTTAAACGCTGTAGGCAAATTAGAGAGCGGCCAACCGGCCAAAGTGCAGAAAAGAAGGCAAAAGTTAGCCCCAAAAACAAAGCAGCAGCACCAGGAAAAAACATCGAAAAAAACCACAACAACAAAGTATAAAAACCTTTAAGTCTGCTTAGTTGGGGGGTAAAAAATGGGGGGTGGGGGTGGGGAAATCGCCTCTGCTTGAGCATGTTTGTCGTCGAGTTCAGCTGACATCGCAAAATGGCAAGAAGCCTCTCTAAGATACACAGAAACAAATTTTTTCAGCCTACTAAACAGCACATTTTCAAATAACTAACAATATTTTATTCCATTTAAATTCCCAGCTTAATTGAGTGCGTAAGAAATAAAAAATAAATCGAAAATGTTAATTTTGCCATTACTCTTATTTCTTATACTCCCAATTTACATACTTTAATCTATTTACGGCAGTTTTCTCGTCCGCATATAATATTTAAGGTACGCCTTAAACACTGAATTTCCGCACGTTTACAAGGTTTAAAGCTTACTTTAAATTTAACATCCGGAAGGGAAAACGGACGTAGAAAATCATAGAAAATCTTTAAAAATGTGAATCCTATAAATATTTTTTCAGCTAAAGTCAAACATTCAATAAAAATACTTCTTACGAATTTTACAAAAGGGCTTGTATAAGAGCTTGCATTATAAATTTGCATTTAAATTTTAGTGTTATTTTTTTTCTATAACCATTTGCGGCAGCTCGAAAAAACTTTAAAAAAGTATTACATTTTTCACCGTGTAGCTGAAATGGCAAGAGCAAACAGGAAATGAACCCGCATGCACTTTTTCAAGTACCTTTCGTTCGAATTCGCTGGCCGATTGCATCGAGTTGTATACTCGAGCACCGGAGTTGGAGCCTCGACTTGAGCTTGAGCTTGGTCTAAAGTAAATTTTGTCGTCGTCTTGAGTTTCTTAGTTCGCTTTTAGGTTGTGCAACTACCCAGCATTTTTTCCAGGGGTTCCACAAGAGTATGTTCGAACTTGGAGTCTTGACAACAGTGCTGAATGTGCGAGCAATTGAATGCGAATTATCATCAATTAAATTTCAGCCTTGAATTGCATTGGGCAAGTGCTTTGAGAACATGTTCACTCGTTGTATTTAGTCTTGAATAAACCTAAGCTTTACATTTGTTTAAAATAAAATATAACTATAAAGTATGAATAAATAATTTGGTTTAACCTTTCACGCAATTTAGGTTTTTTTAGTTTTTTAATGAAATAAATCACAAAAATGATTTTAACTTTTTGTTTCATTTATAGCCAAAGATCAAATCCGATATCGCAGTTTTTTACTCTCAATTGTTCAGTTTAACTAGGTATCGCCATTGCGAATCCCCGACATTAGCCTTACCTTTTAGTTTTATTTTTTGTTTTATTGCATTTTGTTTTGTTAATTTCCATGCAATTTCAGGGCATTTCATTCCGCTTGGGCGTAGTTGTTCCCGTACCCCCAGTAGATGTTTTTCGCAATGTTTGCGCAGTTGTGTGGGCATTTGCATTTGTATCTGTATCTGTGCTCGAGTGCGGGGTTCCAGGGGTGCGGATGCGGATGTGTGAGTCGGCCAACCTGTTCGGCACTCAAGGAGAATGAGTCAGCGCCGGGGTTTCGCATCCATGAGATACAACTCGAGTAGACTCCGCAAAGTGTTTGCCGAGGACATCAGGGGCTGCGGGGTCCTTCTTCCTTTTTTGACCTGCACTTAAGCGTTTATCCGCCGAAGGTTTTGATTATTTTGTTTCATGTGTGCCCCTAGCAATGTCTCATATTACTCGCAGGGAATGGGAATGGAGTCGAATCCCCCTGCCATCCGTATATTTTCCTTCTTCGCTTTGTTCATCGCCCCTTTGCCTCATTTCCCGTCGATGCATGGGGCCACTCTAAATGTGTTCAATGTGTAGTTTCCAAGTTTCCGATAAGCCAGCATTATGATATGTATATACTTGGAGGGCGAAGCCGTACTGGGTCTCTTTAATTTGCTGGGTAATAAAAAAAAGACACGTTTTACTTATACATTTAAAACAAGAAAACTAAACAAAATATTACATTTACATTGTTAGTTTCCAATTAGATCGATACAGTTGTATACAGTATACAGTACACTGTTTAATGATTATCGCATAAAAGTAAAAAAAAAAGATTTTTAAAGTTAAGCATGTAATTATAGTAAATAGTTTGAAGCGGAAAAGTTTCCAAGAAGCAATAAGGCGACTTAAATTACGTGAGTGGAAGCAAGAAGAACATGTTGTTTACCTTTCGAGCATATCGGATTGAGATGCCGCATATTAACTCACAATTGATACGACAGAATATCAAATTGATCATCGTTTCATGTAAAATTTTTTGTACTTCAGTAAAAATAAGCAAATTCTGAGCACTAGTAATTAGTAGTTCATAAATTATGATTACTTTTGATCTCAATTACCTGATTAATTCGTGTAAGACAGACGACCTTGACAATCTCTGCCCCCAAAGTCTCGCCACAATTATCGTGTTTGGCTTTAATTCCACACGCTTCGTCCAATGTTTACCAAATAGATTTGGAGTGCGCTTAGTACCTTCCTCACCATCCTCCCTACTCACCTACCTGAAATCCAAGTGGATTGCAGCAGGTGGCGTGACTAAGACATTCCGCCATGGCAAAGTGAGTTTTTCAAAATTCGAAACTAATTTCAGAGTTTTTGTAGCCCCTCTTTTTGTTTTTTTTTTCCTTTTTTTTTGGTGGCGGCTCTCTATGCGCTTTATAGTTCAGTAGCTGCTGCCGCTAACGAGCATTATTTCAGTCTTCCAACCAAGCCTTTTATTTTAGCCAATTTCTTAAATTTTTATTTCTGCACACACATGAGCACTTTTATGGTTTCGGCATTAAAAATGTGGCGCAAAATTCAAACATTGGAGAGTAATTGAAAAAGCATGAGAGATGCCTCGGCTTCATGGGTGGGGATAGTGGGGGTTTTCGGAGGGGGTTTGGATGGGGCGATGGTATTAGCCGAAGTCAGTCGCGCACTAAATCCCAATGGTAACGCACCCATTAATCACAAAAGAGAAACAATAATGCTTGGACGGGCGAAAAAGTGGTAAAAGCCGCAGAAATACTAGTTCCCAAAACAAAGCAACTTGAAAACAGCCAGCAATTGCTTGAAGATGTTCCTGAAAGATACCAACCAAGTGTTAATTAATAAGTTTTATGTTTAGCGCTATGTACTTGAAATTCTAAAAATAAAAACATACAAGTTATATGAGTCAGTGGCGATTCTCACATAGAACGCGATCACTTTCGACGGAATTTCGCTACAGCATCTAGTGATTTTATTGTCTGACATTTCGACATTTTGGGGTGTGTTCGGCAGACTCGTCACCCACTCTCTATAAGGATTAATTAATGCGAATTGCGTTGTGCAAAACAGTTAGCTTCTGTCTTTAGCCAATTTCGCTGGTTTGGGGAACGGCTGTAATGGGGCAATTAAAAGCAATGTTAATGGGATCCAACTGGGGAGGGATGTGCCATTCTTACACACAAATGTTTGCAAAATAGGGAGAGTAACACGCTCGTGAGCATATGCAACTAATTAATTAAGTAAATGTGAATACGGTGGGGGTGAAAAAAAGCGACTGTATCAATTACTGTCCATATATGGAATAGATAGGAATTCAAACAGGTGGTGACACCTTCTATTCTATTATAGGATTCTATATGTTAAATGAATCTATTTATTTTAAGGGCTATTTATTTATTTTAAGGACAGATGTATAATAAAACACATAAACAATGGAATAAATTTTTTTTAAAATATAGAATACTTGATATGGGGACAGATTTCCGGAAAATAAGAATTTAATGGAGCTTTTGTGGCTAGATCTATAAAATAATTAATGGATCTGTCCTGAAAAAGGCTAGAAATGGCAGCCCTGGCTAGTATTACAGGAATAGTATAAAATTTATTAAAATAATAAAATAATTAAAAGAATTTGGTTGTTTAAACATTAAATTTTAACGGATTTTAATAAATTGTATGACCATATCCCGGGTTTTAGGCAACGATTTGAAAGTGCATACGCTCTAGCAAGCACATTTATATTCAGCACCGTATCGAATTCAAATTTCCCCGCTAACTCGATAATACAATTTCGTTTGTAAAAGTCCTTAAAGTTGAGGATATATGTAATTTGATTGATGGAACGCATTACAATATCCCTTGGCACATTTGCATTCAACACTCAATAAGAACACTTCGGTTGGGCCCTGCCATGAAAGTCTCCAGTAAACGGCTATTATTAGCGACTACTTATTGCCCGTTTTGGGCAGCTCATTAGCCATTCTGGGCACAAGCCACGTAACAGTAACAAGGCATAAAAGGCGAAATACACGAGTACGTCTATATGTCTAAAAACCATTCCATATTCACACCATTCACGATGGTTTATCAGGTTGCATGCACGCGATTCAAATCAATTGCCACAATGACACACATACAAATTGTTATGCTGCGGACACAGATACTCGTACTTTTCGCAGTGACTGTGTGTGCTTGAGACCCAGACAATCGTCTAATGCCCAAACCAGAACGATGACGGGGCAGCCCCGTGAAGAAGACCTTCACGGTGGCAAGCAAGAGCTATACTTATACGTACTCATATACTCATACAGAACAATATACCAGTCGCATTCTGTATTCTACGTCATCCAAGGAAAGGTGGCTGAGTCGAGACAATTGCACGTGCTTTGCATGTCGAATTACAGAATAACGAGAGCACAAACTTGTAACTCACTTTACAATCGACAGCTACGCAGAAGTACTTTTCAGTTACAAAGCAACAGGTTTCATAGCTTCAGTAACACTGAAAACAAAGCAAAGAACATTTTTTTAAAATTATTAATTTAAAAGTAGTTAAAGTTGATTCACACCTAAAATCAATCCCAGTTAATTTTCTTTTCCTACAAAAAAAAAACATGTCGCCGTAAAATCGATATGCGCATGTAAATTTCTGGTTATGCAATACGCATATCGTTTTAACATGAAATACTCATTTCGAGCAATTAGAATTTACGGGGAGCATATCGTGTTAAAATTGATATTACATAATGTAAAATCGATCTACGTTTCATATCGATTTTTTTTGGGTGTGACCAATCTGCACACTGAAAAGAATCGCAATTTATTAAAAAAAGTTATAAACGTTACAAAAGCATAATTAATAAATAAAAATGAATAAATAATAAAATATGTTTTAAATTCATTAGAAAACGAGATTTGATAAAATGTATTTTTCCAATATTTTAAAGAACACTTAACAAAAGACAAGAAATTACATGTCATAAAATATATGAATAAATTAACTAATAATATATGTTCTTCGATCTTCGATAAAAATAGAATTCGGTCAGTGCAGTGTTGTAAAATGAAGTTTGTGGGAAGAACCACCCAGCAGAGGGGGCGTAGCTCTGTTTCTCTTTTAGCGGTTCTTTCTTTCTGCATAATTACAAGGCCTCTTCGGGGGCATCAAATATTCAATCGACACAATGGCACACATTCGACCTCTATTCTCTCCCCGCTTTGTTTTGGTCACCACTTCTTATATTTTTATTTCGGCTGCTTTACTTTTATTTAGGTTAACGCTGAAAAATTGTCATAGCTGGCGGACAACTTTCATTAGGGCAAAGAGCGGAAAAAATGGGAAAAAAATAATCTTTAGCACTCCCAACGCCGACTTCTTTGCCAAGATCATGTCCGGCTTAGAGTCCGGCAGATATATATTTATAAACCTAATGTATATATGAAAAGAGAGAAATACAGAGGGAGATGGTTGCCCATGCTTGTAATTTCACTTTTTATAGTTTACAAAAGGTTAAAACGATTAGACACTAATGTTGGCCAATCTTTTTGATGCTTTTCTTTTATAATTTGCGCGCTATTAACGTACCTATTTTTTTGCACTTTTTTGTGGGTTTTCTTTTTGGGTCACAGCTATTAAGTTTTTAGGTAGCAGATGGGTGCTATGTGTGTCTGATAAAGTTGTATATATGTTCCGTGAAAAATGCCTAACGACAAAACATTGTTTATGTCAATAAAAAGTGAAAAAATATAACTAACCTTGAAAAGTTTATATGCAAATTCAATTGAAGTGCTAAGAAAACTTTTTTTATGGTAATAAGTTAAGTTAGATACAAGGTTAAACCTTTCTTAGGAAACACTACAAGACTTTACTATCTGTTTCATCTTTTAACGAAATACAATTAAACTTCCATAGAAATATTTAGACAAAATATATATTTCAATTGAAAATGTAATGCCCAGAATACAAAACATATCAGCTACAGCATTTTATTTATATAAAACTTAAACAAATTCATGAGTAACTATTTCCTAACGATTTTATTAGACATAAACGAAGATTTCCATCACTTTCAACTCTTTGTTTGGGTCTCAGCTAACGACCTGCTAAGCTCTAAAAGGTTAATAAATTACAGAAGATAAAATATTAATTTGTTTTCGATTTCTCGGAGAGCTACACCAGAAAAAACAGACAATAATAAATATTCAAATCGTTTAGTTTGTGTGTAACTTTCCCTTTTGCCTTATCAGCTATGAAATTCAAGGAAGTGTTGAAAGAGGCGACCTTTGAATGTACTGAAGTATTGTAACCAGGACAGATAAGGACGGGGCCAGATATTATATGGGTGGTACAAATGCGTATACGATCTAAAGCACAGTCGTTGGATCGGCAACCTTATCGCGAACAGCATCCGGACCACACCCTCGCATTGGAAAAATACTGAACTGAAACCAGATCCAGATCCAGTCTCCATTCAGCGGAGGAATGTTCAGAAGTCATTGGCGGATTTCACGCTCCGTTGGCTTTGATTAGAGGCGTTCGATTTGTTTGTTTGATCCGATCATGCCAACAATTAAATTCAATGAAATTTAATTTCGCAATTGAATTTCATTTTCAGCATACTTGCGAATTACTCGACCGTTCAGACTTGGCTAAGTGTTTGTCTCCCTCTCACTTTTCCCTTTCGCCTCCTGTTTTCCGATTTTCACTGGCCCACTAAAAGCTAACATATAATTTATTGAATTTTCCTTGTTTGTCGGCATTTTGCTTGCGTATTCAAGTTGGTCATGGGAAATTTTAGTGGATAGTATTTAATATATATAATATATTTACTTTTTCTAAGTGCATGATTTATTCTAATAGCTGACTTCAGAGATATAATAAATAGTGTTTTTACAATTGCAGATACGATATACAGTTTTTCCTTAGATAATGAGAATCAAAGAAGTTAGAAACATAATACTAATGATCTTAGCAGGATATTTAACTTAATGGACTATTAAAAAACCCACTTAATAATAAATCAACAGTCCTACAAACTTCCGCTGAGGTCAGCGCCCTGTGTCTTTAGTTTGACAACAGGTTCCTTGGGCAGAAGGAACCCATCTATAAGTCATATAAGCAATACAATTTTGAGTTGGTTCGGTTTCCGCTACTCATGTTCATGCCCCATTGACTTACACTCGAGTTGATCGAATCGTAGGGGATTGGGGAAGACGATGATGATGGCCAAGGGGCGAGGCCGATTTCCACAGCTTGTCCGTACTCGTTTCATTGCCGATCATTCGGGTTTGAGGTTTACGATATTCTATTTAACGGCTCATCGGGTATTCGAGCAGAGATCGCCTATGGATGGATCATGCCCCCAGGAGGGGATCTCGAGTTTTCCTTTGTTCTCAGCCCGCTGCAATCTTAATGTGCGGCTTAGGTGAATGACTAACGGCCAGCTAAACTATGACTAACTGGTCTCAGGTCGAGGTTTGCTCGAACAGTTCAGGTGTTATAGAGGGAAAATGGTATGGCATATTCATTCTTATTAAATTGTCAAATCTAAACCGCATCTCATATGGAAAAAAAATTTTATTTGGTACCTCTGATCTTGAAAACGGGATTTCGCGATGACTCTTTGTGGTCACTGTCACTTTTTAGGAAGTGTTAATTTTAAATCTACCAAATTTGTGATAAATGAGTCACCAAACCAGAAGGTAAACAATTTTATTTTTCCATCGATTTCATTTTATTTTAAAAGACATCATAAATTGGGTTTTATTACAATTTGTTTTATTTGTTAATAGTTATCTGCCCGCTTAACCAAGTTTGAAATCAACCCAAGATCATATTTTCAGCACAATTAGAGCATATTAAGTGTGGCAAGAGCGAGTGAGAGGTGTGGAGGGCGAGACAAGGAGGGAGAACGTACTTCTTGTTACTTTTTTCTTCGGTTTCGAGAATATATAGTAAATTAACGCCACAATTAAGAGAAACGAGTTTTCGAGTTAAGGGGAGAAAACGGAATGAAGTGAAGAATCTGGCCATGGATGATCTTTCGCATTGTTATGAGTTATTGGGTGGAAAAGGGGGAAAAATGGGAGGAGTAGGGAAGGGAAATGATTGGAGTGGCAAAGCTGCGTTATTGAACAACACGGCTCTTCAAGTATTTATGCCGGACCCCCGCTGAAGTGGCAAGTTCGGTTCGTTTTGGATTTGTTTTGAAAGAAGGGGATCGAAAACCCAGCCAAGCGATGGACTCCACTGAGAGAGTCTGAAAACACAAGAAATGGAGTGGAGTGGAGGAGAAGTAGAAGTAGAAAATGTAAATTTTTATGCCACATCGATGATGACTTCAATTTTCCAAACGAAACTTTAAAGTCTTTGGAAGCACATGAGGAATACCTATTGGTAGTCAGTTGTCTTTTGCTTTTGGAATTTCTATTCTGTAGAGTTAAGTTATCCAAACCAAAGTTTAGGTTGTTACCATCAAGTTGATGTGTTATTGTTAAGTTTGCTATGATTGTGGCTATGAGTTGACTTTTATATACGTTTTTTTCTGGATTTTTTCGCCTTTGGCTTGATGTGGTTGTGGTTTTCCAGTTTTCAGTTTCTTGTTCGGGTTTTCGGTTTTACTTTTATTACTATTCCACTTACGAGCTGTATGGCATTGAAGTGTTGCATTACCCCGGACTTTAGGGCAAATTCTGTCTTCGCTAAATTCGCAATCGCTAGCGTCATTTTTTTGGCCTACAAAGTTATGTGACAAATTTTCCATAAATACATTTGGCCGGCGGGCGAGAGAGTTCAGTAACCCCCCATCTGAACTGACCTATTTGCGGCGATTGCCAAGCGGGAAAAAGTGAGCGAGAAAGTGAGCCATAGCATCCCGGAACGAGGAGTCAAATTGGGAAAAGACTGGATGTTTCTCTTTGAAAATCGAATTTATAATGCTCTTCTGGATGTATCGTATTTTTGATTGATTTATAAAATAAATCTCCTTAAGAGTGCAAAGTATTCTATATACCTACTTAAATATATAAATTAATTTTAAAATAATTCATATTGGGTCAACTAATTTCTAAAGTCAATAATATAGTTCATATACCCTTTTAGTTCGTAAGAAAACAGTAGTATCTTTCGATTCGCATGCCAGACAATTATTTCTTTCGTTCACTTATTCTTTGTATGGATACATTTATGGGAGTGCAAAGTTTTTCTTTCACATTCGCATTTTTGTTTATTTTTGGGGTGTGCGGACAAAATGTTATTTGGGTCTGATGAGTGAGTGCATTTTATTATTTCCCGCCATTATAAGAAATTTTCGAATATATTCCAGCCCACAATTTGGCATATTTACATTTTGACTATGTTCTTATGCGGTGAACCAATCTAGTTTAGAGAAAACGAATCAAATGACAAACGAAATTCAATTAAGCCTCATAGAAACAGACGGAAAAGCTAACCAATTTGAGTGCATAAAATTAATGGCAACAGGCCGCGATAAAAGCGTCCCAAAACCAGTTTAGAATTCAAGCTCGGATAATTTATTCATGAATTCATCATTCGATGCATTGTTCGATAAACCAAATACAAACTTTTACTTTTCATCATTGTTTCGGGCTCACTGTGAGTGCTCATCTACGAAGACCCTCGAAGAGATCTCCCCCTGCAATTAATCTTGGCCAGCCCCAAACCATCCAATTAGATAACCCCGGGCCTACTCACGTGTGGGGGCAGTGAAAGTTAACGGCTCGTTCTAAGCCACTGGGCCAGTCCGGAGTCCGAAATCAGAAATCCGGAATACGGAGACTCAGACGATCGCAATTTGCATAAAACACTCATCTAATAAAAGCCCTATGCAGTGGGCAGCCGGTCGAGTGCTCGATCTCAAATGGTATCGCATCGTACGTGGAAATGCGTAGAAATCAGATCATGTTTTTTATAGACATAGGTACCTTTTCGGCGATTGATGATGATGATAGGGCTCGCCGTCTTTACATGGCCAGAGTTTCACTACCGACGAACGATTTTATTTTCAAGATTGAATCGGAAATGGTAAAGTGCATCACGACTCCAGTGAAAACTGTTTCGTTTCTGTCTTTATTAACTGAAACTACCATTTGGCTTTGATAAAGTTTATGTTTACAGACTTAAACCATTATAATTAGGTCGATTTAATGTTACTTTGGGTTTTTATTGTACTTTATTTATTTATTGTATTCGTCGGAAAGTATGTAACAGGTAAAAGGAAGCGTTACTTCCAGTATATATTCATATATTTATTCTTGATCAGGATCACTACACTCAGAAAAAAAACCAAGAACATTGGGCTTGTTTCAAGTCCAAATGGTCTTGAAAGGGCGACAGGTACGAAATGGGCTTGTTTTTTCATTTCAAGAACATTTTATTCTTAAACCGACATTCTCATTTTGAGAACATTTTCGGGCGTAATTAAGTATGAAATGTCCTTGAACCCAGAATTAATTATACTTAAATTAAGTATAAATTTTACTTAAACAACGCATAAATTATAAAAAAAAATTTGACAATTTTAAAAATTTAATACAATTTGCTTTGGAGTGAAGGAGTAGGTAATATTATTATTTTTACAAATTTAATTCGATTTAATTGTGAATGAGGTATAAGTTATGCTCAAATGAAGTATGAAATATTCTTAAACTAATAGTATAAATCATTGTGTTGTTTTATTAGTTAACAATACTTATTTTGTATAATCTTACACTAAATTACTGATAAATGTATAAAGATTTGTAGATAAAAATGTGTTTTATACTTACGAAACATTTTTGTTAAAATCACATACCTCTCCTAGGATTCGATCCCGCAACCTCACGCACCACAGTCGGACGTCCTAACAGCTTGGCCACGCTCGCTCTTACGCGGCGATGACCAAAACATAATTAAGTACTTATATTTGCATACTCAATTTAAGTACAACGTGTTCTTGTTTTGAGAATTTAATTCTTAACTTTAATATAAAACAAAAACACCTCTTAACAAGGTAAAAAAGAAGTGACGATCGCACCATCAACATACAAAAGTTCTGATATCACATTTTGTGAAGAAAAATGCTTGTTCGATAAATAAATACTCTTTATAAAATAATCTCATTCGGCACGCTGCAATAGAAAATTTATCCAGTTCGGCCCCAACAGCTTCAATTTTCTAAATTTTCACTTTCACAAATTCACCTCCCTCTCTCCCAAACCAATTAAGTCTTGGTATGCAATCCTGTTAGTTTTGGCGATACCTTTTGATTGGTGTATCACTCGTTATGATCGGACCATCACAGCAGATTTTGAATTCGCACAAATAGCAATTATTACTTTCAAAATTGTTCCCCGCTTTAACGAAATTTGCTTGTTTTGAGGGTCTAATTCTTAATTTTTGATATTATTGAACTACTTGTGTTTTATAAACAATTTTTGTAAAGTAATATTGTCTACTTTAGTCTAGCGCCAATTCTATTTTATTTCTATCAATATTGGTTAGCATTGGTTAAAGCACAAAATGTACTTGTCAAAGTGTTTTTTATTTTTCAATTTAATACTACTTATGAGAATAATTCATTCCTATTTGCAGAATACTAAAACCTCATTTTCTGAAATTAAGTACTTTTAGTTATCACATTAAGAATGTTTGTGCTTACCAAGAAAAATTATTTTTTTAGAATAAATTGTACTTGGGTTTGGGATAAATCGTTCTTCTTTTGTCCTGTTTATTGAATTTTGTTCTTGGATCAAGCACTTTTTCGGATAATTTGGGTTTTGAGAATGATTTATTCTTAAAACAAGAACGCGCAGCAGATTCATTCTTAAAACAAGCCCAAAAAATTCTATCCGAAATTAAGTACAAATCGCGCTTAATTTTAGAATGCGTTTTTTTCTGAGTGTAGCCGAGTCGATCTAGCCATGTCCTGTATGTCTGTCATGTCTGTATGAACGATAAGATCTCGAAAACTACAAAAGCTAGGAAGTTGGGATTAACCACATATATTTTTGGGCCATTTCATTTTCATTTTTATTGTGTTTATTAATACTTATCGAAATGTATAAGAAATTTTCAAATACATTAAAAAGTTCTGAGCAAATAATGGAATTCAAGCAGTGCAAGCAGTCGGTTGGCTGCATGCATTTCTCCATCTCTCTCGCACTTCCTTTAGCTGAGTAGCGGTTATCTTATAGTCGAGGTACTCGACTATAGCGTACTCTCTTGAGTTTTAAAATAGTTTCTAGCTTAAAACTTAGAATATATCTAGTCTCCAATATAATTCCTGACTCGCTAACTCGGTTTGGAGGTTATTTAATTGCAGACTTGGTGCAGGCGAGTTTTACTTTCGCACAAAGGTCTGACCTCACCCCCAACTGAGTTTTCCGCCCATCGACATTTTCGCCGGGCCATTTCTATGCAAATCAGCTGAGAACACGCACACATCGGTTGGGGGGCCAACAGGAGGTGGCGGTCGGGATGGCCTCATATACTTATAATGGGGCACCGGCTTTCAATACACCGCATGATATGCGATATGGATATGCAAATTCAAAGGGGTTACGTTGGGCAAGGGGGGGGGGGGCGAAGGAGCTTCGAAGGGAAGGCCTAGCCCAATGTGCAAATTCCTTTGGCCACGGGCTTGGCAGAAACGTGACAAAATGAAGTCTGTTTTCGGTATTCAACCTTACGTAATGCGCCTGTTTGGGTCTTTAGTTCTGAGCCATTGTAGTGCCCGGGGATAATCAAGATTTACGGTCGACTTTCGCCGTTATCATCGACCAATGGGGCTGGGAAATCCAGGAGACGTCTACGGATGGCAGATTGTGCCGGAGTTCATGTTCCCTTTTTGGGTCATTGACCGCCCAATGTGTTGATTGATTCTAATGAAGAAGATTTTTGGACTGCAGAGAAAGAAAATAGCTAAATGATACACATCATATACGTAAGGATCAGCTTTAATGGCAAGTAATATTGTTCAACGCATGCGAATTTAACACAGATCTGTATACAGAAATCTATACCAAGTAAGGTCGTTAGATGGACCATTTTAATTTGATAGAAAGATCATACAAAATGTTTAAAATGATATTGATAAATATAATTTTTTAACAAAATAAGTATTAATTAGCTTAACATAACCATAGTAATTACTAACCTTTTTGATTTGACAATGATTTATGATTCTTTTGTGTACTGTAGACATGTGGCAATAGATCATGGTGTGTTGTTGACGAACATGAACTTGATGAGTTCATAAATAGCTTACGGTTCTTGGGGATACACATGCCCCACACATGTGTCCCTCGAATCCAGCTGATCCAACCTTGGATCTCACACATTTCGATTGCATCACAGCGCCCTCGAATGTACCATTTACTCAATCTGTTTTCGTTCTTCTTTTCAGACCACCAACAAAAGAAGTTCGAGCAATGTAACGACAACTTAAACGATCTAAACACAATCGAAAGGCGGAAAATTATTGTATTGCCCAAAAATAAAATTGAACAGACCTCAAAAGCACTCCAGCGAAATCAGGTGAGTTGGGCAATGATTTGGAATGGCTTCTTTGGTTGGGAAACGGTCGGAGATAAATAGCGAAGCACAATCATAATTCGCTTTGATCTGGATTTATTTTCTGTCTGAATTCTTTAATAGAGCAATTTTAAATTGCGTTAGAAAATGTTTCTCTTAAACAGGAAAATAAGCCCCCCCGAGGTGAGATAACCCTCCAGTTTCTGGCATGCTTTTTTTCTTGCTGGGATTAACTAAATTTATGTTTATGCGCTGAAGGAACCCTTCAAATGTCGCTGTACGTGCAGCATTAAAATGTAAAATTTACGAGTAGGTATACAAATATATATACTTATTCACACCTGGGCGACGTCGCTGTTGTTATGGTAATGTGAGCTTCGTTTTGGGGCTTCATTCTCATTACAATAACATTTTTGCTTCATTGTTTGCAGCAGATTCAAAGACCTTGGTGGCAGATCGACCTTGAATCTGCGTGTAATTCAAACCGCATAATCAGACTGATTAGCCCATATAACAAAGAGCTTAACACCTTCTCGCCGGAAAGAAGCAATAACTCAGGCAGAGAAAAGCAGGACAACCTTGTGATGTCCTCAGTTTTTGATGGCTTTATTTTTCGGCCAAACCCATAAAGTAGGCAGTCGTGCTTTGCGGATTTCCTTGACTAATTTCAAGAAGGTGGAAAAGGCTGAACACTTGCGGAAAATTTCCACCAACTTGGCCACTCTCCAAAAGCCAAGGGTACAAGGATTCTGTTGCGAGAGGAAGGAAGTCGGTTCCTTTTTGCCTTATTTGGTTATTCGGTGACAGACTTCTGACAATTTCGTTGACTAGGTCAGGCTCTCTCCCATTTAGCATGGGAATGAATGTGTGTTATCTTCACTTTTGGTTTCTGTCCCCGAAATTGCGATTGCGCAAAGAGAGAGGAAGATAGAGAAGTTATGAAGGTCCTGGCAACATTTGTTGGGCAACATTTTTATTACTGTTATAGGTTTTAAGTTTTCGGCTATAAACTGCACTGAAAATAGATTTTTCAGACCAACTCAAGTGTAATTTATAAAACCCAAAATAAAACCTGACGTAAGTCCTTCATTTCTACATTTTGATACCCTTGTAGACGGTATAATAATTTCAGTCAAAAGTTTGCAACGCAGTGAAGGAGACGTTTAGGTTCGGTGTTTTTTAAAACATAACCTCTTACACTTGGGAATAACATTTTCTTACTAATTCTGAAGTTCGAATTTAATTAGATCAAAATCGGACGACAATATAATATAGCTCTCTTAGAAACGATCGGATAATTAAAAGGAAACATATATGTAGCTTCGTTGGTTTTCATTTCATTCATCTTTTACTTTGGGATAAGACTCTTTTTTAATATTTCAAATTTCGATTTAAATTTGACAATAATCGGACGACTAAATTTTATAGCCGCCATAGGAAAGATGGAAAAATGAATATCAAAATAATTTAAAATTTAACATTTTGTTATTTTCAATTTAATAGGAATGACCTCCAAGGGTATATAAGCTTCGGCTGGCTGAGGTAGCTTTCTTTCTTTCCGATTAATAACCATTTTCAGAAATTAAACTGTGATAAAACTTTATTAAACAAATATTATATTTTTTAGCCGTTTAAAAGCTAGGTGCTTTACAAATCTGAAGTTTTTTTGTAGATAAAGTATAAATCATTTTATATTGATTCATATAAAAACCCTGGTTTTAAAATTGGTAAAATTGGGAATTAAACTGCGAATGATTTATTCCACCAATTTGATAGTTAGAGTTGCAAAGTCTTTTATATTCTTTGCAACATTCATATATCCAGTGAATGTAAAACTTTGTGAGCAATGATGCTGCGATACCGCCCACGCAAAAAGAGCAAGAAGGATGGAAGAAGAGGGAGAGGGATGGCTAGCTGAGAGCACCATCTCGCAGTTGCGCTCCTTGACCTTGGGCACGAACGCATTGAAAGACCCCCCGATGCCACCCGCTCCTCCAAAAACGGCTTTACCCTTCGGCGCTGCGAAATCCGGCCAGAGATTCCGATTCAGTCGCTCACTTCCAGCAGCCACAAGTTGTGGCAACGCGGATGAACTAAAAACTGAGTGAAAACAGTGAGGATTGAAAAGTGTTTTCATGGTGAACGGCGAAGATCCCCCGCAATGTCAGCTAGTCCCACCGATTTGGATCTGGATCTGCAGTATGTACAAGAGGGGGAAAAAATATGGACAAATTACAATCCCATCTGGCTGTCAATTAAAAGAAGGCAAAAGTAAACAGCAAATAAATCAACAACAGCATCAGTTTGTGTGTGTTTTTTTTTGCCCTTTCTTGGGTTCAGAATCTCCGAATCAGCAATTGCTGCGTCACCATCATCGTTATAGCAACGCTCTTATCGGAACTTTTACTGACCCCCCCACCTATTGATTTCCATCGATTTCCATCTATCATACACAGATTGATTGATAAGAAGGTGGGGACATTTCCATGAGCCCCTCGAATGGGCCTCGGGTTCAAAGTTCGCATTTGTCAAATGGAGCGAAAACAGGGACTGTATAGACAAGCGTGCCGTTTGAAGAGCCCAATCAAATAGAAGAAGATGAGATTAAATGGGCCTAGGAAAACAATGGTCTGGGATGGAATTAGACTCCCCTGGGGAGGTAGATAATTTATTGGTATTCAGGAACCTCACTTAATAGCTTTGGGATTGAATTTCAAATTAATGAATAAATATTAAGCGCAAATAGTGGATAATAACTCAGGTAGGTTTATTTAGCTTAGACCAATTTAGTCTTCAGTTCTTTGAAGCCCATTTTAAAAGTATTGAAAGATGTCGGTACTAAAGGCTTTAATTTGATTTGAATTAATTCCTATTTACTTTTGTCTATGTAATTAATATATTATATTTCCCACACCCAAACGAGCTCTTGAAAATATACACAAGTGTAGCTAATATTTGCTAATTTATTTCCTTATCAGCGTCACGACCGCCGGGCAATACTAGTCCATCATTTTGCAATGGTTGAAGTCGGTAGAATAAGGCTCATTGCATTTCCCTCAACCAAATGTTATCAGAAATATTTATGTTCTCCTTCCCCATTTGTGTATATTACGTACTTATGTTGTATCTTGTATACACAAGATACATTCATCTGTTGCCCCATAAACAAGAAGATATTTCATTTTCCGGCGTTTTCGAATAAGATCTACAATAAAATTATTAAAAATATAAGCATAAAATAGATTTTAAATTTAAATCAATACTTCTTTTAAAATCCTTTTCCCTTTACTTGAGCAATTAAAGAGCTGTTTTAAGCCTAAATATTGGCATTTTCACACTTTGAGACGACCTTCGAGTGGCCCGAAACGCCCCCGATTCGCGTTTTGTGCAAAGTCGAAGCAGCCTGGTCATTAAATTTGATGACAGATCCATTCAGTCGGCGGCAAATAAAGTGCGGTAATACTCCGGAGGTTGTGCACCGTGTGATGTGCGATGAGCATGCACTTTTGTTCAGTTGTTTGCTTTTCTTTCTCGGGTTGTGTGAGCTTTCCGGTCAGGGGCACTTTCCTTTTCAATTTGTCCAGCTCTTTAGCTTGGCCATTATGCCACTTGGCCGTTTTGCAATGACGCTTGCTGACCAGCTCGCCATTGGGAATTGTGCTGGAGTGTCGGTAACAAGTGGGTGCACAGGGAAAAACATCAACGAAATTTCATTGGTCTTCCTCTTGCCGCAAAAATATCATAAATATTAATAAACGTGTTGCCAAATTTAAATCCAATTCACAGTAAAAATTATAATATAAATTTTACCTTTATATCGTTTAATATTTACTTTAAACACTTTTTATTAAAAAATATGTTTCTTCCAATTATCTGCAAATAATTAAAAATTTATGTGGAATTAAAAATAAATCTGTATTTATTGATCCATGTGAATCATCGATAATACAATTTTATTTTGAATGAAAAAATTTGTAAAGATCCGAAATTTTTCTTATTGCTGGTTTGTTATCAAGCTAATAATAATTGTATAATGTTATTTAAATTCAAAACCTAGTACATCATAAAAATTTTAGTGAGTCACTAATTTATTTTCTAAATACACACTGAGAATTTTTCGGATCGAATTATTTAAAGAAAACTAACCTACTCTCCTCTTATTTTTCGATGTGTAGTTGATGCCTTAAACAAAGTCGAGAATCTCGCAGCTCGTTTGGAGTTGAGTTTGCACCAAAGTTAGAGCCATAAGTCGGCTTCCTGGCCCATTGTCTATGCCTCTTCGTAATTAAGTTGGCAAATTTGTGTAATGAGCGAGTGCAATTATACAGGCTGCTCCGTGTTTGGGCCTATGCAAATGCCACACATAATTATAGTTTGTGGCCGCTGTTTTTTCTTTACTTTGGGCTGTTTGGGTTTTGGCTTTGTTTTCCTTTGGTTTTCGTTTTCGTTTTCATTTTAATTTTCGTTTTCCCTGCAGTGCTTGGCCACTTTGCCAAGTGAGCTGAGTGGTGAGTGTGTGCTCATCTGCGAAATGCAAATGAAAGTCAAAGTTAATTTGTTAGATTTTCACGTTGAGATACAAGCTCGCGAGTCCGCCGGCAAAAACTGCGTGACGGTGATGAGTTACTTTTGCGGCTATGGTTAAGCAAAAAAAAAATTAAGATAAAAGTGCCAGACCACGTCTCAATTTTCCGTCTGCGTCGAGTCTCGTTGCGGTGGAAAAACGCTGGAAAAACTCTCTACCGGGCCAAATCAAAGGTGGCATTTTCATTGCGGCTTGTCTGCCTCGAAAATGCGGCATACTTTCGGGCTGCGGAAATTTAATTGGATTACTAATGTCTGCTCATCAGACTGCAAGGAAAACTCAAGCTTCAGCTAAGTTTTAGATAATATAGCGATAATTATTTTGAGTTACTTAAAGAGATCATTTCCATTTATTTCATTTTATTTTTAGTAAAATTGTACCTTAAAATGCAGAGTTTCAGGTACAAAGTATACCAGATTTAAAGTAATATCCAGGAATTTAAAATTAATTTAGGTTTAGGAAAGCCGTTAACAAGATTGACGAATTAAAATATTATTTTTGGAAGCCTATTTAACGAAATTAAAATATTTTTTTTTTATTATGTTTCTGTTTAGAGTTGTATGGAAAATTTGGCTTAAAAATTGTACAAATTATGAGGTTTAATTTCTTAAAGTCGAGTCGAAGGCCCCGTTAGCTAGTACTCATAAAATTTATTAGATTTAGTATTGTATACTTGATTTAATTTTGTTAAAATAAAAAAAAAAAAATAATAATTTCTTAAATTGATTGCACTATTTGATTTTTATACAACGCATTAAATTCATAAACCATAGTATTTAGCGTACTAATTCCCCCTACATGTCCAGCTCAATTGGCAGCTTAAATGAATTTCGCCTTGGCATTCCCCCAAGTTCAATGCCAAAATCGTATTTAGTGGACTGTTCTCCGGACCATTCCACCCCCACATTGTATGTGTATATCATCTGTATAGACCCCCCAGAGCAGTCATTCCGTTTAATTAACCAACGCTCAAAACGAAATGAACATTTTCCAGCTGTGTTGGCTGTGCTGCTCATTTGTCTGCTCCAATCAACATCATCGTCATCGTCATCGCGGTTTTTATCATCATTACGGGGCTCTTCATCGTTTCATCAACTGCACCCATGCACCCAAGCACCCATGCACCCACGAGTGTCGACACGAATCCGCGGCTGCAGTTTCCATTTCAATGCGCAAAAAACGCTTAAACTGCAATTTGCGCTCGTTTCTAAGCGGGAGATGCGGGGGAAAAGTGCCAAAAGGGGTGTGTTCTCCCCACTAATTAGCACATCAAATTCTCTGAGCACACGAAACACGAACTCAGTGCCTTGTGGGTGGGGTTTTGTGGCCCTAAAGGGGTCAAATGTCAGCTGAACGCGTTATTTGGACAGCCCACCTAACTGGGTTAACTCACTGCCTCTTTGGAGCGTTAATCCTCGCCCTCAACCGCACTAATTACAAATTACTCACTGCCTAAAAGTATGCAGCTGAAAAGTGCACTAATCCGTAGTTTAACAGGTCTTTAAGGTATACCTTTTTTCAAGTTTGAAAAATTAATATAAACTTCTTCTTAGGTAATTATTTTGAGAGTAATGCCAAATATATAATTTTTTGCAGAATATTTAATTATTTTGGTTGAAAGTTGAAATTTCTATGTATTCCGAATTAGTTATATCGGAACTTAACTATCCTGAAAACTCTATTCAAATACTCAAAAACTGGAACAACTCATCGTTTTATGTATGCCCAGTTTTCTTTCTTTACATTTCAATCAAAATTAAAAAAGTTGTATTAAATCAAGTTTATTAAATTTCTTAGTATTTATCTTAAAATCATTGACAGTTAGGAAGTTTTATATTTCCTCCTTATGTACATTACTTGTAAATCATGTTTCCGATTTAAGATCTTTGCCTTGCCCACACATTTCGGCCTGCCTGATGTAATATAAATCTCACAATGTCTGTGAGTGTTCGGCATCCCCGAACTTGGCATGAATCATCCGTTTGCGAACCCATTACTCACGGCCCATTCTTGCGGCGCCAAAACAAATACAAAACAAAGCCAAAGACAGCGAAGAGCAGACCATGAGCCAAAGGCATATGCACATCCACAACGTCTGCGGGCCACAGAGTTCAGATAAAGGGGCAAATTCCTAGTTGAAAATAGCTTTCCTTGAAATGCCTTTGGACCAGCCGCGTACTCGATATCCCAGTGGTTCGAGAGAATCCACTGAACAAATGGAAAATGCATTCTGCTCTTGCCGGGCCATGACATTTATTTATTGGATGATTCGGGTGATCGAGTGGGTTGACTGAACTGACAGTGGGCTGGGCCAAACAACAGTAATTTTTGGTACTTACGTTGGTTCCTGTGATTCACTGTAACTCCCTATTACTTTGAACATATGGTCATACATTTATTTACAATTTATTATTACAATTACAAATATTACAATTACAAGTATTACAATTACAATTATTACAATTACAATTATTGCAATTAATTATTTACAATTCAAAGGAAGCTGTCTATTGTTGTTCATGTAAATCTTAAATTTTTAGATCATGTCATTCATTTAGTTTCTGTGTCTAATTTATATTATTGAATAATTAGGTAGCTTTAAAAATAATAATTATTCAGATTGCTTTGAAAATAAGTATCTTGTGTAACCTATTTGTATTAGTATCAAACTGGATTGGCTAACTTTCTTGTTGCCATCTTTCGTTGACAACCACTTACTTATATGGCGAAAATCCTACATTTATGTACGTTTATCTATAATTAAAAAGTCAAGACATCAAATAATCCAGCCTTAAATAAGTAATTGTTTTAATAGTCCACACGAAATTAAATGCCACGAATTAAGGACTCTTCAACCCAATTGCCCTGTCACTCTGTCATTTTGCAGACTGAGTTTTTCCGCCAGGTTGTGGTGGGTTTTATCGCGAATGCAATATGACGTTTAATTTCCCCCAGCACACCGCCATAATGGGGATCCATTAGCGCGGTGTCGCAGGATGTCAGGGCAAGTGAGTGATGGGTTCTCTTCGTAGAAACTGTAGAATCTAAGGCGGAAAAGTCCGAACTCCCACCGCAGTGGAGAGATATTTCCATTGCACTAACACCGCATATTTGCAGATGGCAATTACAAATAGTTTTCCCCTCTTTTCGCCCCCAAACAGCATGTCTTCCGGCCTGATGTCGTGTGTGAGGGAAAACTCGCCGCCGCAGGAATCGGAATTGGATGCCAGTTGTGCCGGGGGACCATTGTCATTGCCGGAGGGCCACGCCCACGCCCACGCCGTCACCTCCACGCCAATCTCGAGTCCAGGAAACGATGCCCACCAATCCTCGACCGCCGGTGAGTTACCTAATTGCTCTCATAATACCATAATACCCACATACGAACTAAGCAAACAAACAAACAAATACGTGTATATCCCGTCATCCTGCCAAGGAATTTCTCGTTAGGTTGCGATATTAAATCATTCAAGTGGGGAATGCGGGATTATGAAATTGCCTTGGGGCCTATGGCTCTCGTTTTCCTGGAATCGCTTTCAATATTGAAGATTTTCCCTTCAAGTGCTCATCATTTCCAGAAAATCCCCCAGGACACGGGTTGCGAAAAAGGTTCGCAGATTGCCAAAGGCTTGGCCTTTGGTTTGATTGCCATCCCCAAAGGTTGTCGGCAGTTTGGCAGGAGTTAACCTTGGCTCTACGGATGCTTTATGGGCTTTGAATATCTGGGCTTGGCTGGAACTGCCAAAATATTGAAAGGCATACAAATTTACCTGAAGGGGTATAGAAAATTATATAAAGTTAAAGATTTAGGTTAAAAACTAGTGCTGACTAGAAAAAGTGAGACTAAAGAAGTTGACTGAAAGTAGTGCATATATTATGAAAGTAAAATGAATTCCCTTTACCCACCCTTGGCTGAAAATAGCTGCAGATTGGATTACATCACTTGCCAGAGTAATGCCATCGATCATATGGAACGCGGTAGACGCTCTGGTCTTCCTTGTAAAACTAAGTGAACCGGCTTTGTTTTTCAGCGGTCTTGCAGAGTTCAGAGCTGTGAACCCTCTGCAGATAGTTAGGAAAGTGTGCAAAAGACCCAACAAAGCCGCACTATTGTAGACACCCTACATGGGGTTAGGGTTTATCCGACTTAGGCAGATGGTTAGGGAAACGCAAATAGAGAGATGTAAGAGTTCGTTAGGCCGTTTCGTATGTGCATAATTAGTGGGATGTTTTGGCTTTCGGTTTGTTGACGCCACCTCCCCCCTGATTCAAATACAGATGCACATACAATGAGCGAGAGATAAAAGTGGCCATAATACATATTCAGATTGGGCCACATCCACATGGCTATACCATATGTATTATAGCTTAGTTCACATGAGAACCGGCCTTTGTCTATTTGTTTTCGTTGGGCTCGCCCTCATATGGCCACCGACAACTGAATAACTGGATAATGTTTATATAATTGTGGGTAATACCATGTACCTACACGTGCTAATTAACGCCCCCGACTTTCTACGGTTAATGCAAATCCGCATAGAAAATCGACCACTAAAGGTTCTGGCTTGGCTTCGTAATGGGAATAGGAAGCTTTATCCATTTCGGGGCCTCGAACTGTGGTCGTTATGACGACACCCACAACGAAATGCCATCAACAATAACGGACCATGTACATACAACTAAGTTTCAACATGAATAAATGTGCATAAACAGCAGGTTCGTGTCGGATCGGTGGACAGTGGGTGAAATCGCATGGAAAGTATTATCTTTGAGAAGGCTAAGGCCTACTTTACTCTTAAATCATTTTATTTATTTTTAAAAAAATACTTAAATATAATTGTGTTGTACATCTACAAATAGGTTTTTTCCTTATGATTCCTATGGAAATTATATATTGCTAAAGAACACGAAAAGAAAGTTTCTCACAAGCAAAGTTAGGGTCGAATAGGTCAAAGAATAGTATGGACTACTAAACACAATAAAAAACATGTGGCCGTAAAATCGCATATCGTTTTAACGTGAAATACACATTTCGAGGGTATCGAATTTACCCTTTTTTTTACATAATGTAAAAATGTTACAGTAAAATCGAACTACGTTTCATATCGATTTTTTTAAAATGGTTCGAATAATCTATGCCATATGAATGTCAAATCTGCAAACTGAGGTGTTTTTGCAAACCAAATTAAATTTGATCATTATTATTATGATATAATAATAATATTAAAGCTATGATAGGTACTTTAGAAAGTCTATGCCGTGCTGTTTTTGCTAGAAACATATGAATATTTAAATTTTAATAGAGGCTTTATTTGCCCATTAAATACTCTTTATGGCCCACTGTGTCTGTTGTTAACAGCGCTCTGTTAGCTGCTCAGACGCCTTGCAGACACCTGCAGTGGGCCAAGAAACGCTAATCAGTCCGAATTGGCAACACAACCTGGCCAATAAGCCCAATCCCGCCGCTGTCGATGACTCGATTCGTTTCATTTTAGCCGAGTTCACTTGAGTACGGCTGGTTCGTTTTTTTCTGTTTTGTGGGGTCTGTTCGGCCTTTTCGCTTCGTTTCGTTTTCGTAGATTTCAATTTCAGTTCCCGAGAGTGAGTATTTTTTTTTGTGTGCGTTGCGTTGGGGGTCTGTTTTTTCGATTTCCACGGCGGTGTTTCGCGTTGTCCCATTGATTCAATTCATTCTGTGCGCTCCGCTCCACCTGAACAGGTGAGCAATTTCGCTGTCGAACGCGCCGGTTATTGCGCTAATTGAATTGTCTTCGCTGTGGCTGATTGCAATTGCAATATTCAATCGAATCCGTAATCCCGATTCGCAATTCGCAATCCGCGTGCGATCCAACCGAAACCCATAAGATACAAATCAGTAAAAGTCAACAAAGTTTAATCAATAATATCGGGAAAACATACTCCATTCGAGTCATCGAACTAAGTGCAAAGTTGTGTGTGCTACGAAGTGAGGTGAAGTTAAAGTAAGGCAGATACATGTACTTAAAGATATACATAAATGCCCTATTGTGTCTCCTAACTGAAACACGCTTGTTTACAACGGGCAACAATCAGTAAAGTAAACAATTCGCTTGAATAAAACATCTGCCGATATTTTTGGCGTTATGATACATATTTAAACAGGTAATAAAATGTATTGTATTTTTTGGACTAGAACGAAGAGGAATTTTTGGAAATTCGTTGGCTATTTAACCCCTTTTTTCGTTTTAACTGTGTATTTAAATTATTTTCGACTAACAAAGCTTTCCTTTAATTGTAAAATGAGCACAGACTTTAAATCTATCCAAACTAGCCCCATAAAATCATGGACCATTATATAAGTTGACATGAGTTTGGGGCTTATCAAGCGATGATGATGAGTTGTTTGGGTTCAATCCCAGCTCGCGCCTCAAAAAAACCTCGTTACGAGGTGGAGAGCTGGAGATTGGGCCAATTGGCCAGACGCCTCTAATTGAAGTGCCATACGAGTTGTGTAATCAATTTGCTGCGTACCGCTTGTCGTTGTGATTTGTCGCGTTTGAGTGCGAACAGCTCAAATAAAGGCACTACGTTTTGGCCAGGCTAAGACTGATAAGCCCATGGCCATCAGCACGCAGACGACTGATTGCAGTTAACGTCTTTTGGTCTCAAGATTGGCGGGAGATATTCTCT
Source organism: Drosophila pseudotakahashii (assembly GCA_035046095.1). Taxonomy (NCBI): domain Eukaryota; kingdom Metazoa; phylum Arthropoda; class Insecta; order Diptera; family Drosophilidae; genus Drosophila; species Drosophila pseudotakahashii. The sequence goes on from JAWNOE010000266.1 coordinate 862,382, forward strand.
GGAATAGGGTTTCCGATTTTATATGAAAGGCTTAGAACGGTATTACTGAATTTAACACATTTGTAGTAGAAGGCAAGTTTACGTTTATCATTCACAAGTACTTACTAAAATGGTTGAACAAAATGTACAAATTCCTTACTTCGAATATCAACTACATTTTTCGATTCCAATAATGCCTAATACCTCACATCAACCATAATAATTTATTAGAAACCATAATGAATGTTTTTATACCATTGCAATTATAATAAATGTTGATTAGTCAATAGATATACTGATTGAACTTGAATGTTTCCACCGAAAAGTGTAGAACTAGCCAAGCTACGAAAACATATAAAAAGTAGCTTCTTTGATATGTTCATATTTTTAATTAATACTTTCATTACCTCACTTCTTACGATACAAGTAATGATCTAATTACAAGTAGTAGCTAACTAAAAATATAAGGGGGGATTACTTTGTGCGCCAATTTCCTTTTCCTCGGCAATCTTTGATAGTTCTCCGATAGCTCCACTACCCAGTTATTTATAGCTATTGGGCGTTATGTCTAATCTATATAGCCGCAAATGCACTGATACTGTATCTCAGTTTCTATTTGGAAGAATTACGCAGCAGTCGATTGGCCATTCTCCGATTATTCGCAGTGTGGATGTAATTAATCGTACGCCTTGTTGGACTCTTTGACCAACGAACTCAACGAACCTTGGCTAATCCATCGGCATATAACATTCAATTCGATTCTCGAGGCTTACAGCATTGCAATTTACTATATGCACGAGTAAAGCCAACATTTGAAGGCCCCGAGAGACCCGTTTGTTATTTTTTCAGCGATAGTTGTGCAATTCTTGGAGCTTTTGCCCAGCTCTTCGGGGCTTCGGGTGCTGGTTCTTCTCGTTCTCCACGGTGGCTCGCTATTTTTATTCCACGCAAGTGAACTCAGCACTTGTTAAGCGGATAAGCTGCCCACATGGGGTGTTCCCCGGGGGGGCGGTCGGGTGGCATGTGGGCTGTGGGCGTGGCCCACTTGACCTTACCCAATACAACAATCCCAAGAGCTGGTCGAGCTCACATCCGTTGGCAACAAAAAAAGGTCTCCAATTACTGCAACTGGCTGAAAAGTTGTTCGCCATTTGATTTGCACAATTTGCATGTTGAGTGTGGGGCAACAACTTTTCGTTTTTTTTGTTTTTGCCAATGATTAATTAATAAATAACGAACCCACTTGCCAGCAGCCGAACCTTTTTGGAATTGCAAATTCAGAATCGAATGGCAATTGGTGTCACTTGAACACCTCCAAAAGCCCACGTGGGCACTCGAAACACAAAGATATTAGAGCCAACATTAATCCCAAGGCATCAGGTTGCCAAATTGAAAAGCCCCAAATCAGTTTTGATGAATTACCAATCCAAAAGCAAAGCCAAACCAAAGATGACAATGATGCCAAGATTTCGCCCACATTCGCGGAAAAAGCGAAACCCAAACTGATGACAGCACACAAAGCGAAGTGAACAATACGGGAGCTCAAGTAATAAGAAATCTTGCTCAATAGACTTTAGATAAATTAGAAATAATTTATCCACAATGCTGATGTAATCGGGATTGCCTCATAAGTGAATCACTGGGTTTGTTGTCAAACTTTTCAATTAAAGGCGGGCGAATCTTTGTTACTTAATTTGAGAACTTTTCAGCCAAGAGCAGAAGTAATTTCCTTCTGGGTGGCGAAAAAAGTCCGACTGCTGACCCAATTAGGCATTCCATAAATAAACCATTTTCACTTGTCAGAGGGGGTGGTGGTACGTATATCCCCTACTTGGGCGGTTAAAATTCCATTAGCGAGGTCCCCAAGCAATTTTCGGAGAGCAGACAGCCAGACACCCCGAGGGGCAATAAATAGAATGACGTGCCCTGCCCCTCGGTTAATATTTATATAGCGCATTACTTCTTTTTCCATGACTAAGCCAGCGATGACCAGCCCCAACGCAGGTGAAATTAATCATTAAAATCAAGCCATCAACAAAGCAACATAAATGAAGTATTCGTACCCATGACAACCCATGTGTTTGGCCATAAACAAATGTTTATATATTCGTAAATGTATGTATAGTATGTAGTATCTTCGGCTGTTCGCGTGTCGCGGCCCCAAAACGTGACCGTTTTTTGATTAGAGGTCGAAGCTTTCTTGGCAGAGTTCTTTGATTTTGGAATTTAGAAATTCTTGCACTTCCGTTCAGTTGGGTTCTTTTCTCTAATTAATATATGGACTTACTTGGGCTGGAATGCAGACTTTCCATTGGGAGGTGGGTATTTGCCTGCGGAACTTTCATTTCTGGTAATGACACACAAATTTTCACGAGTGAGTCACTTAGAGATGTCGAATTTCGGAGATGACTAAAAAGCTTATCAGTTTGTTTTGGGTTAAAAGAGTTCAATATCGGGTTGGAAACCCATTTTATATATTTGTTTATAACGTCTACATAGTATTAAATGAGTTTAAAATCGGGTTGTAAACCATATTATTGATTATAAACCCCTTTTATAGTTTTGTTCATAACATCTACATAGTATAATCTTCAATTCGTAATATTTACACTTCACTTAGCTCTGATGCATGGGTATACTTACTAGTTTGTGTACCTGTCTTTATTCTCTGTGATCGATAAGGAATTACCGACCATCGTTCTTTCTTCTACCTTATCGGTTATTGAATGTGTACAAACATTATTGTGGAGGGCCATAAAATGAAAGAGCCCATAAAAGCCAATGCAGGCATTATAATTTGACTTTTACAATTTTTTGTGTTTTAGAATCTGCACTGGAAAAATTCTGTAACGCTTTTGATTTTCTTAAGTAAAAGTTCTTTGTTAACGGAATTGCAAATATGTAAACCCATTATAGAGATAAGATACGACCTTGTGCAGTAATTCCAAATACAGGTTTCTCACGTGGTGTCCGATCGGTCTTATCGACGCTTCCCCATATAAGCCATCTCTCTCACTCTTCCAATCTTTTTGTATTTCCCTTTCATTCGGCTGGGAGCTTCCCTCCATTGAGAGGTCTTCAGCTTTTGCCTATTATGGTCATGTTTTCGGTACCATTCGTTTCGTTTTCGCCCGTTTATTGTTTACTTCTTATCGCTCAAATGGTTCTTAGTATATTGTGGTCTTCACTTATTGACGAATGACAGAACAATTCTGGGTTTAGCTGCTGAGTAACTGAGGAAGTTGACTTCTTGTCACTTCCTCGGAAGTTATCAACTACCCTTTAATGAATATATTTTGTTTATGGGTTTATTTACAACATTTTTGATTGCGAATCGTATTTTCTCTGAATTGAATTTCTCCATCGGCACTTTAATGGAAATCAATTTTCAAAATTGAATCTACTAGAGGAATGGTGCACGCAAGATTCCGTGGCTGTTACTGCGATAACGTAATTCCCACCGCTGATGATTGAATTCCCTACGCCTGAGTGTGAAAACCTAATCCCTAAGAGATTTTGCTCTGACTCTGGAATATTTATGCCCCGAATGTCAATCAACGGGGAGTTAGGAAGAGATGTCTGACATTGTTATACCTTGTTGCGTCACATGAGACAGGCAAATTGAATTATCATGGAAGAGTTTCAATGAACAGTTTAAAATATTTAAAATCTAAAATCAATATACAATGAATTATGTTTACTTGTTTTCATAAAAAGAGATGAAGATTTAGTTATTGGCTTCCAATCTAATATTATTTCTAAAAATTTCTTGTTTTGTATTGCTATTGTATTTTAAAGAATTTGATGTTCAAAATCTTTAAGTTCTTTTTAAATACATTTTTTTAAAAAATATTTTTGTAATTTAAAATTATTTCTTTGATGATTTCATTATTCCGCGGGAATTAAAACCGGATTCCTTTTCGGAATATACTAAAAATTCTTTTTTTCACACCAGTAAGCGTGCCGATATCTGCCGCCTTCTGTATTTCCGATTAAAAAAGCCTTAGAAAAATGTTTTCAAATTAAGTCCAGTAGCTAAGCGTCTTTTTTGGTCCTTGCAGAGCAACAACATCAGCAGCAGCAGAAGCGTCGCCGTTTCCACCCGCTCCGCAACCTGCGGCGCATCTTCCGGCGACGCACTCTCAATAGCTCGGCGGACAGTCCTGCAACCTGTCAATCGCCAGGACCCGGATCCTGCAACACCCTGCCACCGCCCGCCAGTAGCAGCAGTGAGAAAAATCTGCGCAGCGGGATAGCTTTGCCTCCGGGATCTCCTCTGAATTCGCAGCAATTGAAGGAGAACTATCAAACCCAATCGCTGCCCAAATCCAAATCCTACGGCTCCCATCGCGATGAGCTGCTGAGCGTGCTCCTTGGCAAAAAGCGGGCCAGCAAGCAGGATCACTCCCAGTCACAGTCCCAATCCCAATCGCAGTCGCAATCCCAGCAGGAAGCCATGTTCCAGGCCCAGCGGCAGCATGGGGGAGTGGCCGTCTTCCCGGATTCCCTTGTCTTAAACCGGGGTAGCTACTTTGCCGACCAGAGAATCCAACAGCGCCATCTACGCAGTGTGGGCGACTCATCGCAGGAGCTGGAATCTGGTTCCGGTTCGGGATCAGGATCAGGATCAGGCCCTAGTGGCCCCGCCGACATCTCCGACAGCCAGCGCAGCCTCAGCGAGGGTCGCCTCTTGGATGTGGACGGGTGAGTTGTCCTCCTCTTCGATATGACCGATACTTAATCGATATTTAAATCTTCGATTTTAGGGACTACGCTCGAGATGCCCTGTCTCAGTCCCATGACAGCGTATTTTCCGAATCAGCAACCGCCAGCAGTCTATCTATCGTACTCAAGGTGAGTTTTTGTATATATTTGTGTATCGAAAAGTCGATTATAATCGATAATACCCATTTAAGAAAATCCCATTTAAATGTAATGGCCATAGTTAATATTATGAAAATGAGATGTTTTAGATTAGGAATTATTTAAATCTTTATCTTTACTTACAAAAATAAATTTATTGTTCTGCCATTTTTCTGATTTAAGCTCACCTTTGGTCTGATAATTTGACCTACCAGAATTCGAATTTATTGGATTTACTCCTTATACAGGATAGGTTTTATACGGCCCTTGTGTCACTGGGGAAATCCGCTTGGTGTTTTTGTTATCTGGCCATTTGTGCTGCAATCAATCTAAATTGATTTTAATCAAATTCAATTGGTGCCTTTGTTGGCATATCTGCATTTGTGCTGACCAAATCTCCCACAGAGTCCATTGACTCACATCGATTGGGGCTTTTGTTTGATTGTTTCGGATTTTCGAAGTGTCTGAGATAGAAATCCACTTTGTCACCACATTTCTGAGCTGATTATAATTTATATCTTCGATACAGAACTATGGTTTTCTATTGAGATGTGTTAAATAACTGCAGAAAACGGAAACAACCCATATCACATATCAAAACCATTAATATAACTTTTCAGCCCCTTCAAAACAATTACACACTACCAAATTATATCGAATAAAAAGTTGTGCCAAAAGAAAGTCCAAAATGAAATAGTCTGGATAAGATGGTTATCTAATAAACCAAAACATCATCATCTACATCATTATCACGTTTACTGCATAAGTCGGTTGAGCGTTTTTCTCTTCTTTTTGTGAGTGAAAAAGAAAAACTGTAGCCGACGCACGCATTTTGCAACTGGAAACCGAAACCAATGTTAGGAATTACACTGAAAACAATTGTGATGTTTATAAATTGCTAAGTAAGGCTGATTTCTTAAAAAGTATAATCACTAGATTCGTTTTAATAAAATCAAAGCCATTGCAATCAAATAATTCCTTTAAAAACCAGAAACCTTTGTTTTCTTTTTGTGTAAATCTTTTAGATTTTGTATCGAAAACGAAAGATAAAATGCTTGAAACTTATTTAATCCTTTTTTAAGTTAAAACAGCAAAGTAAGTAACGTAAATATCAATGATAATTTCTTGAAGCAGTTTAAAATCAATCCAAAATCAATTACCCGAGATGCCATATTTTCTTTCTGTGCACCCAGTGCAGTAACTCTTCGCCCCGTCTGCCGAGCATTCCTCCCCTTGGAACTCCCGCTTTTCCCGGCGATTTTCCACCTCTTTCAGCGCGTGGCAATTTGCGGCTTCTTCTCCTGGCAGTCGGCTGTTACTTCTATTGCTTCTTCGGTTTCTGGACAAACGAGTTGCCAGCCGATGGTCGCTTGGCCGCTTCTTGTTATTCCACTTTTTTCCACTTGGCCAGTCCTCCTCATTGCTCCCCGTTCCCCCGCCTTGCACTCCTCGGAGCTCCCAGCTTATTTGCCAACCTGGTTAGCAAATAAATCGCATTTCTTTCTGTTTCTATGCTATTGAACTCCTGCAAGTTTTCCGCTAAATCAGTTTGCATCGAGACTTTAGCCAGTGAAGACAACTTGTGTGCTCGTCGGTTTCCCGATTGCGATTCCAACTCCGATCCGATCCGCGCTATGTCCACGATCCTCGGGATTCCTGGACTCTAGCCAAGTGAAGAAGTTACCGAACCAGCGATTTAACGGTCCAACTGGGTAACTGTGGTGGAGATTGAAAGAACTGCGATTCCTTAGGTTTCGGATGATATAGCAAGCTAAGATATGCGGAAGTCCATAAAGCTGGAAGGAATTTCAGTGATAGATAGATAGTTCTTGAGAGCTTATCATTTTAACTCGACATATATCAATTCGTCTTGATATTTTTATGAGATTAATTAACTCTCTAATTACTGAATACTCCAACACTCTTTTTATAGTCTCTCTTTAAAGTTTTTCATATAAAATAATAAAGTTATTTTAGTTATATTTCTGGTAATGATCAAGGTGAACTAATCACTTGACTTTACAGAATCCATTCCCCGGAAAAGATTCAGGTTCTAAACATTCCGCTCCTCCAGTATACACATCTTCTAAGACCATTCTGTCCTGGGCTCCCTGTTAATCCTCCAGTCAGTTGAGATGCCTTGGCGATTTTCCTTTGAAAAGCTGAAGAGCAGGTCGGGAAACGAGCTTAGGTCTATAAATATTTACCAGCCAGCAGATGTGATCCCAGAGACAGAGCCAGAGCTCTTGGCCAACCAGTTTGATGAATTAATTGCGGATAAATAGAAAGAGAAAAACATCCACACGATGGCCATAATGGAAAAACTAAATGACAATGCAGTCGAGCAATTTGCTGGCGGGGATCGGTGGACGGGGGATCTTTGGATACAGAGATCTGGGGGGATTGGTGGTAAGGGGTGGGCATTTAGCCCGGACGACTTGGAATGACAGCGATATGGTAACACGGTAACACGCATTAATGTCGCCTGGGAGCGAGCATGGCCGTCATCGGACTTGGACTTTGATTTTAATGTGGATGTGGATGTGGATTGGGGGGCAACATTTCACACGCTGCACGCTAATTGAGCAACTCTGGCGGGGATCAGGGAGGAATCAGGGGGTATCCTCAGTAGTACCGACATACCGACTTCCTAGCTCCCGACACTCGAAATTTCATTTTCGGCCTACATTCGTTTTGCAGCTACATGAGATCTGTGACACTTCCCGTCTGGTGGGCTCCATTCCCAGGCATTGCGCAATGTTTCAGCCACGACTGCATTTGCCTATCGCCCAGATTTCCGCATCCATTAGGAGCACATTTTTGGTCCCATGTCCAATCATCGTCGGTGCATCCGCGTTGGGACTTTAATTGCGTTTCTTCGCACGCCGATGGGCGCATTCTGGAGTCGGGGGCTCAGAAATGCGGCCCATGTCCATATTGGCCGGCCACTTCTACTCTGGCCCACTTCCCGGCCCCACTTTCCGCCACTTGGGTTGACAGCCGACAGCCAACAGCGGAGGAGAAATTGATTCGAGGCGATTGGATTTGATTTGATGTGATGTGAGGCAGCCAGAGGAGTCGACTCGAGTAATGGGTGAGAGTTGGGAGAAGGGTTCTTGGAGTACCCAACATGGTCTGCCTGCTTTGGAGAAAGCTAAGCTGATGTTTTCAGTACAAGCAACTAATAAACTAGTTCCATGCCATTTAGAAACTAACTAAAGGGGAGTTTTTTAAAAGTTTATTTAATTTAGGGAGTTACAACTAGGCATTTGCTAAGGGTGACAACTTTTGGAACTTACGATTTTAAGAGTTAGTACACCCAAAAAAAAAATCGATATGAAACGATGATCAATTTTACATTATGTCATATCAATTTTAACTTGATATGCTCGAAATGTAAACCAATTTTCGAATATGTCTTCTCCTTCCCACTCATGTAACTTTAAACGCTACCTAGCTCTAATTTAGAATTGAGAGAGTGCGTACTTCTCTGCTTGTTGTTCACTTTTCTGAAGTCAGAGAATCTTCAAGAGAGAGATTTCGGTAAAAACGATATGCTTAGAAATGTACCATGTGCATTTAACGGCGCCGTGTTTTTATACCCGTTACTCGTAGAGTAATCGCCTTAAACGATTTTAAAAGGTGTCTGACGCCCACATCCTTAAAAATTTCGGAAAAGAAAAAATGCAGTTTTATTGTGTTTATAAATACCTATCGAAATGTAGGAGAAATTTTTCAAATCGGACCATTCGTTAAAAAGTTATGCGCGATCAAAGTTTTATATCTCTATCTCCCTCGCACTCCCTTGAGTAACGGGTATCTGATAGTCGGGGAACCCGACTATAGCGTTCTCTCTTGTTTTTTGTGTGTAGTTGAACTAAAAATTGGTACATATTGTTTGTTAGTTTTAATTTGATTTTTTTTTTTGGTTAGTCACTCTTTGTCTTTTAAAAAAGCCCTATTTCATTGCAATACTTTTAGGTTTAACGCAAATATAAAATTGTAATCTGCACTTAAGTAGATCAAAAGTGCTTGATTTTATTGCAAAGCAATGATCCCGTTTATCTGATCTCAACCCACTTGACAGGGGTACATCGATGAATTCAGATCTGCTATGTAATCGATCCACATATATCTCAATAGTCCATTAAAGACTACGGTCGAAGTCAGGGTCGATTCACGATAGCCATTCGATCCGATTGGGACTAGGCTACCGGCTAAATGCACACACTTTAGAGCGTTTATCCCACTTGCAAATGGCGGCCATTTGCTTAACTCGCATTTGAAATGCAACTCGGACGGCGCAATGATGCAATTGCATTTAATTCAAAGCGATTGCCACTTGCCTCCCACTTGGCCAACTGTTGTGCCCGTTCTCTGGACGAAAACCGCCGTCTTTCGGATTGCGGTAATCAATGTTGGCGGCTGTGTTGTGTGTGTGGCCATGTTGGGAAGCCGACTATCCAACTATCCGACTGGCCACCGACTGGCTCCCCTTTTCCCCCGGCAGTCCGAGTGAGTTGGCCCACTCGCCAAGTGGGCCAATAAATCAGTGAACGTGACGGGTCGTGTTTTCCTACTCAAATGGGAAGTGGAACTTGGCTAAGAAGGCGCTATTCGGTGCAGGTAGCTCGGGTTATCCGCTGGATAAGGGGTTAGGGGTCGCAGGATGGGCACTACCTGCCTGGTATTCCGGGCACCGCGAAAAATTCCACGAAACAAGAGCAGATGTCCAAGATTATGTAAAACATTTCGATTTAGTATCAATATGCTGTTCAAATTGGAAACAATTCAGAAAACAAAGTATACTTGTGTGTTCAAATATTAGAATCGGAATTAACATTATTTTTAAAATGTCAATAAAATGCCTAATATACTTAGGTAATGTGCTGGGTTTATTTTACCTAATAATAATTAAATAGGTTTCGAAAAAAGCCAACTTCATTAGTGCATTGGGTTGCACTGATCATCTCGATCATCTTGCAGAACATTGAACTCGCCCCCAAATCCCCAATTGCAATTGTTTAACTAGAACTGATGGGCGAGGTCTTTAACCTGAACCAGCCCGGCACTTAATCCTCGGGCAACGAGCTCCCAAAAATAGCATCCCCACTAGAAATGAGTCCAACAAACAGATGGCGACGTCACGCGCCGCAAACACTGATAGATGAACGACATGGGATGCGAAAGAGACGGGGAAATCCGGGAGTTGGAGGAGGGATTATTCCTCGCTTTTCGGACTCGTTTGTTTACTTTTGGACAGAGTTTTCGGTTCGCTCGGGCCTTACCCTTGAAAATCGGTCGAGAGCTGACAATAAACAGATCTCCAGTGCCTGCCCTGCACCCAATTATGTTCGTCTAGGTAAAAAGCAAATGCGACGCCATTTCCATTCCCATTTTCATTTTCATTTCACTCTCGATGCATCTGCATCGAAATCTTCAGTTGCACATCGCACTTGGGTGTCGTCAGTTGCCGCTGCTCGAGTTGAAAGTGAAATCTTTGAGATCGCGTGATCCCCTTGGCTGAGACATTTCCATAGTACCAATATTATCGCCACAATGGTAGCCGGAGGTTCGGGTTCTCTGAGGCCGCAGGCCAATCCCTTCCAGCTTTCGTTTGCGGTAAGAATCGGTAGGGTCTTTGCAAATATGTATCATACGGAATCGCAGGTCTCTGGGAAAGCCACAGTTGCCCAGATAAAAAAAGGGGATTCTCTATCAGTCATTTGTAGCCTCGTCTGCGCTGTGAGGCCCGCCAAATGATCGACTTTAAGCAGAATCCCTTCAAGATGAAGCTGGGCGGCTCCTCCATGGGCGAGAGTCGCCTGGGACGTAGTTGTCTGCGGGCCCGATTCGTTTTCCGCTGGAAGAGCTGGGTAACCCAAACAAAAATAAAAGAACCCTAAGACCCGCAGTTCTTAACCATGAAACCCAAATAACACCTTTCTATTTCCATTTCCCATTCCAGGCGGAACTCACGGATGTCTTGCGCAAGCGACGCAATAGACCCGATGCCTCCGACGAGGACTTGGGACTGCCCCGTAGCCCGGCTTCGCCACAACGAAGGGCAGCTGGTGGCACCAGCAGCAGCAGGAGTACCTCTGCTGTGGGTCACCAGTCACGGGGTCACCAGAGCGAGGTCTCCTCGCTCAGCCTGCTGAGTGTCAACAGTAACGAGGCGGAGACGGAGGACAGCCAGAGCTCCCATCACCACCGTCACCACTCGCGGGTGTCCACCAGTTCATCCATCTCGGTGGGTTCGGACATACTGCGATCCCATCACGAGGACGATGTGGATGCCGTGGGCGGCGAACGCCACCGCCTTTCACATGCAGCGGCCAAGCACAAAATGGCCATCAGGCCGGTGAAAAAGAAGGGACCCACCAGGCAGCATCGCATGACATTGGAGGTGAGTGGTTATACTACACGTTACATTACTCTTTACAGTACAAAGATCGAAAAATCACTAGAGCTGTTCCTATTTGATTAAAAAAAAAACATGAGAGATACCCGTTACTCTGCCAAAGGAAGTGCGAGAGAGATAAAGACATTCATGCAGTAAAGCGACTGCTTGCACTGCTTGAATTTCAGTAGTTGGTTTGCTCATAACTTTTTAATGAATGCTCCGATTTGAAACATATCTTCTACATTTCGATAGGTATTAACAAGGACAAAAAAATTGCATTTATACTTTTTCAAAATCCACAAAGATGTGGGTGCCACCAACACGATAAAAATCGTTAAAGGCGATTGTGGGCGTTGTTATTTTAAAATTGTTGGCCACGTAAAACTCCAATATTTCGTAGTAAATTGGCTCTGATTTTCGGAATAGTTTTTTTAAACCCTTTAATTGTTTTGTTTAATAGTCTACTGGAAATTGAAACGTTTTTTGATATACCGAGATTTTAATTTGGATAGGAATTTGGTTGAAAAGGATTTTACTGACGCCCATAAATCCGTCCTCAAAATGATACCTTTGTATATATTTCAAAACTCTACCCAATAGAACTCATAAATTACATTTCCATATACTAACCCAATCATTTCTTTTAGACTTCCATTCCGGAGGCCAATGAGGATGTGCTGAAAATGAGCCCTGGATTAAGAGCTGTCCATGGTAAGTGATTTGAAGTATTCCAGATTCATTACATATACATAACGAATCTCTTGATTTTAGAAGCTGACCACAAGAGCAAGACGCGCTCCTTGCCACCGAAGACTCTGACTGCCATTGCGCCACCGACCCAGGTGAACCAGGTGACCACCAAGCGAACCAAGACAATCGAGCAGAGCTCCACCATCACCACAGTGACGAGCTCCTCCTCGTCCTCCTCGGCATCCCAGACGTTTGGACTCCGAGGTCTGACCTCCAGGTCCAACGCGCTGCTGGAAAATCGCGGAGAGTCGTCGACGGACTGCGATGACTTCCTGGCCAACGAAAGGGAGAACGAGAGTGGCTTCCTGCGCCGACTGATCCATCGGAACTCGAAGAGATCCATAGCCAGGGCCAACGACGGAGTGGAGGACACGGACTCCAGCCAGAGTGTGGCCAAGAAGCTGCAGATCTCGACCTCGTGTCTGGAGGCCGCAGCTCGGGAGCCCCTCCAAGTTCCCGACAAGTCGCGCAGTGCTACCTCCCACGAGCAGCACATCCAGGAGACCCGGCAGACAATCAAGCGGGAGATTCACAACGAGGGCAAGCACGGTCTGAACGCCATGGTCAGCAACTACGGCGTCCATCCGCATCCGCCCACGGCATTGAAGCCCAAATCGGGTCCAGCGGCCAGGCAGCGTTACCTGCCCAAGGAACTGGGTGCGGTTCCTCCCCCCGTGGAGAAGTTGCCCTCCTCCGGCAACGATGTGACCAACTTGCTGTCAAAAAGCTCGCGGGGCAACGACACCTTCCAGTCCACCACTTTGGTGCGAGAACAGCAGACCAAAGTGGAGTCCTCGTCCACGTCCACGTCCTCCACGCATTTCGAGAGGAAGGCAAAGATCGTTGGCCTGAGTGCCTTCCAGCAGAAGCTGTCGCGATCCAGCGACTCAGTGGGCCAGCACTCCAGCTCCTCCAACTCCTTGGAGACCAGCACGGATGAGCCCTCGCCACTGTACTACGAGGAGAAGCAGCGCAAGACGGTGGAGAAGTCGCGCAGCTTTCGGAACTACGAGGATGAGGCGGTGGACTCCACCGCGGTGCACAACAACATGCCGAGCTTGCCGGATCTGTCGCTCAGTTTCCGGGTGCCCGCCTATTACAAGCAGTCGCCCCAATCGCCCTGCTCCCCGATTTCCCCCAAGGCCAAGTGTGTTTCCCTGGGATTCGAGATCAACGACAACAAGTTGCTGCAGTCGCGAGCCGAGTCCACCGGTCAGCTGCCATCGTCGGTGGCTAAGACCTCACCGCAGAAGGCTTTGGGCACCACCAAGTTAATTGTGAGCAGTCCGGGTTCGGCGAACATCTCCCAGATCGAGCAGAATATCGACCTGATTGTCAAATCACCGATGGTGAGCGTCCTTAGGAAGTCGGGAAATGTGACCGAAAAGGTGACCAAGGAGCCATCTACTCCGGCCAAGCAGCGACCCAAGTTGCTGGATCTGGGAGCAAAGATCACAGCTCCGGCGGCGGTGTCGAATCATGCCACTCCCAGTCCTGCTAGTCCTCTGACCAAGAGTGCCAAGCTCTCCAACAGCCCGCCCACAACTCCGGCCAAGGGACAGAGCTCCTCCAGCAGTCGTCGCAATTCCAGCAATGTGGAGGCCACCGGTGAGCCGGAGTTCATGAAGATCCAGCTGAACCGCGTGGATCAGGCGCGTCTGCACAACAAGACCAATCACTTGTTGCTGGCCAAGAACTTGAAGTCGCCCACGGAAAGGAGTCAGAGCAGCGATGACCTCAGTTTCAGGCGGAATAGCGGCGAGAGTCTGGCGGGAATTGAGATTGTGGAGCACAGCCAGCCCACGAAGCCTCTAAGTCCGGTGGTCAGGCCGACGACACTGGAGCCCAGTTTGGGCAGGCAATTGCGATCTGTGAGTGCCACGAGTGTGAGGACGAGTTACGGCAGTAGCAGTGAAGGATTAGCCACCCCGGTTACTCCAGCCACCACCCCGAGTACACCCAAAAGCAATGGCCTGCCCAAGGGTGTTCCCATTACTCCCAGGAGTGCAAAGGAGGCCAAGGAGTCGTTGGTCAGTCCCAGGGAGCCGGCGAAGAGCAATCGGCTCTCGATGGAGGATCGCAAGCGGTTGTTCCTCAGCGAGGAGCGATCAAAGGTGGTGGAGCAGCGCAGGAAGTCTATTACCAAGGCAGAGAGCAATGCCCCAGCACCACCCACTCCGTCGGTGATCCCGGCCACGCCCGCCATTCCAGTCACCCCAGTCCAGTCCACCCCCACCACTCCCGAAATATGCGAGGTTAATGGCAACAGTTCACCCACCTCCAATCCCGTGGTACTGCGCAAAAAATCCTTTGCGAGCTGCAATGGCAATCCCACTACCACCACTCCCTCCAAGGACGATCCCACGCCCGAGCTGATGAAGGTCTTTGCCCGCCGTTCGCTGAAGGTGAAGGATGACGAGGTTGTGACGCTGCCGCAGGCTCAGCCTCCAGCTTCAGTGGCCACAAGTAAGAAGCTCCAACCCAGTGGAGGTGGTGGAGGAGGTCAGAGCGTGGATAGCGACAAGGAGAACCAGTCCAACAGCGAGGAGAAGCTGGACAAACTGGCGCCCAAGGGAGAGTCCCAGGTGAACCATCATCCCAGCAGCAATCGCAACTCGGTGGCCGACTTCCGCAATCTCAACAATAACAACAACAACAATAACCATCAGCAGCAGAAGGTGACGCCCAAGGTGGTCACTTATCTGCCTCCCATCAAGGTCAACAATCAAGGACGCAATAGCCTCAATAACAACGTGAGCAACAACAATGGCAGCGCAAAGCCCGCGACCGAAAGGTTTTCCCTGCAACTGAAGCAGGCCAACCCGACGGCTACTACTCCAACGTCTCCGGCAGCAACACCTGTTGCAGTCCCTCTAGCAACACCTGCAACATCTGCAGCAGCAGCAAACACACCCAGTAAACCCATCGAGAGATCAGCCACCGTGGGCGAATTCAAGGGAATTCACCAGAGACGCGCCGAGTGGGAGCAAAGGGCCAAGGAGGCGCTGAAGTGAGGGATTTTAGTTAGGAGTTACCTGATACTCTCGGCAGACCAGACTGTACCTAGCCTAGCTGCAATCCAAGTGCTTTTGTCTAGTGATGCCCCCAAATAGGAGGCAACAAAATTACTAAGGGAATAATCAAATTATCATTATAAACATTAGCTAAAAACCTGTAAAGAATCGCATCTACAAATGAAATCAAAGTTGAGGGCGCCGGACCTTCGCGAGGTCATCCAAAGACAATAGCGACCAGCTCGGATCCGGCTCCCAAAACACACTATAGGCAATAACTATATATCGATCTTCAAAAAGTGACTAGCGTATACTTATTTTAAGTCTATTCAGCGTATCGTTTACAAATTGAAAACTAAGCTTCGTTTCGAATTTCTTCTGTGCATGTCGAGAAATGTTATGAAATAAACAAAAATCCAACTAACTCTTAACTGACAAAAAAAAAAGAAAACTTTAAGGACTGTGAGTATAATTACGCGTAGTAAGGAGCCTGATATTCAAAACAATTGATTTACTTTAAGTTGATATTTTGCAAGCTTATAATCGGTAGAAGAGAATGATTTTACTATTTAGGCTAACTATTATTACTTTCTAGTATCGTACACACATTGTTTCAACGACCTTGTTTATGTATAATTTTAATCTTTGAAGTCTGCTGAGATTAAAGATCCCTGAATGGAAATTCAAACATATTTCACACCCAAGTGTATAATTGTTGTCAAAGAGACAAGTTTGTAAATGTACATAAAATAAATACAATCGAACTAATAAATATCCGAGTAAATATCACTGTGTTTCACTCTGACAATATTGCCTGGTATACATTTATCTCTATCATCGATCACGTTTGTGAAAATGATCTTTAGAAATGGAACTGGGTGCCCTTAGTTAGGTTTCGATTGGCGCTTTTTATACCCTTGAAGAGGGCATTATAATTTCAGTCTGAAGTTTGCAACTCCTTAAAGGAGACACGTTTGACCCCATAAAGAATATGATTAGGATCTGTCCGTATGGCCGTATTATCGCTAAGATCTCTAAATCTAACAGCACGAAAGTTGGGATTAAGCATGTAGATTGGAAGACCCCACATTGCAAAAGTCCGTGGCGTTCCATTTTGTTAAGCGCTGGTATTCAACCTAACAAATTTCGTCAAAAAAAAACTTCATATGAAAACGAGGACGGAAGCTAACTTCGGCAAGCCGAAGCTTTAATACCCTTGCAAATTTCACGAATTAAAGTTTGACCAGCAACATGAATTAATAAACAACAAAATATTTTATAATTGGAAAAAATACATTTTTTTAATTATTCACCCTACTGCTCCTATGGGAGCTATAGGATATTGACGTCCGATCGAAACGCGCTTTTACCCTGATCAAGGTATGCACAAAAAAATACGATTTGGAAAGATTCATGTCAATAGCTTTTACACTGCGCGAAATATCTTCATTTATTTAAAGCTATATCCGATTGCTCCTATGTGAGCTATAGGATATAGACGTTAAATCGGTCCCATTTTCAAACTTGATCTGCGTACACATCTTTTAGGACGACTGTAAAAGTTTTAAATCGCTAGCTTTTACACTGAGCTTGCAATCGGTATTGAAACAGACGGACAGACGGACATGGCTATATCGACTTACCTATTGATCCAGATCAAGAATATATGTACATATATACATTATGGGGTCGGAAACGTCTCCTTCACTGCGTTGCAAACATCTGACTGAAATAATAATACCCCTGCAAGGGTATAAGTATTAAAGTTCCCAAAAATAATGGTAGTATAACATTTTAAACACCTGAGAATATATTAAAACAAGAGAGAACGCTATAGTCGAGTACTTCGACTATTAGATACCCGTTACTCAGCTAAAGGGAGTGGGAGAGAGATTAATATATGCACGCGACAAAGCTACTAGCGCCATCTAGTGGCTGTTTCATTTTTTGCTCATAACTTTTTAATGAATTGTCCGATTTGAAAAATTTCTTCTACAATTCGATAGATATTGATAATCACAATAAAACTGATTTTTTACTTTTCCAAAATATTTAAAGGTGTGGGCGACAGACACCTTTCAAAAAATGGTTTAGGGCGATTGAGGGCGTTAAAGGGGGCGTGGCACCTTTTTGAAATAAACTTGCGCTGCGTGGGAACTCCAAGAATATACATGCAAAATGCCAATCCTCTAGCTTTTATACTTTCCGAGATCTCAGCGTTCATACGGACGGACAGACGGACATGGCTAGTTCGACTCGGCTAGTGATCCTGATCAAGAATATATATACTTTATAGGGTCTGAAAAGCTTTCTTCTCCCTGTTACATACTATTGCACGAATACAATATACCCTTTTACTCTACGAGTAACGGGTATAAATATTAAAGTCCCCAAAAAAATTAGTACTAAAAAATCTAATTCCGGTAATTAATGATAGTAATTAATGATTTAAACACCTTTGTTTTTTACACCGATTTGGCTGCCCTTTAGAGCAATCACTTTTTTAAGAAAAAGATCTTAAGACCGCAGCTAATTCGGAAATTCAGAACAGGAAGAACCATTTATAGCTGGATCAGCTAATTTAAGAGAATTAGGACAAAATATTTAGTTTCTATCAAAAAAAGATAGGGGGTTCCCTAAACTAATAAATTGATGAATTCTTGAAATTTAATTTTAAGATATATCAGCAATTCAACAAACGCAGTCTGTTCAATAATAACAGAGTTATTTTTATTAAAAGTCATTGAAACTCCATAATATTTTAGTATTTCTAATACTCATAATTTACTTTATTAGTTCTTCTTACATTAGTAATAATTTAAGACATTAATTAACAAAAAAATAAAATTTTACATGATTTAGCTTAAGTAAAATTTGACGACAAATAACCGTTGTTTTTCTCTCAATTCCTAAACATTTCTGTTGAATTTTTAACAATTCAGCAATATAACAGTAGGGAATACCAAGAATTTAAATAATAAAAGAAAAACATTTTAAATTAATGCAAACAAATAATTATATTCCCTTACTAATTATTTGGCGCCTTCTTTTTAAATTAGTTTTCCCGTTGTCCGCTCTGCGCCAAAATCTCAAACAAAACAGTCCCATAGGGTGTGCCATAAAAACAGTGTGACCGCATGCTCGAATCTATTAAAATCCCTTTCTGGGTGGCATCTACGCAGGCACATGTGTTTCTCTGTATTTACAAAAGATATCCCGAAAACAATCCAATAATGGTGGGTAAAACTATTAAAAACCGCTTAGCACTCCTCTTAAATACCATCTCCCTCTGCAGGTAAAGGGAAAGAAGCCGTACATTGACCGCAAAAAGGCGGTCACCTTTCACTTGGTTCATCGCAGTCAGCACGACCCCTTGGTGACCGATGAGAACGCTCCGCAGAGGGTGCTGCTCGAGGCGGCGGCCCGTCAGCAGAAGCCCAAGGAAGAGGCCACTCCCACCACCAGTGATCCCGCCAAGCGGCAGGAGGAGCTGAAGAAGTTCGGCATCCACTTCGACGACGACTATGATTACATGCAGCATTTGAAGAAACGCGAGAACGATGTGGTGTGGGAGTTCATGGAGAATCCCAATCAGGCGAGGAAACAGAAGCACCAGGAGAGCTCCGAAAAGCCAGGCCCGGCACCCAAGCTAGTACTGCCCAGCTCCGTGTTTGCCAGCGAGTTTGAGGAGTCCGAGGGCATGCTGAACAAGGCGGCTCCGCAAACATTGCGTCTCGACTGGGATCCCGATGTGGTGGCCGCCTTGGACAGCGATTGCGAGAACGAGGACCTGGACGATGATTTCGTGATGCAGGCCATGGCTGAGGGCGACTCCGATGACGAGGAGTGGGATGGCGAAGGGGAGGAAGAGCACTCCGACATGGACTTTGACTCGGATGACCTAAACGAGGAGGAAGACGAGGACGAGCTTATGGATCGCCTGGCGCCTCTTATGCGCGAACGTCGCTTCGACGATGAGGAGCTCAAGTCGCGCTTCACGGAGTACTCAATGTCCTCCAGCGTGATCCGACGTAATGAGCAGCTCTCCCTGCTGGACGATCGCTTTGAGAAGTTCTACGCCTCCTACGATGATCCTGAGCTGGGCGACCTAGCCCTGGAGGACATCGAGGGCAACTGGCACCAAAAACATCCCGTTGTCATGCAGTGCTTCCAGGAGTTCAAGAAAAAGGACAAGAGCATCGAGTATAACAAGGAGTGGGATCGCGAGCGCATCGAAAAGTATAAGAATGTGGTCGAGGGCGAGGAGGATCCCACAGAGGAGCTGGTGGAGTACGAGGTGGACGACCCCAAGCAGAAGAAGTGGGACTGTGAGTCCATCCTGTCCACCTATTCGAATATCTACAATCACCCAAAGGTGATCGACGAGCCACGGCGTAGTCGTCGCTCCAGTGCCAGCACAAATTCAGCTCCCATCCAAATTGATCCCAAGACGGGACTGCCCACAAATGTCCTACGTAATGGAGTTGATGGCCAACTGACAGCTAAAGCTTTGGCCAATCTGGCCGATGAATCACCCGCTGCAACGGGGCCAAAATCACTGTGCGCCAAATCGGTCCTCTCCACATTAAGCGTCCTGTCCATCAGGCCAAAGGACGAAACCGCCGAAGAGAAAAAGGAGCGGAAGCGCCTGCTAAAGGACTATCGCTACGAGCGTCGCATCGAAAAGAAGGCCAACTCGGAGGCCTTCAAGGAGGAGAAGAAGCGGCAGACGCACGTGAAGATCAACCAGCGAACCAACCAGCAAGGAGCCTCCATTGTCTAGCTTAAGTTTCCGGTTCTTTTCTCTAGGCTTAAATGTGAAATGTATACACAGGCGATATATTAAGTGATATCTATAAACGAAGGATTGGATAAACCGACAAACTGTTGCCGTTATTGCGGAAATGGTTCGTTCGATTATATGCAAAAGCTGAGGGAGTTGGAGTCGACCCGGGATGTCGCCTTTTGTTGGCGTCATCGTCAGTTGTCAGTTGGCAGTCGACCATTAATCAAAGTGGCTGACTGTGCCGCACGCGCTGAGGCTATAAACCGCAACAACTATGCCACATCGCGATACCCTGGAAAAGAACGCAACGAATATCCTGCCTGGCGGCAATTAGCCCTAACTGACTGACTGACTAGCTAGCTGACAACAAGTTTAGTCTAGCGATTCGCGAGCTGCTAACTAGCTCGACGGGCGGACATAAAGCGGAATCAACAGCAAGACAATCCAAGCGAAAATAAAATAAACTCCATTCCATTGTCAGTTGGCGAGCAGCAACAGCAACTACAGGAATGTTATAACAAAGTGGCTTTCTACCGCGCCGTAAGTCCATATGTACAGCATTGTAGTAGCGCCTACGTCAAGTATATGCACGACACGACTGTGTCAGTGCGCTACTATATATTATAGTCGTCGGTCCTACAAACGCGATTTGTATTTACACAGCCATATAGAAATTTCCCACGAAGGCTGAGGTCTGAGGTCTGGGGGCCATTCAGGCCTCGTTTCCAGCCCTTGGGCACTGGTTACTGGCAGGTGGGGACTACTGGCTTTCGCTTTGGTGTGGCAGTTGTTTAGTGTTTTGGTTATTTTGTGGAATTTTCAAGTCAACTCGCATGCACTTTGTTGGAAAACCCCGCCGATGTCAGTCAACACCAACTGTTAGGGATATATCTAAACTATAGGTTCTAGACTCTAGATATATGTGTTAAACCCCTTTTATATAAAAGATGATTAAAACTCAAAAGATCACAAACACCTAAGTGTTAAAAAAAACCAACTCTATAACCTTACTTTTTGAACTCCCTTTTATATTAATCACAAAACTAAGTATTCAAATAATCCGAATATCCTGGATTACATTATGATAAAATCGCAATACTTCCGATTTTGTATCATATATTTATTAATGTCCATAAACTTTGATGGATACGTGACAGTTATTGGAAACAGACCATTCATTTGATCACTCTTCTATCATATGGGGGTGGGGTTTGGGGATTAGAAAATCCCAAACACACTTCCAGGGAACCCAACACCAATTTGCAAGCGAACCGAGGCTTGTGCCCATGCAATCGTCCTTCCAGACCCCCAAAGCCCATACCCATAGCTATCCCTAACACCAAACCCCGAGACCGAACCCAACTCCCTCCATTGTAAGTGGAAACCCGTTACAGTTGGTTGTCGTGCCTGAGCCTCCGCAGAACGTTGGGGGATTTTTTCGTATGTCGTATTAAAGTTGGCAAGGCAAGCGGAGCGGCCAAGAAATTCGCGTATTTTCACAGCTCAGTTCCGTTCAGTTCAGTTCAGTTTAGTTCCTGAGCGAAGGCGAACGGATTCGGGCGCGCGTCGTTCCCGCAGCGCGGTAATTCCCCATATAATAATATCTGAATAATATGCCCTGGGATATGATGGGTGTTCTGTGGAGTTCGCGTGAGGCGGGCGTCAAAGTCGCGTAATTTTATGCTTTTTTCGGAAATGGAACCCCCGCTGGAGCATTAATAAATGCCACTAACTACATAATTAATGTAATTGCTGGGGATCGAAAATATTTTTATTTTATATAACGTAATACGTCGGCATTCTTAGGCATTTAAAAATGTCCATTAATATTAATCCAAGTGCTGGATCTTTGAACATAGCCGCACGGCAGGATCCTCCGCATGAATATTAATGGATTTCATTTTGTCTCATCTGAGTTAGTGCGTGTTTTCAATGAAAGTGAAGCCCATCATTCAGCCGAATATGTGGAAAAGTATCTGTGAGATTAACGTTATGACATATGGTGTGAGTGATTTAGGCATTCCTGTCCAAGATCCGTATCTGTGTGTGCCCACACCACTTGAGTCCGGGCTTAGCCGGATACGGTTCATCTCACGATCTGCATACACCCGTATTTATATACTACACATATGAAGCGCTGGCAGATCTGGAAGTGGAATTTTTAATTTGCGCGAAAATACCCATTGCCATTGCCAATGTCAGCCGCAGAAAGTAATTTATAGGAAGTGGATGTCCAGGCAATTATGTGTGTGCTGCTGGCCAGGAAGCCTGCAATTGAAACCCTCGATCCATCCATTCCATCTCCCCGCGCATCTGCGATCGTATCTGTATCTGCCAAATATCGCATCGGTCGCATAAATAGTCGCATAGATTGAGCTGTTACACCGGCCACCGCAGAAGCTGTCTGTCTGTGCAGCGACTTAAGTAAAATTGGCACGCGATTCAATTGAATCTTGGCGAGAAGTGTGCTGTGTGCCCTGTGCCGGGGCAATTACCCGTACATCAGTATTATGCCATGCCTTGACCGCCGGCGAAGCTCCTTCCGACGCCCTCCGCGTCCACGTCCACAGTGGGGGTTCCCTAGTTGGAACCACCTTATGTAAAAGATATTTCCATCAAGTCCCATTAACTCAATTTAGGGCCTTAACTGGAGTTTATAGAGTGTATAGTATTCTATTAAAAACTCTTACTATTTGGAAATTCTCTAAAATAATATGATCTTGTGGCTTTATCACCTTCGATATCTTAATAATATTCGTTATTAAAATATAACTTCATCAACCAATTTCAGTTTAAAAATCTTTTAAGCATCTTGATTCGTGAATACTTTTTTGATCTATTGTTATTTTATAATTTAATTATAATTTATATTAATACATAATGATTTTGATTATTCAAAGATGGGGTTATAAGGTCAAACGAGATTTAAAAACCCGAGTATTGCATGATCTTAGTATAAATTGTGGCATTCAATGTGTGAGTTCGAGCTAGAGAGTTACCACTGTAGAGATCGTTTTACGGCCGCAATCCGCAATCGCACGCCCACACAACCGGGCGTGGAATCTACATATCACAGATGCGGATACAGATACTCGTATCTAGATGAGCACTCTTTCGCCGCGAGAACCCGGCTCTTGTTTATTCGAGTTCCGAACAGCAGCCGAACCGGAGGCAGAACCTTGCGGATAACGACAACCCAAACAGGACCCATTCTAAATACGATCTCTGCTCTCTCCCTCAATATATCTTTTGTTCAGTGTTCGTGTCGTGTACGAAGTGAAAAAAATCCCCCTAAAGAAAGATAAAGAAAAACAGCCAGAGAGCAAAGCTCAAACCAAACAAAACAAAATGTAAGAGCAGATTAAAGTACAGCAGTCCAAAGAAACAAAAAATAGAAATAATAAAAGTACGCAAAGGAAAGCCCATGCAAATGATCGAAAATATTGTGTTACAGAAACCGAATTATGAAATTCCCACGTCGGTGTAAAGTGAGATGATTTGAGGTCTGTGTTACAAATCCTTTCCCGTGCCGTCGCCCCAACATCATGCTCGACAAATTCAACACAAACGCATTCATATCGTTTGGACTGGGATTCATACTGATGTGGTAAGCTCGAGTTACTGACTCCGGTCATTCCCATTCCCATTCCCATTTCTATTACCATCTGGAGTTCCGAGAGTGGCCAAGTGCAACCCCCACTTATCCCAGACCCAGAATCGTTTCCAGTTCAAGGGGAACCTTCGTACTGCCAAATGCATAATCGGTTCAGTTCGGTTCGGTTCGAAATACCCATAGCAAGGTCAATTGGATCACAGTCAAATGAGAATCCTGCACGGCATATACGGCCGATTGGAAAGGAGGAAACTAATATTATTATTCGCCTGCCAGGAGGTTAAAAAGCGAAACAGAACCGAACAGAATCGAATCGAAGCCCCGGCCAGCACGAAGGAAGTTAATTTCAAATTCAGACTTAAATTGACAAAGTTTGCTACAGTTGCATGTGGCAGACATCAGGGCGAAAGACCCCCAACCTCTGAAAGGGGGTTCCCGTCCACCTACCCTTCATCCATTCCAATACCCCCTTAAAAGGACTGCATTTGAATTTCCCCCTTTGTTTTCTGCTGCTCATTTTGCAGGCTAAGCGAAGCCACGGAAGCCCACATGAACTACACAGCCAAGCCGCGAGTAGTTCTTCCGCCTAATTATGTCAAGGGTAAGTTGAACTATACCTATACCAATAGCTATAGGCTAAAGCCCCTAATAGCCCCCACCACCGCCACCACAGTTGTTACGGTCTGTGAATCGTACTCCTCGGAGGTGTCCTTTTCGATGCGGTCTCCTTTTGTTTTTAATTGCTAGGGATTGCCCCCCGCTTTTATTTTTTTTGTGATTTCTGATTTGTTTGCACCATGAAACCGCCAGCCCATGGATATGGATATGCGTGTTCGGGTTTTTCCTTCGCCACTTCTTCCTTTTTTTCTCTCTCTGTTCATTTCGTGACGCGGCGAATTTCATGGCCCCCGTCTATGGCATACTGGGTTAGGGTTACGGGGTCTCCCCAGACTCAGTCTCAGGCTCCCAGGTGGGGCTCTTGACGTCATCCGGCATTACGATCGATTAAAATCAAAATAACATTTACCGGCGTCAATTGCCTGCCAGAATTACCGAAGAATTTGTGTAATCCGAAGATCTAAAGGAGAGCTGACATTAAAGTTCTATTATTCCGTAAATAGTTTAATGCTAAACGGAAACCCCTAACTAAGTTTAACCTGCATGCTTCTATAGGTTGAACTAACATTTTTTTAAACCGAAATTTACACTATTTAGTTGACCATTTATAATTTACCGTTGTTCTAGTTTTCATATATAAGAGTTTAATTTAACCTATAGTGTCTAGGGTTCACTAAACTCAGACCTGATAATGAATTACCCAATAACAAACAACCGGCATCAATTGAAATTAAATAATAAATCTTCAGAAAGATATATTGAAAACAACCAGATGTTTATCCAATTAAGAAGGTTGTTGAATCAGTTACTGCGAGCTGTGAATAACAAGTTTTGGATCATTTCCGAATTGTTAAGTTAAATGAAATATTTATTTGCATAACAGAATAAATTTAAATGATCTATCACCTATGATTAATAAGTTAAATGGTTTAAAGAAAACTCTTTAAAATTCATTCAGAAAAGTTTGAAATCGAACCGGACTACCACGAAGTCAATAAAATCGAAATGCTAACTTTTGACTTATGCAATTGCAGAAGCCACCTGCAAAGGTATGAATAATTTACCAAAATTACCCTGAGGCGTGTACTCTTCATTTGGGGCAATTGCTGGAGCTAATCAACACCTTTATTTCTATCGATTTTCGCCGGTTGTGTAATACGCACTAAAACCGTAGGCTGCCCCTGAACTTGGCGGGAAGTCGGGTATTTCATTTTCTTTTTCTTTTTTTGGGAGTCCAGACGAAGGCCCCCTTTTAAAATGAACTTGCGCACGAAAGTTTTGGGCAATTTCTTGAAGGCGAAAGGGGAACGGGGAGAATTTGTGAAGCTATTTCGCGAATAAAATGTTCACACCATTTGCTAACCGTTGGCTAACCGGAGGTCGCCTTGATTTATTGCAGAGATACGACCGCCCTCGAAGAAGGGCTCCCCAGTGATAGTAGACTTTAGCATATTCGTTGTAGATATTAACTCAATTAACGTAGAGGATATGGACTTTAGGTAAGTGCCGGCGTAACTGGAGATCGTAACCTCAACAGCAACGGGAGATCGTAATGGAGCATATAGCAATACTGTGTACATTTTCAGAGTAGACATGTTTATACATCAGCGCTGGCTGGAGTCGCGTCTGGAGATCCCGGATGACATCTTCGAGGAGGGCGACGACTACGTGACGCTGCTTCCAGAGGTCTTTGAGAATTTTTGGCAGCCGGATCCGTACTTTCTCAATTCCAAGATTGCCGGTACGTCCATTCCCGCCCCCAAAACCTTTTAGATATATCTGTATCTGTGTAGTCTATAAGCTTCATGTTCGAGTAGTCTGTGTGTCGATGTGTATTTTACGTATCTTGGAACGGGATTATTGCACTTTGTCCAGCTGAGCTCATCACCATATGTGTCTAATTAAACTCTCTAAGTCTGGACCGTTTGTATATAGTAACGAATTACTTTGTTTTCCTTTGTTTATCTGTTTTTTTTCCTAATCAACCGGTTACCTCAACCGACTAACAATTCCCGAACTAACAATACCGATACTTCTGCATAGGATACGGAAGTCCATATGTTGCGTCCACTTCTATGCTACGCAATAAGGGTGAAAGAGATTCGAAAAACTTTCATCTAGACAAAGATATAAGTATATCAAAAATGACTCTAGATCTGTGTTTGCCACTTTTGTGTTTTGCCAAAATCCATCGAAATCGATATCAGTATCAGAATCAGCGCATACCTTCCATTAAATGTATCCTGTATATTCAACATTCTCCGAAATCTATCTATACGGACTACGTACTGGGCTGATTTAAATGAATCCTCTCGTGTCATATAGTTCTTTGTGTGTATATATATCCATACATTCCATCCCTAGCGAAAGACCCAGTGTACTTTTAAGTTTTTTTTATATTTTTCCCCACCCAATACCAGACTCGCCCACTCGGCGCCCTCATTATACGCACGAAATCCTATCCGGTTCCAATGCCATGGTCAAACAGGACACTCCAATCCACTGTAGAGCCACCCATATAGTCCACCACAATGACCATCGCCCACGCTCCCAATCCGAAAATGAAAATTTGCAGTTGCACCCGGAGTCCTGATAAGATCTCACCTTGAAATCACGTGTGCACCCCGTTGGCAATTTGGTTTTTTCCATTTTTGGTTGCCATTGTCAACATTTACAAAACAAAAATCGATTTAGAATCGGACAAGCTTTATTTATATTCGTTGTCACGATTTATTTAACATCACAAGTCAGAATATTAAGAGTAGGTACTGAAGCAGATTTCTTTTTTCGTTGTCACGACTTTTTTTAGTCAGGTGATTAATTATTGATTTATTGTACAAACCGTGTAATTTTTGTTACTTATTTGTCTTTTTTTATTTCTACCATACATATATCTCACTTCATTTAGAACTTCATTACACAACCCCAATTTTGTTAAGTTAAAATGATTTTTTTTAACCTCAATGGACTTTAGTGTACCTATAGTTTACCAAAACCATTTCAATCGAAACTCATTCGTCGTCAGTAGAAAGTCGCGCTTAAGCCTTATGCTATGTCTATAAGGTGATCACGATCACGATCACGGCACCACCAATACCCATTGAGCCACCTAACCACTGAACCACCACCGAAATGCGCAAAGAAATGAGTCTATCGATGCCAATGCCATAGTTCTAATCAAAACCCATTTGTTCCGCATCTCTGCAACGTCTTCTCGATGTCTTTTCGTTGTAGAAATAGCGACACTGACCCACAAGTTCACGTCGGTGACGCTCTACAAGAACAAGACGGTGCGCTATGCGGCCCGGATGCACGCGATCATCGCCTGCCAGATGGAGTTCCAGCTGTACCCCATGGACATCCAGGTGTGTCCCATCTACATCGAGAGCTGTAAGTGATTTCACCCCCAAAACAGCAGACTTGTCTCATGCGTACTCCCTTCCCGAAGTCTCATCGAACAACCAGAAGGTCAAGCTGCGCTGGTCGGACTCCGGCGTAACCCTCAATCCAGAACTGAAGCTACTGCAGTACAATCTGGGCCAGCCCCTGGAGCTGGAGGAGAGCGACGGCTATATGCCGGAGAAGGTCGGGAACTTCTCCCGGCTCACCGTGTACTTCCGCTTCGAGCGCCAGATTGGCCACCACCTCATCCAGACCTTCGCCCCCTCCTCGCTGGTGGTGATGCTCTCGTGGTTCAGCTTCTGGCTGGGATTGGACGCCATTCCAGGCCGGGTCACGCTTCTGGTGACCTGTATGCTGACCCTGGTGACCATGTTCACGGGCGCCGACATCCCGCCGGTGGCCTACGTCAAGGTGGGTGCAAGCAAATGCTTAAAATAAATAAATTTTCATTTGGGATTTATGCGAAGATATTGTCTTTACAAGCATTTATCTACACGAAAAAAAATCGATATGAAACGTAGGTCAATTTTACATTATTTAAGATCAATTTTAATTTGATATGTGGCCAGGTAAATTTGACCTGGTCGAAAAGAGTACTTTATGTAAAAACGATATGGGTTTTAACCTGAAATTTACATGGCCATATCGATTTTACGGTAACATGCTTTTTTTTGTGTGTACCTTCAAATCTTCAAGTACTAGAAAACGTACTGATTTTTGAGGGATCAAAATTTAAGTAATTTTAGATCAATATAATCTCTTGTTGGATTTTAAACATAATTTGGATATTGCTTTCCCAAAATACACATTAAACTTTGAACAGTTAGAATTCAGTATAAAGTGAATTATTTACAGGATCTTTTTCTCCTCCTCATGTTAAACGAAAAGTAGGTTAAAAACTCTAAATTTCCATACCTTTTCAAGGATTGCAAACAACTTTAGTTTACTTTTGGATAGACTTAAGAGTGTTAAGTAAAAATTTGGTATTTCAAAAAAGTTTTTTAAATTAAACAAAACGGTTTTAAAATGGTTATTATAATCCGAAAGGCTGAATTATCTTCGAATTTCTAAATAACTGTAAACCACTCGTTTCAGGCCCTGGACCTCTGGATGGCCGGCTGCATGCTGTCCGTGTTCGCCGCCCTGGCCGAGTTCGTGGTGGTGAAAGTGCTGGACGTGCAATACCAGTACCAGGTGAACCGCATACCAAAGGTACTGCCCATGGTAAGGCAGCTGTGGGGATATCGCTTTAATAAGTAATGCCACCTTCTTGTCGTTCCTATTTCGAATTCGATTCGTTTCGATTCGCGTAGCGCATCAGCAACATGGAGAAGGGTCAGTGTGCGACGGTGGCCAGTTGGGAGGGAGGAGCGGTGCGGTCGCGGAAGGCCACCCAGACGCCCACGACACCGGGCCAGGTGAGCTATTAACCACTGATATGCGGGGGGAACCAGTGCACCTGTCACGTCGACACATGAAAACTGCAATTGAATTGGTGTACAGTGTACACTGTACAGCTTAAAAATTATTCAAAACAATTGGAAAATATGCCCCTTATAAATGTTTTGGTCCGACTACTCCATAGACCTCGCTGCAGGGAAACGGTGGACCGCCAAAGCCAGCCAGACGTCAAAGTCTCCTCTCCGTGGCCTGGACGGATACGGATACTGGCGTAGAGAAGATCATGTGGCGGGAAATTGACAAGGTATCCCGCGCCGTTTTCCCCATCCTGTTCTTTGTGTTTGTGCTCCTGTACTGGCCGATTCTGCTGATGAAGTCGTCCTAGGATTTGGGGAGCTCCAGACTGCACATGTCTGGACTCCGTTAAAAAGTGAAACGAACACGAACCTGGTGATGGAACTATAGCTGGACTGGATTTAGAGCCCAAGTGCAATGCCAGAGACGCCAAGTCTTTGGATCTTAATATCTGCGAAGAGAGCTTGCCTCACAACTCGCTCCCTGTCATCGAAGTACAAGAAACCACAAGGAAAGTCTACTGTTACCTACATAAGTGCGTGCAGGGGTATTACTAGACCTAGATCGGGTACATCGAATGTACTGAGTATATAGCTTAGTTATGGACTATTTGCTCACGGAGAATGTATTGTTCATTTGAGTATTTGCTTCGTACAAATCCGATCTTGTATTGAACGATACCGATCCCCCATATTATTTTAAATCTATGCCACGAACTAAGAATTATCTATTTCGAACACAGCGCACAGCCCCACGGGGCTAATAGCTTCAGCTACTTTAGGCATCAATCATGACCCACATCGAATAACCAACTTTTTATTTAGTTCTGCCTTATATACAACGGATTCTGTACAGATGTATATCACTGTGCTAGTGACAATACCCACAATCGAAAGGGTTGTCCCTACTTTGAAAGTATACACTCTCTACAACTGCGAGCTACACGCATAAATCATTTTCTGGCAAACGATTTTAATTGAACTTTTGTATTAGGCTTAAGCAAATCAGCCAAGACACGGAATTGGTGCTTTACGAAGATAATAATGGCCTCTAAGGATATTTGGATTGTAAATAATGAACCGAACAGTGAATGCTTTTAGAGATTTTTACATACATATTTAGAATTATTTATCCATTATAGCGCATTTTAATGCAAACATTAGAGCTGTGGCTTTTACATCTAATACTAAAATTGACCTGTAGTTCAAACAGCGCACATCAGGCAGAATTTTTGAAAATATAAACATATATATTTGTTAAGCTAAATCGAGTTTATATTTGATATGAAAATACGGACACAATGTAAATAAATTACATCACTACTATATATTACATGCATAAATTTATCTAGGATGGTAACGGCTATACCAAGTTAAGTTTATATAAATATCTATATTCTTTCCATCTTTTAAGTTATGTTGTTCACTCAGCTATTCGTAGGTCAGTGAACCCTCTAATAATGTTATCGAAAGCTTTAAATTTATTCTTAATAAAAGACAAGGCGCGTACATCTATCAAACAAACTAATAGTTTTTGTAACAGAGTCCCAGGACATATGTATACCTCCTATACATCTTCTTCGGAACCGCTTTCACTCTCCTCCTCATCGCTGAATTGCGACTGTCCATTCTCGTCGTCCTTGGATCTGATAAGTAGCATTTCCTCATCACTATCATCTTCCACGGCACTGGGTTTGCCCTCGTTCTCCTTCTCTAATTTATCTGCTCGGTCCAACAGCACCCTTAACGTATACTTGTTATAGTCGCAGCTGAAAGAGGAATAAGTATTTAGTCAAAAGTGTGTTAACTTAACGCATAAGTCATACTCACATCTTATTGAGCATTTCGTACTTCCTCGAAAGCACTTCGTGCAGGGCCAGCAGTCCCGTATGCTGAAAGACGCCGTCCTGGTTTCCGTGCTTGGTCAGCAGACAGCAGCTCCATTGCAGATAGAACTCGATGTGGGGCGTGGACTGCAGGTGGCGGGCCAATTGTTGCAGCAGTCTCTGGGCAAACTCCGGCGACAGATCCGCACAAACCAGTTCGACTGAAGGGAGGGAAAGGAGCAAGGACTTAGTGTGCATGCAATGCAGACACGTGCTGGCGGAGCTGTTTATGGCCAGCCATTTGCATGTGGTGTATAATACGTATGCAAGTGGTATTGGAAGGGGTTATTAACCAAGGTGAGCGCTGGGGCGAGGACCTTGAAACTGTTTATTAACACAGCAAAAGTGCAAATTTGCACATTCGATCGGAGAAAGGAGAATGGAGAACGGAGTCAGGGCAAAAGGCGAGCGGCTCGCCGGCAGAGTGTGTCGCCGCTATTTTTAGTCGCGGCAGGGCTGAAGGTTGCCTAAACTGACAAGGACTGGCCTCTGAATGCAGCAGGCGATTTAGCATTTTACTCACTGTCCTTATACGGCACTCGCTCCAGCACTAGGGCAATCAAATTGGGCTCGTTTATCTTCAGGGACATGACCAGCGCCTTGGTGTAGTTCTGCTTTTTGAGGGACTCGTGGACCGCTTTCGGCGTGACCTCCAGCGATAGGTCAAAGGGATCGAAGACAACGCCTAAACAGGAAAATAGTAGATGTAACATTATGATAATATTGCTAAAAGAATTATAGCATACCCTTATCCAAGGCATAGATGCAGAGTCCTTCAGTTCCTGCTGCCGCAAACGCCTGACCCGTGGGCGAGAACTTCACAGAGAACACTCTAACCTCCTGCTGGAACCGTCTGGAGGACATGTCTCCGCTGCGCACTCCCGGCAATCTAATGGTAACCTTTCCGCCCTCCAGCTCTTCACGGTCTTCCACCAGGGCCATGTTGCCAAACTCACTTAAGTGCTTACGACTAATAAAGTCCTGTAAACCAAATAAAAAGCTTTAGAATAAATATATACCTAATATTTCTGTAAATACTTACATTAAGACCATCCAAGCTGTGGTTTTGCGTGATTTCGAATTTCTTCAGAAGTATTGCCTCCCTGACGTGGTATATACAGATGTTGGCCGACTTTCCAGCAGCCAGTATGCACTCCCCATCCGCGGAGTACTCAATGGTTGAGAAATAACTAAAAAGGAATGCATTTATTAAATAAAGAATTTTTTTGCAATTTGAAGACAACTCACTTGGCCTGTGCATTCTTTTTCGCTGTTATTATATCGGTTTCCAGGCGTCCTCCGCTCAGATCATTACGGCCCTCTATGGTAGTAACTTGACTGGCAGATTTAATGTCGAAAATGGTTATATTACCACTCAGAGTTGCAACTGCAATCTGTAAAGTTAAGGATGGCATATTTAATAAAGTAATGAACAAGAAAACCAAGCAATAAAAACCCTTACCTCTTCGCCACTGGGACTAAAGGTCACATTAGTTACATCTGAAACAGCGTCAATTGTTTCGTGCTCGCTGTTGCTCTCCAGACAGTTCCAGATCTTGACGGTTTTGTCCCAAGAGCCAGATACCAAAGTGGAAGAAGTGGCCACTGGCGAAAATGCCAGGGAAACCACAGGTCCCTCATGACCACTGATGATCTCCAGCAACTTGCCCGTCTTTACCGACCAGAGGAATATGTCGAATACGTCCTGCCCGCCAGCCACAACAAACTCGCCGGAGTAATCCACAGCCACGCACGAAAACTGCGCTGGATTCGGTGAGGTGAAAGTTCTAAAGTTGCGGTATCTGAAATCAAAAGGGCATATTAGTTAACTTCACTTTTGGTAGCCTAAGACAAATCTACCTGTTCACATCAAAAGCACGCACTGTGCCGTCCAGAGAGCTGCTGACCAAGAACTTCTTGTTCCTGCTGAACTGTATGCCGGTCACTCCACTTGTGTGCTCGCTGAACGTGACAAAACAAAAGCTACTCTGCGTGTTCCATAGCTTCACCTTAGAGTCTTCGCCGCCGGTGGCTATAAACTGGCCATCCGAGGAGTAGGCAATGCAGGTCATCTCGCTGCTGTGTCCCTGCTGCTTCATGATGTACTGCTCGCTCTGCCACTCCCATACCAGAAGTTGTCCGATCTCGCGGGAGGCCAACGCCACCCAGTCACCCGTGCAGTTGAACAGGGCCGCCGAAATGGGATAGTCCGAGATGCTCAGCGAGTGAATCATGTTCACGTCGGGCAGCTCGTACAGGTAGAAGGCTCCGGAGCTGAAAGCCACCACCAGGACCTTGGTGCGAGTGTTGTAGTTAGCAGCGGTTAGTTGGACATCCCGCTGCTCCTTGCGCGGCTCATCGGCCAAATAGTGGCGGGTAATTTTCTTGTAGAAGAAGGGATGACCCTTTTTCTCGACCTCATCTTTTATATCGTTGACATCCTCGGCTCCCTTGGATGAGTCCTCCTTCGAAGCCTCTTTTTCCAAGACATTTTCAACATCATCTTCAGACTCATTGTCGGATTCGGCCTTTTTGTCCCGCTTTCTTTGCGGAGGAGCGATCGCCGGCCTCTCTGCATCCTCCAAGTCCGAGGGAGCCATGCTGCATTCCCACAAACAGAGCTGTCCATTGCGACTTACGGTGTTTAAGTGCAAACTATTAGCCTCGAAGAAACACGCCACAATGGCATCCGTGTGTCCACTGAGGTTATAGGTGCGGAAGTTCGTAGTGTAGTTGATGGCACAGATTTTGGTGGAACTATCCCGACAGCCGATGGCCAGGAGCCGGGAGTCCGAGGACCAGTCCAGCCATGTAATATCGTCGTATCCGCCAAGGATTCTCCTCCGCAGGACGAAGGGATTGTACTCTCCGGTGATTTCACCCGGGGCACAGAATACTAGCACTAGATTCTGGACAGCAACGGCGAAGTATGCGCCGTTTGGACTGAAGCAAATGCACTGGACGCCCGTCTGGAACTTGTGCCGGTGTATCACCGTACAGGACATCATGCTAATTAGCTGGGCCTCGCCTTTTTCATTGACCGCGATCAGCAGGCTTCCATCTGGCGAGAGAGCCAGATTCGTGTAGTTGTATCGCGATTCCAGGGACAAGGTGCGCGATTTGTTGCTAAAAGGGAATGAAGTGCATTTTAAATATCCCTGGGTTAATGGACAGTAACTCACTTTTTCAAATCGTAGACCGTTATTCTATTGCCAACCGGACTGATAACCGAATTTCCATCCGGAGTGAAGACCAAGTTTCCATTGCGATATATTGTGCCCAGCAGATTGGAGAACTGTAACAAAAAGTATTATGTATTTGTCAGAATAGTTCGTGGAATAAACTTACTTTGTAGGAAAACTTCATTTTGCGGCTGTCTTCAAGCGAAAACCACGAGTAAAAATATAAACAAAAACTCCCGCACGTGTTGAGGTAAACAGCACATGAAGTTAAAAATATCCTAGCGCGTTTTAAAATGCCACACCACAGTATATACCAAATAAACACAACAATGGAAGGCCAGACTAGTGACGAATATCAAGAACAATTAATATACGGCAAGTAAAACTATATGGGGAATAGAAGGAAACTAAATTGAAAGCCAAGATGGCTTAATGAAACCTGGTTTTAAAATGTAACATTTATTACATAAACGTTACATTTATAGATATTATTTTATGACACACGTTACTGTTATTTTTTTCGTCACTAGATGAAATCTGCCATTATTTACTGTAACAGAGTTGCCACTCTTAAAAAACAGCTGATATGCGTGGAGCTGCCAACGCCGTTTAATACCACAAAGCCAGATCGAAAAAACAAAGGCAGATAAACAACGTTAATTCACAATTTGCAAAAGATAAAGTAGTTTTCCAAACAAACAAACAATGGAGACGACCAAAACGGCAGCGGAGAAGCTGGCGGAGCGCAAGGCGCGTCTACTGGAACTGCACAAGAAGCGACAGGAGGCGCGGACGGACAACCACCAGGAAGTGGTGGCGGAGGACGCCCGCAAGAAGCTCCCCAAGAACTGGGAAGCTCGCAAGCGTCAGGCGGAATGGATCCTGGCGGACGACAAAGCGCGATCCGAGGCGCAGGCGGCTGGCAAGGACTACGAGCGACTGAAGCTCTTAGAGGTCTCCGCCGTAGATGCGGATCGCATTGAGAAAAAGCAGAGGCGCAAAGACAACCCCGATCTGGGTTTCTCCACCTACGAAGCGCAAACAGCCAGGCAATACAACAGATTGGTTAAGACCATGCCCGCCCGCGACATGGAGAAGTACGAGCGACAGAAAGAGGAGCTTGGCGACGCGTTCTACGGCGGTGCGCACACCACCTTGCATTCGAGGACAAAGGACACGCCAGGTGCCATCAACAAAATGGTCACGGATCTGGAGCAGCAGATCGAGCGCCGCAAGAAGTACTCGCGCAGGAGGATCTACAACGACGATGCGGATGTCGACTTTATCAACGAACGGAATTCCAAGTTCAACAAGAAACTGGACAGGTTCTACAGCGAGCACACGGCCGAGATTAAACAGAATCTGGAGCGCGGAACAGCCATCTAAGTTTAGACTTTCATTATTTCATAACTATAAGATTCTAATCCGACGAGTACCTAATTTACTTTATCTGTGTACATTAAGGGGATACCCCCAATTGAAAAGCCAATAGAACATTTTCATGAAAATTTTTTTTTAAACAAACTTTTTGTACGAAAAACTGCATACACTAAAATTTGTATACAATTAATTTGTTTATCAAAGAATAGTTTATAACTTTGTTGTAAATTATCAGTAAAATATTAAAGGTACAATTTTCATAAAAATATAACATTTTGTATTGATTTTGCACTGGAATATTAACTTCTTATTTGTGATTCTCATATAATAGTACATTTTGGGTTGAATGACATTTTGATAAGTTTTCTATATCCTTATTTTAAAATTTAAATCATAAAAAATAAAGTTGAAAAAAAATATAAGTATAGCAAGTTGGCAGCTCTGTCCGAAAAATGTTTGAAAATCTGTAGCGATAATGCAGCAGTTCAGTTCGCGAGAAAAGTATTTGGTGTCCAACACCTTGAATTGCTGGCCCGTGATGCTGCAAAACCAATCCGTGCTCATAGATCTGCACAACGAGACTTCCGTAGCCGGGATCATAGATATAGCGGATGGGCACATGACCTGCGAACTCTCGCATGCAGTTTTCATCGATCGCAATGGTGGTCAGCACCCCTTTGATCACTTCATGGTGCGGAATCGCATGATCCGACAGATACACATACCCACGCATTTGGATGCCGAGCAGGAACTTCGGAGCGCCATGGAACGGGGTGTGCTGCGAAGAAAGCGAGTGGAAACCAAGGGAGGAAAGCGCACTTTCAAGCAAAAACGAGCGGAGATGCGACACAAGGAAACTCTTCAGATGATCTCCCAGCAGAAAAAGGAACAGCAAGAAACCTAAACTAAGCGTGCTTTACTTTCGCTTTTCTATTATTAAATCTAAGCTAGAAACCCTAAAGATTATCCTTCAAAATGAAAAATGCAAAAAGCTTAGACGCATTCATGTTTATTCATTCCAAGAATTACAAACTTCGTTTACCAGAATATCTTATATTCCCTTAACCAAAACTCTACTAAGCGGCCTGCTGCTGCTCCTTGTACTTGTAGTGCAGCTCCATGCAGTCGGTGTTGGAGATGTTGACCCAGCCGTCTTCCTTAATGTGATAAACGCGAATGATTCCGCCGGAGTAGGCATCCCTGAATGTGGCATGGTAGATGGCTCGACGTCCCAGCTCCTGGGCCTCCTCGTCCTCCAGATCCCAGTGGTAGCCGGAATCCAGGACGCCGTAGGCGTAAAGAGAACCACTTCCAACGGAGAACAGATTGCCAGGCGTGCGGGATCCCTCCGAGTCCACGTAGTAGAGGCCAGGACCACGTTTATCGTATCCGGCCAGCATCATGCCCATGCTCAGGCCCATGCCCTTGTATTCGTGGGCAATGTTGGCCATGATCTTGCTGGCGGCGGCAACCGAGATGCGCTCCTTGTTGCGTAGCTCGTGCAGGCGGCACTCCTTTGACAGGACTCTGTCCCAGTACACACAATCGGCGGCGCCGCCGGCCAAGGTGCCCAGCATGAACTGGTTGATCTCCACGATCTTCTTCATCGACTGGGAGCCAATGTACGATCCACCAGTGGCCCGGGAATCCACCGCCAGGAGAACGCCGCCCTTGAACTTAAAGCCCAGCGTTGTGGTGCCGTGATCAAAGTCGATTTTGATGCCGGTCTTGTCGGCATTGGCCTGGATTTGATTGAGGTTGTGCAGGGGCTGGATGGGGAGCGATAATATAGTCAAATCCCTTTAGGAATCGGGAAATCAAAGAACTTACATTCTCGAATGGCGGAGCAGCCAGTGTGTAGGGATTGGCCAGATTGCAGGTTAGCCCCTTCAGGTCGTCCTCTACATCCTCGGACGACCAGGCCGTCGGCTTCATGTACGGAGCATTGGATATCTTGCAAATTTCAGCCAAAGCCATTTTTAAATCTTTTGTAAAACAATTGGAAAAGTTGAACGCAGAATGCCGATGACAAACAAAATTGGCCTACTTGTAGTGTGACCGTACTGCGTGAGGGCTAATAGGACAAACTATCGGCAGTGGTCGATACCCGTTGAAAGTACGGCAGCGCTGCTTGAAACCTGTTGCCAATTTTGCCTGTGATTGGCTTTCTTTTAGTCTCTTTTAGGCCTGGCTTGAAGCCAAATTATCTCTGGGCGTTCCACCAAACGTTGGCAAAATAGCGCAGAATCTGGGATTGGAAAAGATCAGAAAAAAGCATGTGTAAATACGTGGGAGTGCCGAATAGCAATGCGTAGATAACGGCGCGAAATCGGGAATTGAAACTAGTGAAAAGTAAGTTGGGAATAAAGAAAACCGAGGCGCACTTCAAACCTGGTTTCTAGGCATAGGAATTTGCTGTGATAGTGTTGAATAAACAAGAAACCATATATGTTTCTTGTTATGTAGTGTATGTGGAATGCAGACATATATTTACCTAATTTTTAAAAGGTGTTTTTGAAATCTCAAACCTTTTCTCGAAACGGTTTTGTCAACTCCCACTTGTGTTTGCAATTGCAATTACTACGTGGTACGCCATTACGTGAGGCACACACACATGCACATACACAGCAAAAAAAAAACAAGATCAAAGATCATGTTGATATGATCCTAGGTCAAGTTTATCTTAAATCATATTCACCATGAACATTATTTTTAACTCAAACTATTTTATTTGTCTTTAAAAGTCAAACATTATTAATTTTACAGTTACTATTCACTCTTCTATTAGAAAATATTGAAAGATGTCGTATGTTTTTTTTTTTGTTTTAAAGCATTGATACATTTGATAAACAAAAACCCTTATTTTTAAAAGTTAAATGTGCGTTATTTCCTCAGTTCAAAAAATGTTTCCTGTGTAAATTAGTTGTCTGGTCTTGAATTTTTCTGGTTTCTCATGATTTTCTGTTTGATTCTTTTAAACCTGTTGATACTTCATCCATTTTATTATAATAATTGAAAATTACAATACTAGCGATAAAAAAATAAATATAGATAAACCGTAGTAATAGAAGGTTTAAATTAATTAAATTTATTTGGATTTAAAATTAAAGTATTAAATTGTTTTAATAACCAATTTATTTCGAAATATTACAACAGACAATGCAGCATGGATCCTCCCGCATTCCAAAACAGGAAGCTCTTCCAAACGCAATCACCGGGGTGAGTTAACGCACTCTAAAATAACAACGTTTAAACTGATATCAATATTCCCAATTTAGCCCGATTCCAGCAACTGGACTTCGCTGCACGAGGCTGTAGCCGCCGGGGATGATCGTCGGGTGGAGGGTCTCCTGTTCAGCAATGCGGACCGTTTGGCCAGGGAATCCCTGCAGGGGAATACCCCGCTCCATGAGGCCGCCAGCCGAGGGTTCAGTCGCTGCGTGAAATTGATCTGCTCGCCCCCAACACCACCCACTTCCTCGGGGGTGGGAAAAGCAGGAAAGGGGCAGAAAGACAAAGACAAGGACAAGGACAAAGAGAAGAACAAGGGCAGGGCGAGGGTGGCCCACCAGACCTTCGAAGCCCTACACAATAGCGCCCTGAGTATCGCCAATAACGAGGGGTTGTCCGCCCTGCACTTGGCGGCCCAAAACGGACACAATCAGAGCTCCAGGGAACTACTGTTGGCCGGCGCCGATCCCGATGTCCAGAATAATGTGAGTGGGAATAATAGCGATGATACACACAGGTTATAACCACATTCAATCTCAATCTCCCATTCCAGTACGGTGACACTCCGCTGCACACCGCGTGCAGATATGGACATGCCGGAGTTACCCGAATCCTGCTCTCCGCCCTTTGCGATCCCAATAAAACAAATCTAAACGGTGACACCGCCTTGCACATCACCTGTGCCATGGGTCGCCGGAAGCTCACTAGGATACTGCTTGAGGCAGATGCTCGTCTGGGCATTAAAAACGCCCAGGGGGATTGCCCCATGCACATAGCGATAAGGAAGAACTATCGCGAGATCATCGAGATCCTGAACACGCCGAAGAAGATACGGAATCGCAAGGAGAAGCCGAGGGAGAGTGGTAGCAGATCGGACAAGGACAGAGATCGGGAAAGAGATGTGGTGGACAAGGGAATCAACTGGTCACCTTACGGATGTCATTACTTTCCCGATCCGCGCGCCTTTCCCTCGCCGAAACTAGAGACCCTGCCCAAAGATCCGCTAAAGCCGGGTGAACAGTACTTTCTGGATTTGGCTGGCCACATTCATAAGGGTCCAGTGAGCGTAGGAAATACCTGCTACTGCGGTCCGTTCTTCAGGCACATTGAAAACAAATTGAACTGCAATCGAAAGAGCTTAAAGAAGTATGTCCACAAGACCAAGGAACGCTTGGGTCACAAAGTTCAGGCATTGGCCATCAAAACGAACGATCAGATTGAACAGCTGACGAGGACGATGATCGAGGACAGGCTAAGGTGCGAGAGCAAGAGGCAGCACCTCAGTGAGTTCTTGAGGAGAGGTGCACCCATGCGATCCACCTTCGATCAGCAGAACAGGAACTCAAGGATCGAAAGGACACTCTCCAGGTGTCGCAGTCTTGAGCTCTTGGAAAACAACCACGAGGTTGGTCGCCTAACCAATTCCAGAAGTGTGGATATACTTGAGGATCAGGCTGTGGAGGCTATAGTCCACCGATCAGCGGACGCTCAGCTGGAGAGCGACAGTGATGAAGATTCCATTGAAGCTAGGGAAGAGGAGGATGAAGAAGAAGAGGAGGATCAAGAGCAGGTTCAAGAGGAGGCAGAGCCAGAGGAGGAAGTTCAACAGCTAGAGCATTCAAAGCTTGATGAACTTAAACTAGACTTCCTCAAAGTATCCGAAAGATTAGGAGTTCTTTTAGAGAAAACCACCTTGATCATGGAAAGGGATAGTGAACAAGAGACCAAGCACCAGCTTTCGTCCCTATCGCCACCCTATAAACCCCACCCCAGAGCTGAATCTGTCCAACTACGGGAAGATAAGGAAAGTGTTAATAGCCCTAACTACGACGAGTACACCAATGTAATGCGGCGCTACCCGAACTCCAGTGAGACTTCGAATCCCTCCCAAAACTCCAACAGTTGGGACTGGGAGGCTTCTCCCACGGGTAGCAATCCACAGCCCGATTACCACAAGTACTATCAACGGATTGGAAGAGGGGAGAACATGCTAAACTCCGTGATAAAGGCCCTAAGAAAAGATGCCTCCTTCGCGGATCTGGGAAAAGAAGAGGTGGCTGTCAACGAAAGTGCCGAGGGGATGGGGGGCGATAAGTTGCTTTACAAGGAGCAGGCCAGCGAGGCAGCTGGTATCTCCAATCTGATGAAACGACAGCCCCTCTGCTTAGAGGACAACTACCCCGCCATGTCGAATCTGTTTTACTCCAATCCCATTATGGAGTATGCCGAGGAAACGGATGTGAGGCAGAATGGCAATGAAAATGTGAACAAGATTGAGATCCGGAACAGTGAGATCAAGTGCCTCAAAAAGCCGAATGCGGCCGGACAGGTTCGGGATATGGTGGCCCAACTGCAAAACACCATAGACTCCAATCGGCAGGACTCCCAGACTGCAAATGTGATTGCGGCAAGATCACACTGCCGCTTGAATAATAACTTTCAGCACATAGAGGCCACCTCCTCAAATCCCTCGCCCACCTATAGTATTCCCCACAGACATAATGCCCAGTTTGGCCTGCCGGAGAGACACATACCCAAAGATGCCTATTTCCATGAACTGCCCCACCGCCCACCGATCCCGCAAAACCCGCAGAGAAGAATCCACTCCAGCTACGTACCAAATGCGAATTTCTACCGCAATGAAGACCTATACGTGGAGAGGATTCCTCAACCAAATGCTCTTCCGAGGCATGGGGACTATGTGGGTGCGGTCACCTATAGGCCCATTCAGTCCCCCACTTTCCAGGCCATTGTCCCGTCCCATCCAAATCCTCGGCCAAGGAACTGGCCACATCCCAGTCTTGCTCCTAACGACATTGATCTGGACGAGGTGTCAGGCGTTGGCCTGTACAATAATGTCTCGAGTCTAGTTTGAGTTTGGTAGACCTCCAAAAGCTCCCACTGTACATAGCTAAGCCTAATATATTTATCTTAATCGTATTCAAGTTTTAAACTACAAAGCAAAAGTTAACTTATTTCCAATTGATAAAACTAATCTAGAGCGTTTTAAAATATATAAATAAAAATCATAAAATCATAATCAAAGTTATACAAAAAATTGTTGTTTTTATTAAAGGTTGTGTTTTA
Organism: Drosophila pseudotakahashii; assembly: GCA_035046095.1. Classification (NCBI taxonomy): domain Eukaryota; kingdom Metazoa; phylum Arthropoda; class Insecta; order Diptera; family Drosophilidae; genus Drosophila; species Drosophila pseudotakahashii. The sequence continues at coordinate 904,054 of JAWNOE010000266.1, forward strand.
AAATTAACAGTCGTTTGATTATAAAGTTAATGTGGACATTTAAAAAATTACTGCCCTAGATCACGAAAATACTAACTTTTTTCGATGGCAAAGTTTTTTAAAGTTCAAAATGTTAAATTTCTGACTTTTTTCGATTTTTTTCTTATATTTGTTTTTTGGTAAACTGTACGTCGGCTGTATATATCGTAGAAAATCGGAAAAAAAATCCTTTGAAAAATCATATTGGGTGCAAACCTATTTTTTTTTTAAGTCAAGGCGAGCTGCCTTGGGAATAAAAAGTTTAGTGAAACAAGTCAGGACGACGAAACAAAAACATGTCTTAAAGAGGTAAAATGTCGTGACGATTGCACCTTCAAAACACAAAAGTTGTGATATCAAGTTTTGTGACGAAAAATAATTATACATTCGACTAAATAAATACACTTTCTAAAATTTTCTTATTCGGCATCCTTTTCCATTATCAAAAAAATTTTGTAGTTTGAAAATATTGCAGACAGTTAGTTACCCCAATTAACAGACCTCTCTTCAATAGAAACACTTTTAAGAGGTTTTAGTAACATTCATATATAACTAGGAAATCCTGATTAATAAGTCTAAATTCACACCACTCGTTTGTAAATAAAACCCAACCGAATGTTTTCGATCAAAATATATTTTTCTTTAAAAATGTTTAATAATAGTATTTATGCATGTGTAAATATCAGAATGTCAAGTACATATATTTATTGATAACAGATCATTTTGGTGTTTTGATAGACATGCGGCTTATGAACTCTGTATAATGGTGTAAACGAAATCAACCAGGAAATCATCTCAATAATCGAGCTCAGATGGTTGGTGGGAATTCAAAAAAACCAAATTCCCACCGCTGACAAAAGTAAACAAGTAAATTGGGCAACATTTTGATATCGTCCACCAATATGTCTGCAGTATTGTTAGTACAATTTTAGCAAGTGCCTAATGATGATTTCTCGATGTCTTCGTAGTTAATTTAAAATTCTATAAATGACACTGCTGCTGAACGGCGCCTGCTACTTAAATTTATCGGCCACTTAATAATATCTTAATTCTGAATAGTCATATTACAAATACAAATTACAATAGCCAATAATTTAGTCACTTCGCATGTATGTATAAGTATGTTTCTATGTAGGTATGTTCTATGTAAGTATGTATATCGCCTAATTTAAGTCTATTAATAATAGTTGTTGCTTTTTGTTTGGGGCGTTGTTGGCTTGGAAATTGATGTGACGTGAGTAACCCGGCATTTCGCTCTGTGTAACATAACAATGTTGGTCTTAGGACTGCTGTTGGATGTGGACTATGATCGCTTGTGTGTCGCCAAGTGACATATTCTCGGTCAGGTAACGTCTCAAAGGGGACTGTTGTCGGAGTCTTCGCGTTCTTGGATTGTGGTAATGCTCTGTTGCAAGGCATTGGGTGTCAGCCATTCTCTAAAAACCGATAGAAATATATTAATAATCGTTAACATCACTTCATTTCACTCAAGAAGGCTTACTTTGGCAAACATCTTTGTAGAAATGGCACACAGGAGCTGAAATGCGCTAAACGATTGACCCAGCTGGGTATTTCTTGGCCGCAAAGTATCTAGAATGGGTAGCAAACATTGCACTGTAAGTTTTGTAGGCTGCATTTTGTACATGTTAATCAGGTTTGAAGTCCACATTATGGTATGCTTTGTGTCTATCTTTACTTCGCAAATAAAATTAAACTCAAAGGTGATTTCCTAGAGAACGGGAATTAACGTATGGTATATACCATATCCTTCTAACAAATAAAGAAGCTGATGGCTTCTTACCAATTGAAGTGATTGGCCCAACATTTAGGTTTGTAACTCACGCTATCTGACATTCGGTGATTCATTAATCAGCACACCCTAAATGTGGTTTTCATATCTCTAAAGGTTTCGGATCCACCCAAACACACTTTAAAGTATCAATGGAAAGTTTTCCGATCTTTACAGACTGAAGCTAACCATATTTCTCACCTGAGTTAATGAGCCCGAGAAGTGGTTGCAATTGTTGTTCATGAGATGGTACCTGTCGCCCCGGAACTGATTGCCCAGCTCCTCTACGATCCGCCGCACCTCCTCGTACGTGAAGTCGGTGCAGCCGATTTGGATGCTCTGCCGGAACTGGAACTGATCGCCCAGTTCGTCGTGATCCCGCGGCGAGATCTCAAAGACCCCCGTAAAGGGGAACGGATGACCGCCGTAGGCGAACTCGGTGCCAAAGGCTTCTACGCCGGAGTGGAATACGCCCAGGCCAATTGAGGTGGTGTACTCGTTGATCCAGTACTGCAAAGGAGGATATGCTTAACTAGGGTACATCTAGGGGTAGGGATGTATGCATACCATATCATAGACGTTGAGTATAACAGGCTCGCGAGTCCCCATATTGGATGGCAGGAGCTCTTCATTACCGATCTCGTCTTTTGGAACACTGAGACAGCTCGGAAACGACAGATTGCACGGCAATCCGTTGGAGAACATTGATTAAATGCGTCGTTGGTTTTGTGGGGCTCGAAGTATATGAAGTCTGCAATGGGGGGCTTTTAATTAATCTCGGTTCGCAAGCATATGCTGGGTCAAAATACAATACACAATCCATATATGTACGCATATGTGTGAACCCCAATTGGAGGCTTTAAGTTTAACCGATTCTCAGATTGGCGGTGCACACACATATCAGAACATATATAGCCGAGAGTGCGTAGGATACATATACATGTATATATATATATCTGGTTGCAGCTACATATGTACGAATGTAGGCTCGGAAGAAATGTGTCATAGCAGCAGGACGACTTACACTGTTTAGGTGCTCCTCAGCATCCCATTCTCCAAAACAGAAACCTAACAAATCATAAAGAGCCAAATTATATTCTAAAAAGTCGCTTTTCAACTTCCGCTTTTGTTTTTAGTTTACACAAAATTTTTTTTGTTTATGGATTGGTTGCAGAGTTGTCACTTGTGCTAAGATGGTTCTTGTGGAACTGGTTCGACGATAGAATTGGCTCGATAACGATAGGTAAGCTTACTTGAGTCAAATTTAAATGTAAAAATGGGTTTTAAAGGCTGATAAAAATAAAAACTTGTGCATTTCTAATAGCAAGAATCACCATTAATAGACAGCTTTTTCAATAACTGTTCGATTTAGTTATATTTTAACCAGCGAACTAGTTCCGAAATGAGTCACAGCTGACTGCTTATCAGAACTGGCCCATTCCCAGATCGTTCCATTCCCGTTGCTAAGTAAATCGCAGACAAAAACACTAAAAAATTAAATTAAATTAACCAAAAGCTCTTTGTTTTGCTCAAAATGTGCAGTATGGCTGCTTGAGACCAATAACTTGATGTTTAAGAGAGATTAAGGATTCACTGCCGCCCGAAGAAGGCAAATTGAGTGCCGTGACGAAAGTCCAATCGATTGTTGACCGAATTACAAATAAACCAAACAATTGTTAAAATATAGTGCCAACCGCAAGTTAAAAACCATGTTATATACGATCAGGATGCTGGGAAGGACTACATTTTGATTCCGACTGCAAGGTACAACAAATGATTTGTGGGTGTGGCCTATAGCACACATGTGTGGGCGTGAGTATAAATAAATGCCAAAAGGTCAAATCTGATGGTCTGGACCCCCTTTTGCAGATCCATGAGCCACGGGTGATACGAGCTACAAGGAGGGAATCCCCACCAGACATGCGGCTGGACACTCCACTGACCAAATCTGAGCAACGGATAAGCAATAACTAGCAACTAGTATTCAGGCAACCCACATAAACTTCTAATAGACCATGTTTTCCGAGGGCTTCGACACCGACGAACTGGACACCATCGCCGATGTGATGGGTCTCCGGTCGCAGGCGCGTCTCAATACCTTTCGCGAAATGTGGTACCATGTCTTTCTGTGGGCCCTGTTCTCCTCCATTTTCATCCACACCTGCGCCGCCGTGGTGGCCTTCGCCACGCTCCGGAAACACAAGTTCGGACGATTCTTCTCGATCCTGATCCTGGTCATGGGATTCCTGTCGCCGGCCTCGAGTGGAATCATCAGCAGTGCGGTCATCGCCTTCGTGCATCGCGCCTCCAGTCTGCCCATGTCGCCCATATACGCCATGATCTGGGGCCTTGGACAGACCATAGTGTCCGCCTGCCTGGGATTCACTCGGATTTTGGCCACGCTATAGAGTACGGACTGAAGTTTTTATGGCCAAGGCCACCACCACTGCACTCTCATCATCGTCGCCCAATCCAATGTTCACAGAGTTCCGGCTTTCGACCGGACATATTATCAATTCTTCAGGTGTGCAAACAACAATTAATTGAATTCATAGTTATGTGTATAGGAACATTGTGATTTTTAAATTATACCTTTACGGTGGGAAGAATAATGTAAAATATTTAGCTCTTACTTAAACATTTAATTCTAATTGTACATACTTTAGAAAGCTAATATATGAGCAGACTCTAAAGCTAAGAAAGAGTATTTATTGAGCGGGTCTAACACGCCTATATGAGAGTGTTTGGATCCTTGGAGTTATACAACGTATACAGCTTATTGCTGAGAACGTTTCCGATCCGTCTTTCTGTGTGCAGAGGTTGAGGTCCATTGCAGCGCTTGATCTTCAAATCGGCCAGACTCTGTACAGCCGTGGGATCACTGGAAAAGTGATCAATAAGTTGCTTAGGGCAGGGATACTGGCCTATAATGGATTCGGCCACCTCCAGCGTGACCATTGGCAATCGATTCAGGTGCTGCTGCCAGAGACGTACATAGCCATTGCCCTGATCCACTTTGACGCACTGCTTCTTATCGTTGGCCAAGTACTTTTTGAAACAGCCCAGCGATTCGTTGCGTTGTTTCTTATAGGGAGCTTCAGCAATGGCCTTTGTGTATCTCTGGAGAAGGGCCAACAGATCCTGGCTTTCGGGCTTATTTAGCTGCTCTACGTGGAGTTCCTGTAGCAACTGCATCTTTATCAAAGCATCCTGGCTAGCTGAACTACCGTGTTGGCTATGACGAAGTTTTGGCACGGCTACCGTGTACTGGCCATCCGGAAATGAGGCCTGTAACCTGGGCCCGAGACAAACTAGGCTTTGATCCTTAACGGCCTTTTGGAAACTGGATTCGCTTAGCCATTGGACCACTTGGTCCTCCCGTTTCCAGGCTTCGTCCAGGCCCGTGGGACTTGTTCCCAGAGCAATCGTCTGCTGGCCCACATTACGTTCCCACAGGATGCAGTAGCTCACCGGCAAGCTCTTTATTTCATACTTCAAGTCCGTGGAATTCAGTTGCTGCAGCATCTCATGACCCACGGGAACACCCAGAAAGCCGGCATCTATAACCATGCGCACATATTTCATGCATTCTCCGGGCTTCATCCGCCTTTGTTGCTCCCGTAAGGCCTGTTTATGCAATTTATCCACCTTGTTCGACATTGTTTTGCAAAAGTCCGCCAAAGAATATGTATTAAAAATAGTTATTGTAATGGAAAGAGATCGATAACTTTTGGTTTCTAGCTAAGTTGTAGTCCAGGGTTTGAGACACCGCTAAGTTTCCAGGGATTGCATTTATATGGAATTTTTAGGGTTTGTTTGTGATATTACGGTAACACCGCGCAACGCACGCCACACGTGTTTTATTTACTGCCTCTTTTTTAAACCAGAAAGAAACTCGAAAACCCATCAAAAATGTATCTGATGTACACAATTAACGAAAACGGCGACCGCGTCTACACCCTGAAGGTAAATTACTAATAATATTGATATTTTGTACCTGCTAAACCCATAACTTGTTGATCCAACAGAAACGCACCGAGGATGGTCGTCCCACTTTGTCTGCTCATCCAGCACGCTTCTCGCCGGAGGATAAGTACTCCCGCCAGAGGATCACCATCAAGAAGCGCTTTGGCCTGCTCCTCACCCAGAAACCGGAACCCATCTACTAGGCCCGAGTTTAATTTTAATTAGTGTACATCTTTATTTACAAATAATAAGTGACAAAATCCAACAACTACGCGTTTAAATGCGGCGCTTCAAGCCAGCCGTATAATCGAACAATTGGGGGTTCCGGAACTCGCCGCGCATATCCAAAACGTAGTACAGTGTCTTGCCTTTGACCTTGATGGGTAGTTGCACCCTGGCCATGTTTCGGGATTCCTCGGCGGAGACACACTTCAAAGGCACTGTCATAATACGGTTTCGGTTGAATGGACCATACGTCACAAAGGAAACGCTTTGGCCCCCCTTCCTCAAGATGAGAAAACGAACCGAGCGCAGGGTAAACATCCAGACAGCAAACAGAATGCCATATCCTAGGAGGTTCGTAAAGTTTAAGATGGATGTTCAGAGATATCAAAAGTCCTACGGGCTCACCTATCAGGAAACTGCAGGCTGTGATGCCGTTTCTGTACTTATTATCGCCCAGATTTATTCGCTGGAACCACTTTAGGTCCTCTCCGGGTTTCTCCACCACCGGAGCATCTTTAAGCGTCGTGAAGGCGAAATGTGAGAGATATGTCCAGAAAACAAATTGACAGATTCCGAAAAAGTTCAGCATCGTATAGAATCGCGGGTTCTCATATTTAAAGAGTATTATATCCTTGGTTACATTGGTGCTCACATCGAAGGGCGCAGTTTGGGAGGAAAACTTCTTCAGCGTGGAACTAACCGGCGATTTGCTAATAATAGCCGAAACTGCCAGCCGGAAACTCTGAAGACTAAGACGCTTAATGGAGTTGGCGCCCTGGCGCAGAGCGAAGTTTAGCAGGTTGCTCATCTTAATTGAAAACTTCCTGCATTTGTTATTATAAAACAATTTAACCTAAAATCTACAGATGTTTACATTTTGTTCCACTTGCCATGGGTTCACAAGTTCCGGAGTCGGAACCGGATTCACAGTCGTGTTCAGGGATGGCTCTTTCTGGTTCCCTACACTAGTTCGCCAAGTTTTACCAATATATGAACGCAGTATGATTTCTACATAACAACAAATTTTGTTAAAGGACCACTTCTTTATTTAAACAAAATACATACATTTTGCGTAGAAAATGTACTTAAATCCTGTAAAAATTAACAGGCGCGATCAGGTCCTAGTTCCATTGGAAACATACTGGCTCCGCTCTCAGATAATAAAAATTCATTGCTTCAGCCCTATATACTGTCTGGTTCCAAATTAGAGATGTTCACGTGCCCTACTAGCACGATACGTTTGTTTTTAATAAATATAAAAATGATTTCTTTAAAACTTCAATTTGTATAAAATTTGTTATATTAACTTACTTACTTGTAATATAATCGTCTGCTAAAACTTCTGTTTTCCAGAACATTTTGTATTTTTCCGTTAATATATATGGTGCTAACCTATTATGGTGAACATTTAACTATCATGTTTTAAAAAGTTCAAGAAAAATTCGTAAATCAAGGACCTTTGCTCCCACGAAATGAAAATCTACAAACAAGACTTGACTCATTAAATTTTCCACCTCTTTCCAGCTTTTGATAGGTGTACTTTTTAGGACTTTCTAGGAAGTAATTTTTATCAACAAAAACTTTCCTTAAAAAAAAATAAAAATTTCAACAAAATCTCTATTTAAAACCTCTATAATGTCACTTAAAAATACGAAATTTTTAAATTGTATTTAGAATCGCGTTCACGCACTCACCTCTTGTAGACATGCCCCTCGTTGGCAAACCGGGCGCCACTATTCGGAACCAGTTGTCCCTGGACTGGTTCTTTTCGGCACCTTATGTTGTTGTCCGATTTTAGTCTGTGTTTCATTCTTCATCGTTTAAGGGCATCGGAAGCGGAATTGCCTGCAAATTGTAAACAAATCACAAAAAAACTGTTAAATTCATTCAAATCATTGACAATTGACAGTTGCAGACGTGGGTTATGTCATATTCCAATATTTTTCGTGACTACATCAGTTAATAAACGAGTTTGTCGAGTCGTAGGAAGGTAAGTGCAATTTTTTTTTCGTAAAACTGTTTTATTTCTAATCTATAAAAAACACAGTGTCATATATTTGTTTATTATTTAACTAACCGAATGTTTTACTTGGTAATTGGGTTTAGTTCAAGGGTTTTTGAACTTTTTTGATTTGGGCTGGGTACCATATGTACGTCAGATATGGTTCGAGTCTCTTTCAAGACATTTGTGTTTTCAGGGTTGTCAGGTGGTTGCGATTCGCACAACTTATATGAAATCTGATATATATCCGCATATATGGCATTGATGAACGTTAGACTAAACCATTGCTCTATTCACGTGCCGACTGACTACAATGCTATAGCAACGCAATAACATATGACCTGCCGGTGGCAACCCTGCTCGGGAGCAAGGTCACAATTATGCATTTAATTACATTTCAGTTGTGCTAACTAGGACATATTGTGTTTTATATAAGATATAGCTCAATCATAATGCAAACCTGACAACCCTGAAAACATAAAATTGTACAATTGGTGAATAAAAACGTTGCCCCGTTTTGCTTTTGCTTTCGCTTGTAGCTTCATGGTTTTAGGCTTTTCGGGGTTTTGTCTCTATGGAAAATCGAATACCAGAAAACTGTAGAGGGCGCTGAGGGGATTTCAAAAATGTCCTTGGTTCTGTAATATATCCAAAAACTTGGATGTTTTTCGACCTAACCTCACTTTGCATCAAAATCAATACGTAACCTAAAAAGAATGTGAACGCGTTGCAAAATCGCACACATACATATTCTGTTATACATACAAACTCACACGGATACACCGTTGCTAAAACGAACGCACTAGTGTGAGTGTGTGTGAGAGAGAGAATGAGACAGCTATAATAGACATAAGGCCCGATGCGGGTTTAATATATGTAAAAGAAATCGTTCTTTAGTTAGTTACTTTTGCTTGCAAAAAAAACCAAAGGTAAATTTATCATAATGTATATTTTTGTGCATGTGCATACATATGGGTAAGGAATCTATAAAAAAAAAATATCGGAACCCGTAATCCCCTGATTAGCAGTAACCCTAGCTCGTAGGACCAACTCCCAAAATAAAGTTCATACCTAGGGTTTGGCTTTCGACCAGCAGATATAGCGTAACGTCGCCTCAATTTTCGTTTGCTTTCTGTTGTAGTTGTTGCTTTTTGCCCTGCTGCTGTATCTTTGTCGTGAGGTATTCGGCGCTACGCGAACTTTATTCAATTTCTACATACAGACAAATATATATAGCCACGTGTATACATATATATTTGTCCTCTTGCTCTCTCTCGCAATTGCTCTCCGTCCGCTCTCTCTTTCCGTCCCGCTTGCTCCGCAACTTTATGCGAAACCGGTATCCTGCCAAGGTCCTAAGTGCATATCGGAAAGACCAGACGGACGGACCCTGTGTTCTAAGTTCTGAAAGTTTGGAAAGATTTGAATCCTGAAAGCTGAATTTTTTACAATTGATTTAGTTCCAATCATTACCTACTTCCTTCTGCATGTGTTCCCCATTTCCCCCCTCCCCCCACTTAAATGATGTTTCTAAAAAATCTTGGTGGGGGCCTTAGTTGGGCTAAGAAATTGTTAGCAACATTAAGTATCTTTACTTAAATAATGCCCCCTCTTTAAGTAATGACCATACAGTCGTCTCGCTCTAACAGACTATGTCCGCGTCTCACCCTCCCGCTCGCGAGCAACAAAACGCGTTCTATTTGCGCTATTATTACACGTTTGGCTTTTTGCGTTGTTATCAAACATTGTTTTGATTTAACGAAGATCCCCTCTTGCTTAAGTTCGGTTTCTAAACCATCCCTCTTTTTCTTTTTTACATATATATTGTTTAAAATTACTGCCATACCAAAGAGAACTGCCAACTTGCTAGAGAGAATTGGAACATTGACGATTATTACCTTGCCCTAACTTGCTGGGAAAGGGCAAAGTTCAAGATGGGGAAAGTGATTTCCTTGGACATCGGGTAGAACTTCATTACCGAATCTTATCATATCATCCCGAGACACGCCCTCCTGCCGGCTATCTCCCTGACACTTTCCCGTACGCCCCTCTCGCTTTTACCGCTCTCAGCTGTTTGCTCTCTCGCTCTCATTTTCGTTCGACGTCAGCTGGTTTGGCGTTCACCTCGTTCATTTTTGCTTGGAACGCGGCAAGAAGCTCAAGTAATTTTGATTTCTCCAAGTGTAGCTAAATAGAAATAAATAGGAAACCGAGTGACAGGACGATTAAACATGTAAGTCACCTCCAAGTAATATTACAATTATATTTGTACGTTTATAAACTCTTAAAAATCCAATTAACTTATCATAACCTCACTTTTGTTAGTAAAAAATGTCATATGAAAATGTCTTGGAATATTTTGTTATAGGTAGCAGGTCATTTCTCTTACCCCCTCTTTTTACACCTTTCGTCACGCATTTCTTCCCTTTGCTCGAATATTTATCGTCTCTTTGCTTTTGTGTTTTCGCTGCAGTCGTGTTGTTATTGTTGCTTTCGGAAAGCGACGACCGCTTGGGACAACCAACAACAAAACAACAACACATTGTTAGACTATAGGTAGATACACACCGAATCGAATCCGAAAAAAGAAACAAAAAAAGCTGTTGGTATTGAGTTATGTTTCTGGTTTTTGAGTTTTCGGATCGGACCACTATCTAACATTAACATCATAACATATCTTATGATAATCCCGGTGTACGGGTTCCGCTTATCTCAGTGTTAGGAAATGGTTTTGAATGAATTCGAGATAGTGGCTTAAGGGTTCGCATCAGTCCGAATAGGAAAGAAAAAATTCATTTGCTTATGACTCGCTTAAATAGTATAATTCCCAAGTTATTATTTTATAATTTTAAGAGGCGAAAACTATGGTTAAAGCTTTTGGAGAGCTTTCTTCTAAAAGCTCCCTGTATTTTAGGAGTTTTTTTTTTTAATGGGAGCATGCTGAGGCATGCCATTGTACTAAATGTTTTTTCCACTTATATCAGTCCTAAACCAGACTGTTAATCTCCTAAAACCAGGAGGAGGTCTTGGGGTATTGGTTTGCCGGGCTTAGTACTCACGTCGGTCATTGATTTTAACAGGGTTGCCATGTCATCGCCAGAGTTGCCATAAGACGTCAAATACTAAAACTAGGTTTTACTTTCTTTCAGCAGTTCAATGATTTCGGAATAGTTTGGTAAATAAAAAAAATATAAAAATGATGGAAGTAAGCCAGAAAATGGATCTTAAGGAACTCTCCACAGAAGGCGCTTTAATGCGTACTCTATCATCAGATCTCGCCAGTGAAGTAGAACCCATCTCCAACCCTGGTAAGTGCGAATCAATTAAATGGATAACTGCGATTTGGGTATATTCATATTTAAATTACAGTCAACGAATCGAGCCGAACGTCCGGGGATGAAGATGACCTATGTGACATGCCCAATGGAGTCGATAATTCCGATAACAAACCGATAAGTGGATCGGAACTGGAACGCAATGCGGGTAGTGATTTGGATGCCCTGCTGGACAAGATTAGCTCCATAGTGGATTCTAGTCCCAGGAATTCCGATGATCTGGAGACATTCGATAAGAACGAGGAATGCGACTCTGCGTCAACGAAGGAGAAACAACCAGCTGTTGAGACGGCTGAAAAGCAGGCTGAGCAAAAAGAAGAAGAAGTAGAAGAAGGAGAGGTATCGGAAAGTGAAGTGCGCGTGGAGCCAGAATCCGAGCTTGAGACTGATGAGAAAGCTACAGTGGAAAATATCGAGAACATCGAAGAATCCACTCCAGCTAAAGAATCCACAGAGCAAATCACGGATTTGGCGGACCTGGACGAAGAAACCATTGGAAAAGTAACAGACGGTAAAGAAAAATCTGAAGAAAAAGAGGAAGCCAAACCACATGCTGTGAATAACAATGAAGGAGTCCGGGCAAAAGCAAACACCTCTACGGATGATGTGTTTATGGATGCATTAGACAGCATTTCCAGTTCCGATGAGTTTGACGCCATCGCTTCCCACGACTCCAAGAAGGCCAAGCAAAGCAAAGATCTGAACACCAAGGATAAACAAGCTGCCAACGATCTCGAAGAGATTTCGTCCGATGATGATGATATTCTTAAGAACGAGAAAGTTGATAAACCAGAAAAACCCAAGGCGGACATCATAGATTTGGACTCGTCGGACGAGTGTGTGGTATGCGAAACGCCAACGGAGGCCGAGGAGTCGGTTGCCGAAACAGAAGATACCAATGAAGTTACTATTGAGAAAGGTTCACCGCAGGACATAAGTACTGTAGAAGAGAATATCTCAGAAGAGGCAGTGGACGAGGTTCAAGATGAGCCTGTTCAAACTAACGAAGGAAAAGAAAAGTTGACAGAAGTTGATAAAACCGCGGTGTCGGCGTCAGTTGAAGACGAGGAGCATAAGGTAACCGAAGAGGCAGAAGACTCACTGCTATTCGAGGGCGATGAGCACATGCTAGTCGAGGAGCAAGAAGAGTCCAATAAAGCAGAAGAACTGCCAGAGGACGAGCAGCCAGAAGACCCCAAAAAGGTCAAGGAAGCGGAAGAACCGGAAGAGGTCAAGGAAACAGAAGAGTCAGGGGACGTTGGGGAAACAGAGGAGCTTGAAAAGGTAACAGAAGAGGTGGAAGAAGCCAAATCACAAGAAGAGGCCAAGGTGACAGAAGCGTCAGAAGAGGCGAACACAACGGAAAAGCAAAAGGAAACAAAAGAGCCCGAAGACGAAAAGGATCAAAAAGAGCTAGAAGAGGCAAAGCCGTCAGAAGAGCCGGAAGAGCCTATGGTAGTCGAGGCCGAAGAAGCAGAAACGGATTCCAAAAAGGCGAACCAGATGGAGGTGGAGTTTCGAACTCAAACCCAGGAAATGAACGACACCACGATTGACGATTTGCTAATGGAGGCGGAAACAGAAACCGTTGGTAGCGAGAAAATGAAAGTACTAGAGGATGAACCCATGGTTATATCAGAAAATGATAAGGAACCCAAAGTAAATGGCATATGCGAAGAACCAACCGATGACAATAAAAGGGATTTGGCTAAGGAGGAATCGGCTGTTGAAAAGGAAGCCAAAGAGACGGAGTCCGATGACGAAGTAATTTTCTTTGAGCCCCTCGATAAGACCGAAACGGCTAAAAGTGTCGCAGAGCCAACGAATGAAAAGTCCGAAACACCTCAAGCAAAGGACGACGAAGTTGTTCTTGTCTCCGAGGATGAGGACGAAGAACCGCAAGGAAAGAAAATTGAAAAAGAGGTCCTTCAAAATTCCGCGAAGGAAGCGTCAACCAAAGGACTTGCCAATGATTCCATGGCAGAATCAGTTGGAGACAAAGACCTGCAAATGGACAATTCCGACAATGCGTGCGATCAGTTTGAGAAACTGAAGTCTCACAATAAGGTTAAGTCCACTGCCTTGGAGGATGGAAACAGTAATTCCAGTAATCTGTTGCGGCCCGCCGAGGACTCTGAAGAGTCGGCTCCAAAACGGGTGCGCCTCAGTACCGATGAGAAAATGAATCCAGAACTGGAGACTGTACTGGAAACATCCCCAAAGCCCGTCAGCGCCGAGGAAGACAAGAAGGAGATTAGCAAACGGAGCCATGATCACCTGGACAACACTCCGGATCGGGAGGAGGAGATTCCTAATAAGAAACCTAAGACTGAAGACCTAGAATCGAACAGCTCTAGCGATGGCACGCTCCAAATCGATTTGGATGGCCAGGATGACAAGGTGAAGATAAAGAAAGCAGAAGAAGATGACAAACCCAAACTTGAGCTCAAGCCTGCCCCGGAGATAAAAGCGGATGTAAAGCCGCTGCGCCTAGAGTTCTTTAAGGCATTCCGCCGCAGCATCGACACAATGTCCCGTGATGATCTGGAAGAGCTGGTGCTGCAAAAGGTCGTCGAGGCAATGCTGGTCAAAAGTGATTTCGCTGAAATCCGTATGCAGCTGGATAAATGCGAGAACACCCTGACCACATACCGCCGCAAGATCGCCGAGGTGTCAAAGCAGTTCCTCGACTTGGAGACGGTGCACAAGCGGGTGCTCAAGGATCTGGAGGCCAAGAATTCGCACTTTACCGCTCCTGTGCGGATAACGCGAGCGGTTGGACTTCAGGTGGGCATTCCGTTCAAGGCCATGAAACCCACGGTCGCTGTTCCGGATCAGCCGCATGCTGCAGGCAGTATGTTGGCGCCCCCCAGCGGAACACCTCCCAAGGCCAGCACATCTCCGATGCGATCGCCAATGCGTGCCAGACCGCCACCACCTGCCTTTGGACCTTCCTCAAGCTCAGCCGGTGCGGGTCCGGGACCCAGTGTCACTCCAAATGCCAATCCCCAGCAGCAGCCGGCGCGGTCCACCGCCAACTCATCCCAATCTCCGGCAGCGGCGGCCACTGCAACGCCCCCTGTGCGCAGGGGCTGCTTGCAGAAGGTCACGCCCCAGCGACCGGGACCTGGTAACATCCTGCCCGTGCCACAGATGAACAATCAGTCCAACGCTCACCGCCTGCAGACCTCACCGCCTAGTGGTCAGAGGACCATGCACGCCTCCAAGCACACCGGAACCACTGCCTCCATGGCGGCTTCTGTGGCCAAGGCCGCCATGCGGAACAGGAACTCTGCCCCCGCCTACGTGCCCCAGAAACAGCAACAACAACAGCACCAGCAGCAGCAGTACCAAACGTGAGTAGATTTAAATCTTTATTAGGTCTACATTTTATAAGAACATAGTTCTTAGGTTCGAAATGAATTTGAACGAACAAGGGAAAATTATATATGGAAAATGTTCTTTTATTTTGACTTACAATTGTTTCCCACTGCAGACCTCGTCCTGGTCCTGGTCCTGGTCCTAGCCCTGGTTCCAACCCAAGTGCGACTCCGACCAAACAGGCTCCCAAGTGTACAACAAAAGTGCGCGCAAAGCAGCCGCCGCTTTCCGGGGCCACGGTCTCGGTGCCAATGTCATCTGCCAGCAGTGGAGCGGAAACTGGAAGCTATGGCCAGCAGCTACAGCCCAGCCTGGCGCCGGCCAAGCCCAAGGAGAAGGCGGTCATCGATCTGACAGACGAGGATGACGCAGCGGCGGCGGCCGCCGCAAAGGCTCTGCAGGCACAAATTGAGGTGAACGCGCGTCTGCGCCAGGCATCCAATGCGGCGGTCAAGCGGAATGCCCAGGCTGCAGCAGCGACCAGAGGAGGTCGTGGAGGCGCAAGTGTGGTGCGAGCGTCTCCAATGCAATTGGGACGCGTCAATGCCCGTCAAATTGTCCAAAATAATGGAGGAGGTTAGTTCGAATCACTGTAGTGTTATCCAAAATGCCCTACTTACTAATTGTTAAACTCGAACCCCAGGTCAGCGAAGTTCCCTAGGCTCAAACGTAACCATGCAGATACGTTCGGAGAATACCCCGCCGACTTCCTCTCGTTTGAGATACTCGCATCCTGCTCCGCTGCCCACGTCTCCTGCCCAGCCCTTCAATCCCGCCTGGAAAGTGCCTCCTTCTCGCCCCGTAATCCGGATCAATCTGCTGGACACCGGCATCGTCATTTCCTGGACGCTCGAAGATACGAGCCCGCGGTTTGCAGACTGTGTGACATACCAGATCTATGCGTACCAGGAAACGATCCACGAGCCGAGTACGGACAGTTGGCGGCATGTGGGCGATGTCAACGCAATGCTTCTGCCTATGGCCGTAACTCTGAATCAGTTCCAGGAAAACCAGCGGTATTATTTCGCGGTTCGCGGCGTGGATAAGCACCAGAGATTCGGACCGTTCAGTGTTCCCAAGACATGGTCGTAAACGGATTTCGGTGCCCATTGGCCTGGTCTCTTCCTTAGGTGTAGATTGTAGCTTTAGTGACCCACATGTAATTTATTTATGCCACACCTTCAAGCTTTTATAACGTATTAAATTCGATAGCGTCAGAACTTCGTTTCTCGAAATTATCCTGAATTATGAGTTTAGTTTTAAGTTTTAAAGAGATTTTCGAAGGAATTCTTAAAAGAAATATATTAATACGTCAAGCAGCCAATCCTCTGCAGCTAAGAGTCAGTCAGTAACGAAAAAAAAAACAATTGTATTTTCTTCACATTAGTTTTTCACTATTAATTATGTTAAAAACTTACATGAAACAATATACAACATTGAATAAACATCAAATGCGGAAAGTTTTGATTGTACATTTGTATTAGTTCTTGTCGTTTTCGGTCTTGTGGAACTTTTGTTTGTC
The DNA here is from genome assembly GCA_035046095.1 of Drosophila pseudotakahashii. Lineage (NCBI taxonomy): Eukaryota > Metazoa > Arthropoda > Insecta > Diptera > Drosophilidae > Drosophila > Drosophila pseudotakahashii. The sequence goes on from JAWNOE010000266.1 coordinate 920,292, forward strand.
CTATCTTGGAAAAATGGGTCTGTAATGAGGACTGTCTTGCTATTGATCGCTGACGAAATCCTATGGCTAAACCCTCCACGGTGCCAGCTGGGAAATGGTCACTGCATTACCCCAAGCAGGGGTAGCCGCACAGGTGCCGTTGTTGAAGTAGACTCGGACTCGGACTAGATTTCAACTCCCCTCGTAGCGAAGGGCCGAAGCGTAAAAGCGAGGGGATGAAGGCTAAGGCGCAATACAAGTCAGCCCTCAAGATCAAGAGCCGGATCCAGGATAAAGCGAACCATTCCCAGGAGGAGAAGGAAAAGCGAGCCTGGGCAGAGCAAAAGATTGAGGACAGAAGGCTGCTCTTTGCAAGCAAACATGGAGGAGAAGATGCTTCCCAACAAAAGGCAACGGAGGCGGGCCCAAGGAGGCAGACCCTCCGTCACCTAAAGTAGCAAGGAGCCCCAATAGGAAGGCCAAGGTCAGTGATAGAGTAGTAGTCAACCAACACCTGATCGTGGCACTCATTGACAAGAACGACGAGAATGGGAAAATGACGGAAGCGCGCTGGAAGATCGTCCATGCGCGTCTTGTTGAGTCTCTCTTTCCCATGCCCACATTCGATGATGCAGGGTGGTTGAACGGTGTGAAAATCCTGAAGTGAAACGACGATCCGACCAGGAAGTGGTCTGCCAACTGGAGGCGTTGTGGGAGGGTTCCAAGCTAGAGATGGTGGACAGGGAATTAATCCCATCCATACCGAAGGCGAAAGTGCTCTTCATTGGAAGGTTCTGTATATGGCCACCCCACTACCCAACGAGGGGGCCAAAGTGGGGTTCTCCAAATCCACAAGGAGGCGAAGGATCTGCTGAACTCAAGACTTGGGAAGATGGCGTGAAGAGGCATACCTGCGTATCGAGAAGCGCCACCCCGACGACATAGGCGCACACATCTTGCAGGCAGGCGAGGTGAGGAAGGACCAAGGTCTGAAAGCCGCCCAGGACCTTGCGCTAAACGATTCGGAGGACGAAGAAGACCCATGACACTGAGGGTGCTTCAGCTCAATCTCCGTAAAAGCAGACTCGCGTAGGCGGAGCTCGTGATTGCCCTGAAGCACAGACCCGTCGACATAGCCAATATCGTGGCCGTACTAACGTCCTCAAACAACAATACATTCTACTTACCAACGGTAAGCAGGAACAGAAACATCATTACAGCTCCGACGACTTGACTACTGTGATGCTAGAAAGCGAGGAGCAGCGCCACTTGGTAGCCTCCTGATACATGGCAAACAATAGACGAAGTTTGGTGGTACTCGGCTCGAAGGATGAGATGCCAATGCACAATAGCAAACGTGGGCGAGGAACATACCTTCGCATGTCCTACCTCGTTAAACGTGCTAGATATAACACTTGGTACTCCAAATGGAGGGCCCTAAAAACACCATCCTTTTCAGACCATATACCTATGGTATATGATGGTATTCAGATATGATTTTAAAAGTAAGTAAAAAGACAGTGACCTCGAAACTGGCGACAAGCCCGGGCGTAGTAAAATCTGTGAAAAACATAGAAACATCCCTAGAGACCATGTCCAAGGAACGCATCATGACCGACAACAAGAATACAGAAGAAGACCTAGCCACCATGGTGGAATTGGGATCTGACACTCAAAAGAAATAACCTTCGAGAATTCTTCAAAATCACCAAAAAGGCAGAAAATGAGATCTCAACGAGGAATATAAAATCCTACTTAGGGATTACAAAAAGGAATCACAGAGAAGCTCGTGGAGACTCGTCTGCAGCAGCATCGAGAATGTCCCGGAAACAGCTAGACTCCGGAAGCTGCTTTCGAAGCAATATAGCTTACAGAGTGAGCTAAAACACGACGACGGATAGTGGACTGAGGGTAGTAATGAAGCCCTAACAGCACTTATGCAATCGCACTTCCCAGGATAATACCTAAGAAAATCAACTGGGCCATAGACTCCTTTGCGGGCTATAGGGCATCTGGACTAGGTGAAATATTTCCAGCCATGTTACAGGTGACCAACGAAAGGATCACCCCATGGCTATATGAAATATAGTCGGCATGTCTAAGCACCGGCCATATTTCAATCCAATGGAGCACCTCTCGGATTGTTCAACAATGTCAAGACGGATGCTATAATGGATCACCTAGAAGCCGTCAAAACGCACACCCTCTGGATAAAAGACGACCTACACGGAGCTTATAAAAAGAACCCAGCGGCAGGCACTGTTCTGCATAACGGGGGCGCTGAGGTCAACCCCAACTACAGCTCTAGAAACGATCCTCGGAATTGACCACATAGATATCCACGTTCAACTAACTGCAGGAAAGGCAGCTCGTCTAGCTGCATCAGGTAACATGACGACGCAATATTTCGGGCTTAGTTTAATCGACCAAAGCATGATCAACAAAACTGACTACATGATTCCCAGAACTTTCCCGGAGGTTAAATCAACTTCGTTCATGGGACTAGACGACCGAAAAACGGGTCGGGACCAGATTCAACACCTCAACATATACACAGACGGCTTCAAGATGGAAGGAGGAGTAGGAAGCTGTACTATAAGCTACAGCCATAAAGAAAGCGGCAGAAGTGGCTCTATATAAAAATCGACCACACGATGTGGTCAACTTGTTCGTGGACAGCCAAGCGGCGATAAGATCCATGCAGATACCCCTAGCTCGACAAAGTCAGTGCGGACCTATTTAGTTCCCAGCCACCAGGGCGTCGATGGCAACGAGGACGAAAGACTGTTGGTAGGAATCCTCACAGTCCACTGTCTGGAATCTTCAACAGCCGCACCTGTTTGGCCTTCGCCAAAAACACCTCGATCCTTGTGGACATAAAAACCTCTTAACTAATCTCAAGGTTCATACACGTCAACCGGACAACTAAGGGCCATATTGGCCGATGCGTGGCTCCGTGGGCCCGTCAACGTCCATCATATATGAAAACCATTTTTATACCCTTGCAAAGGGTTATATACCCGTTAATCGTAGAGTAAAAGGGTATATTGTATTCGTAAATAAATTATGTAACAGGTAGACACTATAAAGTATGTATATTCTTATTTAGGATCACTACCCGAGTCGATCTAGCCATGTCTGTCTGTCCTGTACGTCTGCCCGTCTGTCAGTCCGTCTATCTGTCCGTATGAACGCTGAGATCTCAAATACTACAAAAGCTAGAATGTTGGTATTAGCCACACATATTGTTGGGATTCTATAGTTATAGTGAGTATAACTCCCACAATAGCCATAAACGACCTTTGTCGTGTGTCTGGCGCCCAAATCTTTAAAGATGTCGGAGAAGTATATTTACAATTTTATTGTGCTTATTAATACCTATCGAAATGTAGAAGACATTTTTTAAATCGGACCATTCATCAAAAAGTTATGAGCAAATAATGGAATTCAAGCAGTGCAAGCAGTCGCTTTTCTGCGTCCATATCTCCATCTCTCTATGCTATGAGATACCCAATAGTCGAGGTACCGTTGGATAGTGTTCTCGCATGTTTTACCACTACAAGTTTATTGATAAACGTATTAAATTTAAAGCACTTTAAGGTGGCTAGATATCTCCAATTCTTGTGTAAACTTAGTAATATACATATTTCATAATTAATAAGGTAATTAAAACTGCACTTCATGTTTTATAATAGCAAATATGCGTATAGTTAGTCTAATTGGTGCTTCAGTGGAATCTGCCTGAGGTATTGATTGCTTTATGTCCTGCCGGGGTCATTATGCGTGAAACACTTTTCGTGTGTGATGAAATTAGGCAGAAAAGGGGGTAAATTGGCTGGCAATCGATAACATTTAAAATATAGATATACATTTATGTGAGTATGCCATCCAATTTGCGGGTCACAAGAGCGACCATTCCAATGCTCCCCTGCGGAGTAACGGTCAAACTTGTCTAAATGAAATTTGAACAGTGTATTTTACACGTCGATAAAAACAGAGAAGGAGAAATTTAAAAAATTTTTAATTTTGTAAATCGATGTATCTTACTATACATAAATTTACTTGGAGTATTCCACTTTTACTTTCAATCCACCTTGTCTTTGAAAATTTTTGTTAAAATTCAAAAATGGCTTAGTTCCATTTTTATTGCAATATTTTTCACAAGGAAAAGCATGTCGCCGTAAAATCGATATGTGCATGTAAATTTCTGGTTATGCAAAACACATATCGTTTTTACATGAAATACTCATTTCCAACATATCTCCATATAAAGTTAAAATTGATATTACATAATGTAAAATTGAAAAAATGGGTTGCAAACAAAGCTACTTAAGCGTATGGTTTGATTTATGGAGGCTCTACTGTGGGCAGAGGTGCAGTTAAAAAGGGGTACATGGGGTGACAGTGGGGTATCATGGTGCTTGTAAAGTGCTTTTGCCTGCATATCCTTGCTGCCTCGTGCACTTGACATTGGCTTTCGAATCGGGTTTGTCGCGACATTTTTGCTCATTCATGCGGGGCAATGGCAGGGGGAGGGGAAGGGGGGTGGTTTATTCCGGGGGGCAATTGCAGGATTGGCCTGGTAATGGCATAATCGACCCCCTCCCTTCGGTGGGTTGGCCACGTGCCGTGCTCTTTCGGCTGTTTCTGCCTTTCCGCTTTTCCTGCTGCTGCTGCACTTTAAACAGCAGCCAAAAAACCTTGACATTAGGCAGCCGTCGACGAGGCACAAAATCCACACAGATACTCCTCCCTGCACTTGTGTGCAAATCGTTCTGCAAAAAAGCCTTCGTACTTGAGCTGTCCTACCCACACATTTTTGTTCGGAACAAAAACTATGGTATGGATTTCTTTAAAAATTATCGTTTGGTTTAAATTGTTATGATATTTTGAATAGAACGATAAATTGTTAGTACACCAATATTTGACAACAATTTTTAAAATATGTTCAAGGATGTACAATGTTCATAATTCATTATCAGTAAACCTTTTTTAAATAATAATAAGACTTTAAATTATTCCTGATTTATTTTCTTTAACTAAGCATAACTGTGTCTACTTATTACTAAGAAGTGACCTGTTATCTATGTATGGAGATTGATATCATATGAAATATTAATACAACGATATCGCTTTCCGAATTACCCCATTTTCGTTTCTCTGTAGCCCCTGAAATGCGTTTAATATCAATCAAGAATAAGCTCGTAAACCCTTTGTGGGCCATCAATTAGTCGGCAGTTATTTTCGGTGACCCCGAGGCACGAGCGAGTGTAATTGAAATACCTGTATGTTCAGTCACTGCAATTGCAATTGCAATGGCTGCAGTTGTTGCTTTTGATGCTGACGAAAGCATAATAACAAAAGCACAGATGTTCCGTCAGCAGGTTGCATTTTGGAGAGAGAAACAGAGAGAGAGAGAGCCCCAGAGAGTCCCTCCAGAAATCTCTCTCTCAGTTTCGCACTGCGCAGGACTTGCAGCACGGCAACACTGGCCGTGGAAATGCGAGGAAAATGCGGTGAAAGTCCTTTTGTTTATTCGCTTGCGGAACGCGTTTCTCGACGGTTGGTTTCGCTCGCACAGCAGGAAACGGAAGTGGTGGCAAAACGTGCAATATCCGGCAGCAAGCCACAAAAGAATAAACACAACAAAATAGCCATAAAAAACCTGTAAACACGGCTCTTGAAATAAATAGTTTAATTATCGTATAGAATATATATAAATATATAGCATAAGTTTGTGTCCGCTTGTTGATCAAATCAATAATCAAAATTATTGCAAATAATTAAAAATATCAAGTGCTTTTGAAAGTTATAAATGTCTAAACTTAAATCGCGTTAAACACCCCAGTTAAATATCGATTACAAAAAGTCGAAAAGTTAGTGGAAACGATTTGTAAGTGCCTCAAAGAATTCCCCCCTACCAACCAACCCCTCCCGCTGACCTTTCACCTTTCTTTGTGTGCCACATTCTCTTATTTGGTATGTCGTTTGTGTGTGCGTGTGTTTATGTATGTTAATTAAATTACCGTTATGTGTGCTTACCATAACACAGAAACACACATTCACAGAAAAACCAGCTCTATCAGAGTAATTATAAAACGCAAAAAAAAGAAACACAAAGCAAAAGAAAAACAAGAATGAAACACAGAACAACAAAAACAAAAGGCCACTGAAAATCCATTTCCCATTTCCTTGGGCTTTCCCTCGCGTTTCCCCGCCGCTCTTCCCTACTCATCATCGCATGTTTTGCCCGCCCTGACACTTGGGGCATATTTCTGTGTTAACTGGGCTGTGCGTGTGTTTATTACTGCGACTACGGCCACTGGCACGTACAACCATCGGACGGAGGACCCTCAATTCGCCGTCCATGTCCTTGCCACGCCCCCGTCCTGCGTCCCTGCGCCCCTGCTTTGCCGCTACTCACAGTTATTAAGCGTCTTATGGCAACATAAGTATGCTATAGTTTTTGTTATTCCCCCGAAGAGACATCCCCGAAACACTCGGAGAAAATGTTTGAGATATTTCTTAAAACTGTTCAAAATCCATCGATTTAAACTACTTGGGTACAATTGAAAGGTTGTAAACCTACCTGCATATGTCTGCATGATTAATCCCAACTTTATAGCTTTTATAGTTTCCGAGATCTCAGCGTTCATACGGACAGACGGACAAACAGACGGACATGGCTGGATCGACTCGCTTAGTGATCCTGATCAAGAATATATATACTTTATAGTACTTACATATTTTTGCAGGAATACAATAAACCTCTTTACTCTACGACTAACGGGACTAACCATGGAGTATACATCTTTCGACTTATCACTTCAATATTTACCATGAGTCACGAACCAACTGCTTAGATAGTAAATGATTCATTTCTGTCGATAACAAGTCATACTGCTTTAGGTACACAAAGTTTGTGTCACAAAACATATAAATATATATGAGTTTGTCAAAGATATGGATTTTGTTCTTTGTGTAGAAGCAGCAGGTGCATTTGACTCAGAATTCCAGGCGAATGCAGGCAGCTTCTGCCCAGAAATCATTGGAAAAGCAAATGTTACGCTTATGGATTTGGTTGGGGGATAGTCAGTCGCCAGGTTGAGCCATAGCCGCTTTTAGTGGCCTTTGTTACACTCACCATTTGGACCACTTTTATGTTCGGCCCCTTGCACATCAAATTGATGATAAATTGCAAATTGCGGCCATAAAACCCCCAGAGAGTTATTGAAAAATTTCACGGAAAAGGTCGTAAGGTAGCGATGAAAAAAGGCATGGCCTTACATATTTATGTTATATCCTGCACACATTTCATAAATATTAAGAAAGCAATAGATGTAGAAATACTTCTGCAGATGTTGATAAATAAATGTGTATTTCTTCTTCTTGAAACGTGTTCAGAGAAAATGTTTTTAGGGTTGCCCTCTGAGAAGCAAAAATATTTTAATACCTTATCTGATTGAAATGAATTAATAATTAAGTAATAATTTGATTATTAAATATTTTCAAATTTATAAATAAAATACCTTTCTTAAGAAGTTAAATTCTCGATCAATTTACAAAAATCGAAGTTATTTCACAAATCATAGACGTCTCTTTTCACCAAGTAAACGATTTAAAATAAACCCAAGATTGGGGTTTAATAAAATACCTCCTTAAATATTATTGATTATAATATGCTCTTTAAGTTTCTCTTCTATGAAAAAAACGAATATGCATATAAGAATATTTTATTTGATGATTCGACACAGAAAGAGAAGAAGAATACTGCTGTTTTCGGAGTTTATTAGACACTTCCCTGTTTCAAAACTTTGATCTAACATTCCATTGGTCCAGATAAAGTTGGACTGAAAGCTTTTTAGTGTCTCGCGTATTTCAATTAGGGAAACTATAAAAAACGAGCTCCACACAACATTAAACATTAGTGTGTTGTCAGTTAGCGGATGAGTGGGCCAATTGCGATGGTCTGACTCAATTAAACGACACCGACTGCAGTTGGTCCTTTGTTAAGGGTATTTGCAGGGCAAATTCGGGGGGTTTGTCGGGATAAGAATGGCGACATCTTCGACTGGCACATGCCCGAATGCAAATTGCGCCATAATCTCCACTGAGCGTCGGGCATTGAGTCGTCCGTCGCCTATTGATTATCAGTTTTGCATACTAATATGCCCGAGTCGGGTTGGCAGTGCATTGAAATCGAGCTCAATAAAGTGACAAGCTCTGTGTCCCACTGTTTGTTTCTCCCCGTCCCTGTCGCTCCCGTTTCCGTCTCTGTCGCTCGTTTGCCATGGCAGCTGCCACGGGGGTTCCCCTCGTCCTCCTTTGAATGTGTGCGATGTGTCGGGGCTTAAGTAGCTTTGTGTGTGTGTGAATGTGTGTGGTTCCTAGCATTTTCGTTTTTCGCTTTTCTTGGTTTTCGATTTTCATCACGGCCTTTCCACGTTAAGTTGTCTTTCCTTCTTTGCTGGCCTTTTTCTTTACCCTTACCGTGGGTAATACAAATTTAGAAGTATGGGAAATACTTAGTAAATACCTAGAAAAAGTTGGTATAAAATTAAATAGACTATTCTGAAAGTCCTCAAGGAGGAATTGTATTGTACATCTAACTTCTTAACCTCGCTTTGCTCTAATCAATTTTAAATGAGGTTAAGTCGAATATTCCAAAGAATTCATGCCTGGAAAAAGGTATTCTAAGCTTCGTTCCTAATTTTTGCCCTTTATTTTTAGTTTGTTTGAGAAGTGCCAACGTCGTCGTCAACGTCGCCATTGTTTTTCCTCCTGCTTTATCACTCCGTAGTTCCCTTTTCGTGGGCGGAAGTCGGGGACGGGGTTCTATGTGGGTTCTATCACATTACGTATACGCATTTAGTTCCAATTTTTGCCTCTCGTTCCATGGGTTTTGTTTTTATTTTTATCGGTTTGCGTGTGTAAGCGAATGTTGTGCCTGAGTCTTAGTGTGTTACTGTGTTTGCATTGCCAGTGGCGGCTGTTTTTTTTTTGTTTCTGCTTCCGCTTTTCCTCGACTGTTTTCCACTCGCTTGTGTATTTCCGCTGAAGTCATAATGGAAAACAGCTGATAATACACGCCCCTTCCCGCAGCTCCCTTATCGAGTCCTTTCCCCGAGGGACACCAAAAGAAGGGGCGGGGCGACTATAAAAGAGCTCTGGTAATGGGCGTGTTTTTTGGGCTTTATGTGGCACATCTTCTGTTTTTGTATGAGGCCTGCTCTGGTTCCGAGTGCTGAAACATTGATTTGCCTTTAAATTATCTTATGGTATTCTGCTTGATACATCCGCACTTCCGCGTGATTTACCAAAATGAAATTGAAATACTCAAGCTGACGTCGGCCGTTATTAGAGACTTCATAATTCATGGGCCATTAATAATGATTTAAAATCCCAAGGAAATGTTATCTCAGTTAGAATATTTACATTTTCTTAAAGTTAACAAATTAATAATATTTTTATGTTGAGTAGATACAAATACCTTTTCTTTTGAATTTGCTACGCTGTTAAATAGAGATTGAAAATTATCGATAAATGTCACTATCGATATTTTCGATATTTTATCATTATCGTATCGATAATATCGATGATTTCACGGAAAGCAAAGTAAATTTAAAAGAAATATGTTTTAAATCTGCTTTTTACTCGTATTTACTCAATATTTACCACAAAAATACTATTTCACTCTAATCCCTGCCCCATTTAATGGCTGTATGTGGTACATGTTCTCTCTGAATCAGAGCAATCAAAGTAATAGCTATCCCCCCCTTGCTGGACAATACGGCCTAAACAATCAATCATACCACAATCCATAACATTCGACTAAAACATAAAACAACGCAGCAAAATCTCATCGATGGATATCGATGGGCAGACTCTAGCCAGCTGTCAGTTGGCATTAAAAGTTGTTTGAATGGCGAATTATAATTGCATTTGGTCATTTTTATTTTGAGCATGGGAAACAGAGCCCCAAAAGGGAGAAGGATTCGGGGAGAAGTGAGTGATTTATGGTGGGAAGAACGCATGGCACACAGGGCGTATGATAAATGTCTGCAACAAGCTAAATTTGTTAAGGATGGAAATGAAATTACAGAAGTGCTCAAAGCGAACACAAAAGCAAACAAAAACAGGCACGCACAAACACGGAGAAAAATCGTAAGAACTTAATGATGAAGACTTAATCATTAAAAAATTAACGTAAGCAAATAAGCTATCTAATTTTTCTGTGGCAGCCTGTAAAATGGGATTACATTTGGGAAGGTCTGAAATATATTGAATGATTAATAAAAAATTTTTAGAAAAATAGTTTACATCCAAAATATCTTTTAATATTTTTTTGATAATATTTTTAAGCTATTTGTTAATTAATATTTTTCTTATTATCCCAATATTTTTATCCGTGCATCTACACACACATTTGCAATATTAATGATGCTGCTGCTTATGTAAATTGAAAGCAAAAAGGAGACCGCAGGGCATCATCATCATCATCATCACCACGTGCATCATCATCAACTATAAAACTGTTTTTATTCTACCATTTCCAGCGGAATCAGAGCCACAGAAAAGAAGGCAAGGCAAACAAACGATATGCGTATAGGCCAGGCCAAAAAGGACAAGATAACAAATCCCCCAGCAGCACTTAAGGCATAAATCTCAAACTCAATCAACCATTCGGGGCTGAGAAAAAGGAGGGGAACAGAGCCGCCAGACAAGGACAAACGATCCAAGTGGCTTTCATCTGGATATTGGGACAAAGTATAGGGATAAGGAACAGTAACAGTAACGGTAACGGGAGCACTAGGAGCCAGGAGCACCCCCATCATCATCATCCTGCATGTTGATTTCAGCTGAAATTGCGACCGCAACCAAGGACAAACAAACTCACATTGAAGGAGAAAGCCTTCAAGGACACAACATGGCCAGGTGAGTCGACTTTGGCTTTCTCAAAAGTGTATTTTACCGGTAATTTATACATTCATTCGCCTGTCAAAATATATTTCCAGTTCAATGCAAACGAAAGCGAAGAAAGAAATTCGCATTTATCATTGGTTAGCCGAAATAAATGACAATTCGGTTGGGTGGCCGACATTTTTGGGGGATTTTTCGTTAAATAATAAAAGTGAAATTGCTTTCAATTGCTTTCTGTTGTCGAAGCACATGTAGCAGGCGAGGGAAAATACCCAGCTGTCCGCTAGGGATTTCCAATGTGGGGGAACCCAAAGAACTTAATATAGAATCCATTTAATGACAGACTATTTTAAGAATTTCCCACGCCCCTTCAATTAGCAAGCAATCTACAAATTCGAACGGAAAACAAGTTTTAAGACCAATTGATTAACTGTTTTGAAACCATTTCTTCTACGTTTTTAGCACATTTATTTTAAGGAACATATGTAATAATGTTGATCTCGTGGGGCACGTTGAATTTCAACGATAAACCGAAATGAGTATTTTTTTTAGAAAGTACTTTTTTCTCTCTGAGCGTCGGGGGACTCTAACTACTTCCCGTTACGAATCCTGTTTAAAAAACAAAAGAGTTACTCAAAGATCTTAATCAGTTAAAGAGGTCTTACCTATTCAATAGCAGTTCAATGGTACTCCACCTAAGGATAAGCACTACAAAAACTACTATACCAAAACCGCAATGGAAGTATTTGGTTATTGTAATGATCACCTCCAAAAATGCAATTGGTATCTCTGATAACGAAATTAAATCCAGTATCCAAGAGACGCCCATTATGACAGACAGCCGAAAAACAGTAGGTGACTGCGGTCAAAATATTATTATTATTACTGTTTTGGGTTATCAGACTCAACTAAATAAGACTTACGCCTCACTATCGATATTAAAGCAGGTCGTGGTCCCATCCCGCCTTCGTGTAACCTTTTTAAGTTCTTTCCTTACTTTCAGAATGTTTCTGGCCGTCACGATGAACATAATGAAACCAAACATATTTAGGAAGAGTTGGGGCCCATAATAATAGATCCAGGCAGACCTCTTGGAAACTGTGATCTACAGAAAACAATTGCATAAATACTAGTCAAGTGTCTCGACTATCAGATACCCTTTACTCAGTAAAACCATTTCAAAGATGGCGTCACTGACTGAATTTTGCAATTTTTGCTTTTATACACAAAAAAATTCATTGATTGCAGACTATTGATCTTAATTTTTAATTTTATCTTAATGTTAAATTTAAAGTAGGCTACCTTGGAAATCTAGAGTCTACAGGGTACTTGAAATTTAACTAGCGGACGAAAAAAAGAACCCTAAAAAGGAAAAATTATGACTTTAGACCTGACAAAAAATGCAAGTAAGAGTATAAAAAATGTCCCATAGAAACCGAGCATTCACTTAAACCAACTAAGGGCATCCATTTCCACTTATAAATATCCTTTTCCCAAACTTGATTGATCAAAAAGATGACTCCAATTGGAATAGCAGCTGTGCCCCACACAAAGACACTGAAGGCCAGGAACCGATTAGGAGGTTCATGTCGATTGAACGAAGTCAATTTATACCATAAATGATAGTTGATTACAGGGAGCCACATATTAAAGGCAGTGTCGTAGCTTTTTTACGTACAAATAAACTGCGATAGTTAGGATACAGACTATCATTGAAATTACTTTGACTGAAGAAAAAAGGGATAATAATAGGATAATACATTTTCAAGCATGGCTTTTCTCGGGGGATCCTGTCATCTGTATCAATGTACCATGAACTAAGGTTGCATCCTGAGAACATAGAATTAGACAGGAGCGCAAATGCAAGATTAAAAGACAAACCTTGTACATCGTGTTATCATCTCCGTTTATGCCGATCGTCTCATCGAACTGCCAAAACTGAGTCCTTAGCAAGGTTAGGTTGTTGATGTTTAGGGCCTCGATAGAATCATCCTCGAGGGTTACATTCAAGAAGATATTCTTTCGAGTAAGCTGATCCTTGAATAAATAAATAACAAATTGCAAATAATTAAAACAAAAATTAATTGAAAATGAATTTTTGAATCATAACACTTATGGTAAAAATAAATCGATTTATTAAAGTAATGATATGGTGCTATAGATTTTTTTACCAATCGCACTTATACTTGGTGTGGCTTTTTAAATTAATGAAAGTCTGAAGGACATGAAGGCCACGTTGCAGCGACACAGCTGCCAATGATGGCTAATAGTTGGCAATGGCTCTGGCTATAAGTTTTACGACTGCTAATGTGCGATCCCAGTTTCTGGCCAAGTGGTGGGCTTAATGACGGTCCTTCAACAGTTTGCCGTTCGCAGTTAGCGAAGCTCCACTGCCGTCACTTGAAGGCGATTTGTTGTTGGTCACAGGCCTTGTTGTTTCTACATTACCACCCCTTTATAGGGCTTCTACACTGCTACAAAACTGATATGACTTTTTCTATAAACTTATATTGAAAAGTATTGAAACAAATGCAGTACCTTTTATTGGAATCTGATTTTGAAATTTATACTAAAGCACAACATTTAATATCTTCCTTTTAAAAGCTATAATAATGTTATAATGTGTAATGAAAGTAACTTTAAGTTAATACCGTTTCCGAGTGCATAAGGACCTCTTTATCGCCGCTCCAGCGACTTTGTGTGTGCAGCAGGAAAACAATGGAAAAATTTCAAACGGATATGGATACATTTCCGGCGCGTGCTAAGTACGCACCAGCGAAAAGACAATGAGAAATTGTTTGTCATTAATTTAATTCCACTAAGGAAGACGTGCACACAGTACACATGCATTAAAAAGGCGTCTCGGTTTTAAATTTCATTCGCTCCACCCATCAACATGGGAGTGTTTTGTCAGTTGTCCTTCGACCGTAAAAAAAGAGGCAAAAGCAAATAATTTGAGGAGGTGGACAAAGTCGAACGATGAGAGGGTGGCATTGTAACAAAGCATTACAAATGACGCTGAAGGGAAGGCTAAATCGAGAAAGAATCGTTATCCGCCTGTATTAACGAAGGCTGTTTGTCATCCAAGCAATATATGATAGATATCTTGGGAATTTATTTAGATTGAAATAAATTAATTTAACAATAAATTAGGTGTTATTATTTAAATACATACAAAACAAGAAAGGCAGCTAGCTTCGGCCAGCCGAAGTTTATATACCCTTGCAGATCATTCCTATTCATTTACAAAAACATTAATTTAAATGAACTTTCGTATATGTTACAACAATCCAAATTTTAGCTGATTTCGTATTACTTTGGCATTAATTTTTTGATCCTTCCTATGGCAGCTATATAATATAGCCGTCCGTTCTTTGTTAAATTTTATTCGAAATTTTGAAATGTTAAAGAAAAGCCAAATCCCAGAGAAGAAAAGAATGTAATAAAAATCAACAAAGATATAATTTTTTTCCTACTAATTACCATTTAATTTTCCGACCGTTCCTATGGCAGCTATATGATATGGTCATCCGATGTTTTTAAAATTTTATTCAAAATTCAGAAATATTTAAAAAATAGTATTCCCAAAAGTAGAAGGTAATATTTCAAAAACACCAAAGCTGGAATTTTTTTACGTTTTTTTATAGTTGTCCGATCCGGTCGGTTCCGACATATGTACTACCTGCAATAGAAAGAAGTCTTTTGGTAAAGTTTGAGCGCGATAGCTTTAAAACTGAAAGACTAGTTTGCGTAGAAACAGACGGACAGACGGAGCGGACAGACGGACGGACAGACGGACATGGCTAGATCGACTCATCTTGTAATGCTGATCAAGAATATATATACTTTATGGGGCCGGAAACGTCTCCTTCACTGCGTTGCAAACTTCCGACTGAAATCATAATACCCTCTGAAAGGGTATAAAAAGCATGTTCCCGTAAAATCGATATGGCCATGTAAATTTTAGGTCATCCAAAACCCATATCGTTTTTACATAAAATACCCTTTTCGACAAGGTCAAAATTTACCTGGCCACATATCAAAATAAAATTGATCTTAAATAATGTAAAATCGATCTACGTTTCAAATCGTTTTTTTTGGGTGTATGTATCTTATTAAAATGTATTGTTTTAAGAATGATATAACTCATATGACACGTGGCCCTCAAAAACTAAATTTTATCCTTGTCTCAAGAATAATGTTAGGCATGGAAAAACATCAACATGTATTACTTTTTATACCCGTTACTCGTAGAGTAAAAGGGTATATTGTATTCGTGCAAAAGTATGTAACAGGGAGAAGGAAGCTTTTCCGACCCTATAAAGTATATATATTCTTGATCAGGATCACTAGCCGAGTCGAACTAGCCATGTCCGTCTGTCCGTCCGTATGAACGCTGAGATCTCGGAAACTATAAAAGCTAGAGTATGGCATTTTGCATGCATATTCTTGGAGTTCCTACGCAGCGCAAGTTTATTTCAAAATGGTGCCACGCCCCTTCTAACGCCCTCAATCGCCCTACACCATTTTTTGAAAGGTGTCTGGCGCCCACACCATTAAAGATTTTGGAAAACTAAAAATGCAGTTTTATTGTGACTATCAATACCTATCGAAATGTAGAAGAAATTTTTCAAATCGGACCATTCGTTAAAAAGTTATGCCTGATCAAAGATTTTATATATCTATCTCCCTCGCACTCCCTTAGCTGAGTAACGGGTATCTGATAGTCGGGGCACCCGACTATAGCGTTCTCTCTTGTTCATCTTTACAGTTTACTCGTTTAATTTAAAATGACGCAGCAATATCGACTAAAATTATATTTATACGAAATGAATGACAGCTTCTAAACAAAAGAATATAAATAGCTATATCTTCCCTCGCTGCAGTTACCCTCTTAATTTCTCCATCAAATCGTGCTATTTATTGTGGGGGGGGGATAAAGAGAGATCCACAGGTGAACAGAAGGACTGAAAGGAAACTGACGTCTGACTGCCATCATCTCATGTGTTCCTGGTCGGATTTTGATTGGCCATTGCACAACAACATGGCTAATCTTCCTTATGGCCCCGGATCCCCAACCTCCCCTGCTTTTCACCTGCGTGCGAATTGCGTCAGAGCCAAGATTAATGGGTTTTCATGTAAGGTTTCCATTACGTTTCCATTTGTTCACTTTTGTCATTGATTCGGTTTTTGTTTCAGTTTATGCTTCACTTGGTCCGCTTTTTTCTCGGCTTTAGAAGGAAATTCACTCATTTTTTGAGCTGCCATTTTGATTATGCAAAATTATAAAACGCTAAAGATTTCATTTCATTTGCTCATGTTTATTTTGAGAAATATTTGACAATAAATAAAATAAATAAATAATTGAATTGAATTGAATCAGGGTTTATACCTGTAAGCTGCATGGAAATGTTAAAAATAAAACTTATTTAATATTTTAAAGTCAAATTCCTAACCAAGAATATATTAAAAACATGACTAAAGTTTAATTATTAATTTGAGAAATAATTTTCATTTTTCTGTTCAGTAAAGTGAGCATTATTTTCTCTTGACTGGAGTTGAAATTCGAGCCGAATGCGATTTGTTGGCCAACCGAAAGGAGGCAATCGCTCAGCCGTAAATATTTCGGGTGGAATTTCTATCATTTGACCTTGTTCCCGTGCACATATATACTTATAGGTATGAACGTATGGGTGCTTTTGGCGGTGTGTGCGTGACTCTGAGTGTGTGTGTGCTGTTGCGGATTTCAGCTGTCGCTTTGATTAGGCCTTCTGCACAAAAACGTGGCCCAATCCTTTTCGCTCGGCTTGACTTCAGTTGACGTTCCATTCGCCGCATATCCTTGCTAGTTCATTAGAAGAGTCCTGGCTGTATTGCCTCCTCTTTCAACCCACTTCATGCATAACGAAAATTGTATTTTGGTAGCAATGTCATTTGGCTGTGTTGGCCATTTTCATGGTGGCTCTTATGTCATGACCAACAACAATTAACGTTTATGTCGCCGGGGTATTTCTTTTTTTTTTTTATATTTTTCCCCTTTTTTCCAAGGGTTGTTGCGTCGCACCTTCAAATGAGAAAGAGAGAAATGAGCGAAAAACGGGGAGCCAGCGAAGCCTTAGGAAAGTTTTTATTCAACTTTTCCTGCAGCGAATGAAGCAAAAGTTTTAAAGGCAAACTTAAATGAGCAAGGACACCATAATCCCCTGCCTCGTCCAGCTTCAAATGAGCCATCAAAGGAAAGTTAAGGCCAAGTCGGCCCTTTCGGCATCGATTGCCAGTTTGTCCTCCAAAAAAAACAGAGAAAGTGGGGCTTCAATGCCATGCCCTACAAACATTAGACATTACTTTGGATATTAATTAGGAAAACATTTATAATGTAACTCTTAAGGAACTGCAGATTTCCTAATTCTTATTCAAGGACTAATATTCATGATGGATCTTTTGCAAATGATTCTAAAATTTAGTGGTATTAAAACCCAATTAATATTCCTTGTTTCTGAAGGGTTCTTAAATTCATGATTTTCCTTGCACTGAATTTATATTTTTACATATTTTTATTTAATTCATAGTACACATACATACGTACACAAAAAACAAAAACACGTCGCGGTCAAATTGATATGCGCATGGTAAACTTATGGCATATCGTTTTAATCGTGCAATATTACGAGATAGAGCTTAAAGAGAAAAACATATTCGAAATTCGAACTGCCCTGTTGTTTACATTTCGATCATATCAACCGAAAATTGATACCACATAATGTAAAATCGATCAACGTTTAATATCAAGTTTTTTTTGGGTGTTAGTATTTGAAATCCACTTCCCACAAAACTAAAATACTTTTTCAAGATTTTTCATACAACTCTGAATTAACTAATTCCAAAGCAATTAAACCATTAAAAGTCATAACCCCATTAGTTTACCTTTTTCCGTTGGAGTTAAGATCAAATTAATTTAGTGCAGCCCACTGATCGCGGAGGTGTTAACACTTGGAAGTGTTACAAATCTATTAATGATCGCCTAACATTAGCAGGCACTTATAGGTGGCCCAATTAAAAGCAATTAATGGGTAAAATAATTGCAAACAATTAAAATCGCTAGCCAACACTTGACCGGATTATTGAGGCAAAAGCGTTAAGATGAGAGACGGAGCGGATGGCTTTAAGTGGCCTCTTGGCTGCGATTGCCACCCCCTTTTCCACCCACTTCGAGCTCAGGCGGTGGAAAGTCTGTCCTTGCATACAAAACAACTCATTATAAGGCAAAACAAATTGTGGCAAACATTTCAGAACGTAATTTCTCTAGATTCCAATCGTTTTTCCGCAGTCCCGGCAACCTTTCTTGGGTGGAAAATGCGGGGGGGTTGTTATTTGTCTTGAGCTTTGCGGCGACATTTTATCAAGCTTAGGTGCGGGTCCAGTCGGAAAAGCAGGGAAACAGCTTTCCCAGCCATTTGAGTTATTTAAACTGCGCTTGCGGTTAAATTAACGCGATTTATATGAATTTATCGCTGCCCATTCCAACAGATTTGCCCTGGTTTTTCCTGCTTTTTCCTTGTCTTAGTTAACTTGTTTCCCTTTTGTCGAGCTGAGCGCACATTTTTTGGCTTTTGTTTGTCTCCGCTCGGGGCGAAAAACGAAAAATTTCCACGGCAGTTTTGCGGGGCGTGTGGAAATCTTTTTGGGATTTGCATGCTCCCAGCGTGATTTCTGGCTTTATTGCCGTGGCAGTCGACCCCGGAAAACCCGCTCCATATTTCCTTTCCTTGGCCTTTTATTTTGTTTGCGCTCGCATTTTGAAGGCGAATCGATTTATTGTTTTTTTTTTTTTCTTTGCTTTATTTTTTGCCCGATTTCACGTAGCGCGCGTGACGAGCGCAGACTTTGTTACGTGTTATTACATGTTATTGATCTCCACCCACCGCCCACTCCATTTGCTTTATTTTTACACCCTTTGCAACTAATGTGTGCTCTTTAATAACCGCGGCATTAGTTTATGCATTTTTTATCCATGTTGCATGGGAAAAATTGAATTAGGCCACATTAAAAATGCAAATTAATAATGCCCACAATCATAATGCTAATAACACAAAATGAGGGGCAAATAAATTCTAACATATACGTTTATTTGTATAGTAGTTTAATTTATTTATTGGCAATGACAAATGCATTTTCATCATTTTATTTGTTTAAGAAATAAAATTAAAATCAAATTTTTCATTTTATTGTCAACAGATAAGTTACACATTAGACTTTATTTAATTGATTAATAAATAGGTAGGAATATATTACAGGTAATATAAGTTTTAATAGTTTAAAACTTTTGAATGTTTGATTTTTTTTAATTGAATAAAAAAAGAAATAATTTAGTTATCCCATGAACTATATTTTATGTGTTAAAATTATTTTGTGTTCATTTATTTTGTATTTATTTATTTATATTCTGTGCATTTATTTTTTAGTTTTGAATTAAACAGTTAAAAAATATGAACGTTGTATAAAAGCTAGGGCAAATATTATATTATTTAAATTCAGATTTTTTCTATGTTTTTAATAAAATTCTTTTACAATAGCTGGTCAATTAAACAAAGTTTACAAAAAACTCAAAACATTTAATAAAGAGAGTAAAACCCGAGAATAGATATGTTAGTATTATGTTTCCGACCTGAAACTAATCGCTTTTGAAGATAAACCCGCTGCAGACATATGAACCCGATAATTAGGGACACACATGCACTTCTGCTCGATAATTCCCTTTGGAAGGCATTAATTTTCCCATTTTTAGGTCATTATCCGTGTCGAATTACGTTGGCCTGATGATAAATCAATGCCAGATTCTGGCTCAACTTTAGAAATCAAATACATTTGTTCAGCTGCAGGGGACAATTATTTATGTGTCCAGTGGCCTTTTTGTTTCGTGCTAGCAGGCTTTAAGTTTTAAGGCCGTGCAGCAGGGCGTATGCGCAATAATTGGATTCGCAGGGCAAATGAATGATTCATTGGGCGGTCAAGATGGTATTTAAACGGCGGAACCCCTTCTGCTCGACAGCCTGTTTGCTTAGCCCTCCAAGAGCAGGCAGCTGGAATCGCTCGGAAGATAAACACGGAGGCCAGAGCTCCGAGTTCTAAGCGCCGCAGCATCTTTCAATGGCAACGGCTGCAATCAGCCGGCAGTGCCTCGTCCTCTTTGTCGGGGATAAACAGAGTCCTTGCGGAGAAGGATGAAATCGGATGGGGTCCTCTAGAATCTGGGCATACGAAATGCACATCGAGAAAATCGGAAAAGTGGGTACAATTGAGGGAGGAGAAGGTGGATAAATACTACAGAATTTACTTAAGAATGAAACATCAAATCTTAAAGCTTTTTGTATCTTTTTTACTTATTTTATCATGATTAAAATATTAATAGGTCAATTTGTACTTTCATTTTTACTTGAATATAAATATAAAATATTCTTTGTATCAATATATAAATATATTTAAAATATCACCTTTTTCTCTCAGTGTGCGCCTTGGGCTGTAATCAGAAATGAAAAAGTGAAACAACAGAGAGGCTGGGATTGCCGAGGAAATGAAGTGCGGAGTGTCGGGGGATGGGGTGTCCATCAGATGTGTCCATCATTCGGTGAATGCCGGGGATTAGTTGTGTTGATGGGATAGCCGAAGTCCCCTTGTCCAGTGTCCGATGTCCAGGAGCGGGTCCTTTCCTTTGTCGTCCCATGTCCTTTGATTGCTTAGTCTGCTTACAACCTGCTCAGGTGCCTCCGATGAAAGGAC
The DNA here is from genome assembly GCA_035046095.1 of Drosophila pseudotakahashii. Taxonomy (NCBI): domain Eukaryota; kingdom Metazoa; phylum Arthropoda; class Insecta; order Diptera; family Drosophilidae; genus Drosophila; species Drosophila pseudotakahashii. The sequence goes on from JAWNOE010000266.1 coordinate 940,968, forward strand.
CCAGGATGACTTAAAGTCCCAAGTTTGTGGAAAATCTGAAACGGGATTACAGTGGCCATAGGTCGATTACCAAAAAAAAACAGTAAAATATCCTGCTTTAATTTAAAGAATTATTTTTAACTTGGTCAAGAAGTCATTCGACATTATTCAGGTTTTTATATTTATTATGGAAATTATTCTGCTAAGAATCTATACAACAATATTTAATTCTACCTCCACATTAAAAATTAAAGCCTCCCAGTTTTATTGTCTTATTCTTGACAACAAATGAATTACTTCCTTTCAACTTTTACCAACTCATTTTAAATCCTAAGGCTTTTGGCAGAAGTGGCGAAATTGCGGACGTTTCGCCATATGATCCCACTGCTCCTCCGGAAGTTTTGATGCACTGAATCCCCACCCTTTTTGGACGACAGCATCCCCCTTCCCCTTCTCCACGATTTTCCAACTGTTTGTCACTTATCGCGCCCCGCGAATTTCTGGTGCTCATTATGGAACCGGGCGCCTCGTTTGCCTGCGAATAACGAAGGGGGTACATCATTATCGCATCTCGCCCTTGCCGCTTCTGCTGCCATCATCATCAAAAAGAAGAGGACTCCGTTGCACCACCCATCACCACCCACTTTCAACCATTTTCCACGCCCCCATCCTCCGTCCAAAATCCTGCGGCAAGTGTTGATGTTGTTGTTATTCCGCTTGACTTCGAATTTCTGAGGGAGAAATGTGGGGAAATACGGCGGGACATTCAGCTGAAATGGGGGTCTGTAATCAACGGGCGGTAGCGAATGAAAGTTGACAGGAACAAACAGTCGGCAGTGGGTTACTCTTCATCCTCGTTCTCGTTCTCGTCCTCCTGCCATTTCCATTCCCATTTCCCCATTCGTATTTCACAGTCCCATCGGACATTTCTTCAATTTTATTGCTGTAATTTGCTCGGAGGACCGCTCTGGATGAAGACATTGTTTCGATTCCCAGGCTCTGATTTTCAATGCACTGAGAGAAATACCCCTAGAAATATATATTTATTAATTCATTATCAAATATATATTGATAATGTAAACAAATCTGAAAACAAAATAAAGTAACGTTGTAAAGACTTTGACTTATATTTAATACTTTTATTGCCACTTAAGTTAGTTCGACTTTACATTTAATCCTAATATTTTTGTTTAAAGTGTTATATTTTTAGAAGTATATAAAGAGCTGCAACTTTTTTATATACGTATACATATAATTAACAACAAATACAAATATAACAAAAAATCAAAATATTAAAAATATTTATATGACTTACAATTAATGGTATAATTATACATAGTTCTTGTTTTGAGTCTGATCGAAATAATATCCCAATGGTTTTAGGAATAAATCATTTAAATACATTGTGAATTAATTTTAGTAAGTTCATATTCGAAATGTAGGTGGATTTTACATTATTATATGTGTAAGTACCTTGTTAATATTGTTTTCTGTGTACTTTCCCAACATTCAGTTATCTTTCACTTGCCAAACGCAACATGAAAAGGGTCCAATTTATGCCTCGGTCTTGGGTTTTGCCTTTTTTGACTCGGTTTCTGCTTCTGGTTTCTTGTTTTGAGTAATTAAATTCCTAGGCTTGTTAATACCCTGAATAATCACCGACAAAATAAAGGAGTCGAAGGACTGTTCGAGGCATAACCGAATTCACAGTCGACTGCACATAATGACCACTTAATGAGTTTCACAGAAAGATCTGCGGACTTGAAAGCCAAACTCTGGCCAAGCCGTTTAAAAGCGTCTTGCAATTTTAATAAGCGTAACATAAGCTCGTTGCCAGGACTTTTTAACTGAATGTACTTTACCAAGGAAGCCATACAAAATGTACGGGGTTTTTTTTTTGCAAATGATTCAGTAATTACAACAAATATCAAATGTTTGAAGTATTTTTATTAAGTTAATTTTATTCCACAACATTTTAGGTTGGTAATCTTGTTATTCACAGAAGAATTTAATCTCTGACCTTCTAAATCTCGTCTTACATTTTCGATTACAAGTCCTCCTTCCCTGCTTAAATGGTTCTATTACATGGATTTATTCGAACAAAAACATCTTTCACCGAGATAAAGAAAATAGTGACGAAATAAAATACGAGACTTCTGATATCAACTTTTGTGACGAAATCAGATATTTCATTCGAAAAGATAATACACTATCTAAATTTATCTTAGTTTTTAAACACACGGATATTTTCTTTTGCAGAGTGTCGAATGAGTAAATTTTTTTAATAATCAATTTTTTCCAATAAATCTGAAAATAAGCTAAATCAAAAATCTTTAAAAAAAAAGTGCACTGAGAAATAAATTTATTTGAGGCACTGTCTAGAACAGACGATTCATTTGGAAAAAGGAATTCACCTTTGCCCATCGTTAGTCATGAAAACAAAGCAGAGAAAGTAAAATTGTTTGTACAATAAATCAAGACAAAATTAGAAATATTCGGGTAAAAATAGACTTTTCCGAATTAATATTTTCATTTTCCGCCCAGCTGTTTTGGTCTGCAGTGTGACCGCACGTCACTTGCGCCCATAATCCCCCAGAGCGCCGATCAAAGGCCACACTGCGCCGACGCTCTCGCTCTCACCTGCACTCATTTCCAATTGGGAGAGCGGGCGAAGCAGTCGGGAAAGCAGCGAAGCGCGTGTAAACAGCAGGGAAATCGAATCGAATTCGCATTGTGCCTTGTTTTTCTTGGCCAACGAAGAGCAGACCAAGAAAACGTACAACTTTGGCCAGAAATTCGCAGTGCAGCAGAAAACTGCAGAATGCAGAATAAGGCTGTTGGATAAACAACAATTGTGTGTTCGTGTGAGTGCCTCTCGCGAACGCGTGTTCGTGTGTGTGTGCTTGGTGTTTGAAAAAAATATTGCTCAATGGCCCAAAAAAAAGAATGAATTGGGCAAAGAAAATCAAACAGCCAAGAGAATGAGCAGATGAAAAACCACTGCAGGCACAGGAAGACAATTTCCCAAACGTGAAAAGTGCGGTGAAAGTGCAGCGAAAGCCAGTGAAAAGCCAATGCTAATAAATGTTGTTTTTTGCGCTCGATTTGAGTTTTTATTTTTGTGAAAGTCTTGTGCTCTTTCTCCCACTTCATCCCCTCTCCGTCGTTCCACGCTGTTCGTATAAATAAGACCACGAAAAGGCAAAGAGAGGTGAGTTTTTCCCGAAATTAGAGTACCAAAAGTCGTGTTAATGTCGTCATCGTTAACTTTATTTTTATTTGTATTTTCACGTTTTATTATTATTTTTCTGTTGTTTTTTTTTGTGGTAAAACGAGACAGCAATAAAAATCTCAGGGCGTTGCGAAATTTGTTTCTTTTTTTTATTTTGCTTCGTTTTTGTTGCTTCTTATTTGCTTTTATTTTCTCAATGGCCGCCTAGTATTTGTATTTCCAGCTGTGTTGGTGAGAACGTGAGAGCTGGCGAGCGAGAGAGCGCGAGCGGAGAGAGAGCGCATCAGCTGTGTTGTTTTATTTATCACGTTACTTCCAAAAAATGAAAAACAAACAACAAGAAGGAATCAAAATCGCTGGAAATACGTTTTTAAAGGCCTTGCAAGCTGCTAATTGATTCCCGCCGCCTTTCAAGTTTGTTAGCATTAGCAGCTGAAAAGGTTTCTCAGGCACTCGAATATTCGCCAAAATGTCGTAAACAATTCACTGTTTTCAAACAAATCGACTGCGGCTCTCTAACGCCCCCGCCCCCTCTCTCCTTCTTTCACTCGTTTTGAGGCATTGCCAGGTTAAACAAATTTCGTTTAAATCTTAAACTTATCAATTTGAATAAAAAAATTCAATTTTGTTGTAAAAATAATAATATTGAGTCTCTTAATTATAAAATATTTTAAAATTAGAAAACATTTTTAGGTTGAATATTCTTGATATTTAAAAAATGTCGACCAAAGCAAATAAATGGGTGTTTCAAAACTATAAGACACCAAGACTACATATTACTTATTTGAAATTCTCTCAATTTAAATACTGATTGAAAGATAGCGCTTGATCCTCTTTTAAAGGACTTAACACTAATTTTCTTAAATATAGTATTTTTTTTGGCTACTTTCAATTGTAATCGGGTTTTAAAAACGGTGAAAATTTAACAAAATTTAAAAAACAAATTATTTTATTGTCTTATAGTTTTAAAACACAACATATTCTTTAGACCACTTTTAGTTGTGCATTAAAAAATACAAATGTAAAATATAAAATAGGTACAAAAACATCTTTAAAAAAAAAATTATAAAAACAGAAAAAATCATAAAAACATTTCCGTTAACACTGTGTATACAGAAAGCTCGATTCTTAAAACTCTGTTTCTTTTTTAAATCTTTTTAATTAACCAAATCGCAATAATGTCTTAGCTCAATGTATACCTAAATTTTATAATAAACTCGCTTTGGCGATTTTCACTGACTTGGCCTGTTGACATTGAATGGTTTGTGTGTCAAACACACACAATGCCTGTAATGTTTGTTTATTTGTGCACTCTATCAGGGCTGACAAAGTGCAATAAATTCACTTGAACTCACCCGAGAAAAGCCATCACCCCACTTGATCTGTGTGCGTTTTCTATATTTAATTCGTTAATCAATTGGTGCCTATAAGGCTATAATTAAGTATAAATATAAATGTTTCTGATGCTGTGTTTGCTGTGCGCAGCTCTAAACTGTTAAGTGTGTAATGCGCCTGAATCATCGATTTAAATGGATTTTCATAGAATCCCCATGTGGCCGAAGTTTTGGCAATTTGAGCGGGGGGATTCCTTTACAAAATGTGTTGTTTTGTTATTTTATTTTGATTATGATTGCCTTTCGGAGAATCATTTCCAATTACTAGAACAAACACTTCGAAAAAGTTCACATTTGCGCTTTCGAGACGATTTCTGACTAGAACTGGTTTCTGAACCATGCGTTCTCGATCATAATTAATTGGCGAGTCTAGTCTGCTTGTCTGTCCGATTTTCCGATCGTCCATATGAACACCTTGATCGAAATCGGAGACTGTTTAATCATAGCCATTGAACTTGTAATTGTAAGTGTACGAGGCTTAAACGTAAAGTGGGATCTTTTCAGAAACAAAGTTGTTTTTAGTTGTTCTATTAATAATGATATAGAATTAATATGCATTTTAACTCAGTCTTAAATTAGATACTTTCATTTTAAAAATAGAAAAGTTGGGAACAATAAATTATAAGCAATTTAAATAATTATTTTAAATTGTATACTATTAAATACAGTATCGTAAATAAAAATCAAATCATATTAATTGATCTAACTAACTCACAGTTGATTTTTGAAATACTAGCTTAAGTTATAAGAAACAAAATCGTAAAATAATGGAAAAAACACTTTGAACTTCGATTTATTTTTACTTTTTCCAAGCATTACAAATATTTAACACATAAGCATTGAGATTCCAGACGTTAATAAAAATTATATATCCATGCTTGTAGATTAGGGTGTTCAACCCCCGTTCAAAAAAAAAGTGTATGGAAAATGTGATGTTAAACAAGAGAGAACGCTATAGTCGGATGCCCCGACTATCAGATACCCGTTACTCAGCTAAGGGGGTGCGAGGGAGATAGATATATAAAATCTTTGATCGGGCATAACTTTTTAACGAATGGTCCGATTTGAAAAATTTCTTCTACATTTCGACAGGTATTGATAGTCACAATAAAACTGCATTTTTAGTTTTCCAAAATCTTTAATGGTGTGGGCGCCAGACACCTTTCAAAAAATGGTGTAGGGCGATTGAGGGCGTTAGAGGGGGCGTGGCACCATTTTGAAATAAACTTGCGCTGCGTAGGAACTCCAAGAATATGAATGCAAAATGCCAATCCTCTAGCTTTTATAGTTTCCGAGATCTCAGCGTACACGGACATGGCTAGTTCGACTCGGCTAGTGATCCTGATCAAGAATATATATACTTTATAGGGTCGGAAAAGCTTCCTTCTCCCTGTTACATACTTTTGCACGAATACAATATACCCTTTTACTCTACGAGTAACGGGTATAAAAAGTAGTCTGCAAAAATATTTACCACACATTAAATTCTGAATAAAACCTCTGACTTTTGTACCGTGTGCCCAACGTTTCAAACTCGTGCCAATTCAATTTTTATGTATTCAAAACGATGCCTAAGCTCTTCGGTATAAAATTAAACCTTTTCATTGATTGATTGGGTAGACGGATTTGGCGATCACACCTCCACGCATGCGACACAATCCAAATGGAAAACAAGGCACAACCATAAACAAACCAGCAAACTGGCAATTAACAATATTATCGCTGTCAGACAGAATTTACATTGGATGCCGCCCGAAGGCATTGTAAATTTGCTTATCTAATCGCCACCGCCCAACGCAACCAGAACCCCAAAACTCATATATATGTACATTGTACATACTTACTAGCCCAGCCCAAAGTCGTAAAGTTTCCAAAGATTAAACTCAACGCGAACTCTCTATATCTCTATATTATTTGTGGTGAATCACATGTTTAGCAACACTCGTACCTTTCAAATGCACTCTACACAACTGCATAAACAAGAGTATATTGCTTTTTGTTCTATAGATTGTCTTACCAACTAAGTGACTGAAAGTCACGACCTGCCATAATATTGGTTAAACCCCACTTGATCCCACGAGTCGTTCGATTTTTGCACTGGAACGTGCCCAGCGAAGGGCCATTAATCAGCTAACAAAATTGTTTACCTCAACCAGAACAACAGCCGTCGCCATATGTGGTCGAAATAGTGTTATTTAGAGTTGTAAAACCTGATATATTTTAAACAATTCAATCAAACAAACAAGCATTAAAAGTTGGAAAATTGTAGTTGTAATAGTTTACATTATTAAAATGTTTATTATTTTACAATAATACAACCTTATAACTCAGTCAAATGTTAAAAATTATCGCAATATAGCGTTAGTACCTAAACTAAATTTGAATTCCGGTTAATATATATATTTTAAATCCATAAAATTAAAAAAGGAGTTCCATGACCTAATTCATTATTCCACCTTAAACTTGGAACTTCTTCTAATCTGAAAAAAAACAAATCAGATTGCCTTTATTATGAAAATATTCAAATCAAATTAGTTATATAATTAGTGATGATATGCTTGAACGCATGTTAAAGTTAACCTTAGCCATTTAGCAGCTAATTTGAAAAAATATAAATCATCATGAATCAACTTCTTGAAAAGGTCCATACTACGATGTAGATTGCTTTTAAAAAGTAACAAAACTGTTTAATGATGTTTTTAGTGCACTGTTACGATATATCGTATATATATATACAATATTGCCTTATCTATGGTTGTATATTAATATCTCATTTAATATTGAAATATAACCAACCTGAAAAAACAAAGTCATTTTTATTTCAGCGATAACAGACTGCAATACTAAAATGTTTCATGGTAAACGCCCCCAATACAGTGAAATGTTTTTTTGTAGTTTAGAGCGATCTTTGATCTTGGAACTCAGATCCCCATTCTCTGATTTTTTCTTTTCTTCTGTATCCGGGATCTCGTTATGAAACGTGCGCAGTCCATTAGCATAAATATGTATGCATGCACTTAAGTAGGCGCACATACTTACATATATCCAAATAAAAAATGTTTCGTTTATTTTGTTTGGTTTTTCTATTGGTTTTATCATTATCTTTGCTATAACGCTTCTGACTAAGGTCAATTTAGAGCTATAAAATCAAATTCGATATGCTTACGAATAAAATCGAAATTTCCTATGGAATCTTTTTGTGGAAATTTTCAACAAAAAATTGCATTGAGTTCATTAGGTATTATTTATAAAGCAATGCATAGTTTTAATGTATTTTAATATATTTAAGAATTTACATTTTACTAACTACTTAATAAAAAGTAATTACGTTATAGATGGTTATAGATGGTATTACAATGAAATATATTTATATCTCGGATAGCTTTATTTTAATTCCCAAGAAAACTGAAACGGAATAAAACAATAAACTAAACCAAATTATAGTATTAACCCATATTGAAGGCGATATTATAAATTTTAAAGAAACTATAGGTTATACATTATTTTGTTGACTTACAAGGCAGTTTAAAATCCTACTTGACACATCATAAAGTTTTGAGACGGGTTGGGAAAACTCAGTCAGTGTGACAAGTTGGTAATAAAACGGCCAAGTCAACAGGTAGAACAGACTGGCAAAAGCGAAATATGGAGAAACAGAAGCCGAAACAGAAACAGAAACAAAAAGAAATCGCGCTGAAAGGCCGACAGTTGGTCAAAAGCCAGTCACTCAGTTGGCCATATATACATATATTTTTTGCGGGCCCGAAAAGATAAGAGCTCCGGTTCAGTTCAGTTGAGTTGAGTTGAGCGGTCGACTCTTGAGCTCTTTATGGAGAGCTCTTTAGCTTTTGTTGCTCGTAGACGGGCCTTTATTTTTGCTGAAACAGCAGCAACAGAATTTGTAACCTCAGAGCGGCGATGTCTATTTGGTTGCTTATTTTTCGGTTTAATGGTCAGACATACGGCTGTGTTGTTGCCGAAATGCGTGAGCCAGTGAAAAACAGGTTTATTTTTTAGCCAAGTCGAGGGAATAACAAAAAACAGGGAAAAAACAAATAAAAGAAAACACATACGTAAATAAATAAGTCGCCACTTTTGAGTTGCCAATTGGTTTTGCAGTTTTAGAGTTTGCTCAGTTGCCGAAGCGAAGCTCTATTTTTGTATTTTTCTTTCTACGAAAAAAATAAGGAACGAACTGTCTGGAAGATTCTACTTAAATTATAGTCATTTTCAGGCGCGGATCCACGGGGGGTGATATGGGTGATATATCACCCCCCACTCGGGTGAAAAATGAAAAGAATTTTGGTATTAAAAAAGTATGCAACAAAAAATTTATTCTAATATCACCCCCCCACAACAAAATCCTACATCCGCCACTGGTCATTTTATTAATATTTTCAAATTTGCGGGAATCAAGGTTGAATTTGGAATAGATTTAGAAGTCTGACAAGGTTGTTTTCATAGAGGTTTTCGGGATAATCTACTAAATATCAACAAAAATTAATTATCTGTTTTGAATTAATTTGAAAATTAGTTAGGAACGGCATTACTTCGGAACATATAAGACTGTTTTTATAGGTAAAGCTAAATAAAAACTGAGTACAAGTAGCTAAAACCTGAAACCATTTGTGAAATCCACTCCAATCTGAATCTGTTTCTCGGGAATCCTCTTTTTTTTGCAGCTGCTTGTCAAATGGTTTCTTTTTCTTTGCCATATATGAATGTGTTTTTCACACACTCGCAAATAAATAATAATAATCTATGCAAATATATAAATATTCAGCTGGTTTATTTATGAGTTTTTCTATTTACCGTAGGTTTTTTTATTTCTTGGCTTTTCTGCTTTGCCTTTTATTTATTGTTTTGCTTTTTACGTTTATTGAATTTGAATTTCTAATTATTTTCATTATTGCAAATATATTCCAACATTTGTTTGTCTCTCGCCGGCAAAACTAATTGTATAATTGCACCGCTCGTTGTTTGCCGTCCCCCTTTGACCCCGCGATCGTTAACCCGTGTGGGTGTGCTTTAATTTATTGCACTTCTGTTGGGTTTTCAACTTTCAGACGTCGATTCCGTATTATTTTACCCCAACCCAACCCAATCCAACCACACACATTGGGGTCCAGAGAGCCGCGCTGATAATGGGAACGTGCGACTTTGGCAATTATGGGGGAAAATGATTATTGTCTCGCTAATCAAAAATGTTGTAATATTTTCGAGCTCTCGATTATCACTCGAAGGTCGCTCGACGGAAGTGTGTCGTATAAAAAGTGCGGCTGTAAAATCAACTAGAATAAAGTGTCAGCGCTTTTTTAGTTTCGTTTTGCATTCCGACGGAATCGGGAAATTGTGTAACTCGTTCTGGTGCCTCTTTAATGGCCTATTGCACAATCGTGTTTATTATCCAGCGAGCTCTTATTTGTTTCCTCATCATCCATCGGTACTAAGCCAGCACAATTGTGAAGTCTGTGCGGTTTTATGCGGTTTCATATGCTAACCTGTTCTCCCATATCTCATTTAATTTTATTCCGGTATTTTCGCCTGCATTCTCGCCTTGCTTCCTTATTGGCCATCGAACTTGGCCAAGTTTAGAGCATATTAGCTTTTGGCGGATTTTTCAGTCAAAGGTTAATGGTCTCATCCGAATACGAAACGTTTGCTTTTTGAATGGAACTGCAATGCACGAGTTCAACAACAAGGGATAATAAATCCTATCATGATATGGGGCTCACTTGGGTCGTAATTTGCCTCTTATCGTTCAGGTTTTGCCTGGTCCTAAAGTATGGAAGGCAAAAATACGTGTTATCATATCGGTGTTCAGTCTGTTTTCATATAGCGATACTCTTTTAAATATATGATGTTTTCCAAACTTTTGATCTTTAAGGGGACGATATGATTCTCTCATATCTCCGTGCTTTCGTGTTAAGATGTAATATTACAGAATTACTAGTTAAGGGGTTACAAAAGAGACATAACTTAAGGTACACTCCAAAAGAAATCGATATGAAACGTATATCGATATTACATTATGTAATATCAATTTTAACTTGATATGCGGTCAGGTAAATTTGATATGCTTGAAAAGAGTATTTCATGTAAAAACGATATGCGTATTGCAAACCCAAAAATTTACATGCGCAAATCGATTTTACGGCGAAATTCTTTTTTTTGTGTGTAATATTTCTAACTTTTAACATTTTTGGACAAGTTAGTTTATTCAATGTTTACTGTAGCCATTTTCTTTCGACGTATGCACATCCTGATCCTCAGGCTTTACCATCTGGACAGTCTGGAGATACCAAATCATATCATATATCAATGGGACAGCAGGTCCATTTAGGAGATTGCTCCGAATGACCTTGTTTTACTAACGACTTCACTGGCCCCAACTCCTCCCCCGCAAAGTTGCTCGGACAGAAGTTGGACAAAAGAGTCTGCCAATTGCCTTTCATTTATCATCATATTTCTTGCGTTTACCGCACACATTTCACCATTCGGACGTGTCGTTTTGGCCTGGCCAAAATGGAAGAGTCTGTTTCTGTTTCAGTTTCAGTTACTGTTTCTGTTTCTGTTACTGGCATTGGATTGTGACCCACTTTCGAAGCCTGGCTGGCCATTCCTCATTTCCCATTTCTCATTTTACATTTCACATTTCGTTGCCTGGCGCAAATTCAAACAAATGCATTTTTGCGGCAAGCACTTGGCCAAGTTTTCGTGTTTGTGGCCGAAAGTGAATGTGTATATGATGTGCCTTGTGTCTTCTGATGGCGAAAAGAAAGCCGTTTCCTTGGCTTACTTGGCTTTCACTGGCATCACGTTTTTCCTGCCTAACCAAGCACACCGACTTGCTCCGGTCACCCCGCCCACTTTTCAGACCCCTTCCTTTTATTTTTTTTTTATTTTGGATCCCCCCTCCACACTTTTCGATCTCCTCCTTCATTTTCAGCTTTATTGCTTCGCCTGCCATTGCACAGATGCTGTAAATATTTTCATAAGCACGCACTTCGCTCCCCGGCCTTATACTACTGATGTGCAGGTCCATAAACATTCTGGGGCCCGATTATATCCATTACATTAAAGAGGGCGCGGCTCGACTTGAAAAAGGGTGCAATTTATTGAAGTTTTGCTATACCCACTTATTCACAAACCAGGAAGTAAGATGCGTGGACGCAGACAATGATTGTATCATTTATCAAGCTTATTTATTTCAATAAGGAAATACTACACGATACTTTATTATTAAAAGTCCTTAAAGCGAATCTAAGATAAATAAAAGTTCCAATTAATATAATCAAAGAACTGTAGTAGTATTCCGAGCTAAAGAGTTCCTTAGTTAAATATATATGTTAATTGAAATACCTAAGAACCTTGTTTAAAAATATTAATGAAGCCCGAAGCTCACTTATCTTTAAGTGTTCCGTACAACAAAGTCAAGACCACCGAAACAGAAAAGCGTTGGAAACAAAAATCAAGTTATTTCCTCAATTTTTTTAGTAAATACATATTTATATGTTTATTTAAGTGGCCCGAACAGCACAAAGTATGGGTGCACTTTGCCTTTGACATTGAAACCCCAGCTGATAAGAAATAAAAACTGATAGCTAACTCAAGAGGAACTGACCGAAACATGCATTGAGCTTCAAGGCGTCAGGGTCAAAAGTTTATATTTTCAATAAGCGAAAACTTTTGGTATCAGCTTGCTCAATTTGCTTTAATTAATTTGTTCGATTAAGGTTTATGCTTTATAAATTCACCAGCGGTTCGCTATCGGATTGAAAAATAATCAAAAATTTCCCATCAATAGAGAATTATTTTCTTGAGCCCCACACTTGAATTATTTATTTATTCTATTCTCCACTGCAACTGGTTTGCCACTCTAATGAACTGTTCAAATCGAATCGAGTCATTTGCATAATGATTACAATCCGTAAAGTATGTATAGGCATGCAAAAAATCCTTCAATAAATTTTCCACTCCTCCACTCAGTCAAACGAAATGGGATTATGGCTATTTATTTTATTTATTAGTCATGTACTTTGAATAAATTCAATAATTGCTCGCAAAGCCTTTTAATTTATACACGATATTATACAAACGTCTGTTGGTAATTCTGTACTCGCTTTTCATTGGTTTCGATTTTTATACCCGTTACTCGTAGAGTAAAAGGGTATATTGTATTCGTGCAAAAGTATGCAACAGCTAGAATGAAGCATTTCCGACCCTATAAAGTATATATATTCTTGATCAGGATCACTAGCCGAGTCGATCTAGCCATGTCCGTCTGTCCGTCTTTCCGTCGGTCTGTCTGGATGAACGCTGAGATCTCGGAAGCTACAAAAGCTAGAGAGTTGGGATTACCCACACATATTCTTGGGCTTCCTACGCAGCGCAAGTTTATTTCAGCCGATGGCCACGCCCCCTCTAACGCCCACAATCGCCTAACGCCCACAATTAAGCGATTTTAAAAGGTGTCTGGCGCACACACCTTTAAAGATTTTGGAAAAGTATGCAGTTTTATTGTGTTTATTAATACCTATCGAAATGTAGAAGAAATTTTTCAAATCGGACCATTCGTTAAAAAGTTATGAGCGATCATAGTTCTCCCTCGCACTCCCTTTAGTTAGGTAAAGGGTATCTGATAGTCGGGGCCCCCGACTATAGCAATCGCTCTTGTTTCTTTTGTTTTTCCTCTATTTACATTTTGGTTGAAAAATCATTAAATCGAGTATTATTGAAACATTTACATTTTGATGGCCACAATTGAACATGCAAATCACGATTACACAAAAAAGTTAATTTATTTTGGTCTCGGCTATAAAATATTTAATTGAGAGGGGGAAATTAAAAGCGAAACGCCAAATAGAATTAAGGAATATATGTAATGTGTGTATAAAGGCAACATTTTATAACAAGCAAATAAATCTCTGAAATGAATAAATGCAAATGCAGAAATAAGATTATAGAAGCAAACAATAAATAAATTTAAATTAATTTGTAAAAATATTATTTTTGTATTATTTTTGTTGAATGGCATTCGTTTGCTTTAAACTGCGGTAATTTCCTTTGGCGTAACTTTAGAACCGCAAAACCACACGTCTTCGCGAACTTTAAATCAATTTGCAACTTAGACCTGTTTCAAAGGGCCAAGTCTCCCAGCAAGCCGACACTCATGGTTATTCAATTGCCTTGCCAAAAGTCAACGTCATACTCAATGCCCTTGCATGCGCCTTCCCTCCTACTTCCGACCCCCTTCCAAACCCCTTCCAACCCCCTTCCCAGGCAACTGAAGTCAACAGAAATGCTTCATTAATTGCTGCACACAATGGAGCAGCAGAGGATGGGCAGAGGCGGAGCAGCAGAGTCAACGAAAGCGCTCCCCGGTCTGCGCTTAATTTGCTGCCTGCTGAGCCGGCGACTTCGACGTCGCCTTGTCGGGAGTTATAAATATGCAATTATGTGCTCGGCCCAAACAACATTGTGCTCGACATACCCGAAAGAAGAAACTTTTAGCTGCCTTCCAGCTATCGTCATTTTATCCCACTCCGCGCACTTTGCAACTGCCACTTGGGAAAAAATCTTCTTTAAAATAACTTAATGCTGTAAAATATCTTAATTCTGTACTAAATAACTTACAATTGTAAGGGAAATATGCATTTTTATCATTATAAATTTCTTAAACTATAATTCTTAGAATTTAAATTCTTAAAACATAATTCTTTTTTTATAATTATAATTTAAAGCCATATTTTTTCGCAGTGCGGTCTTATGCTGCTACTTCGAAGCTGAGATCGCGGCCGGCATAAACAAATCTTGTTACACAAAGCTTTTTAAATATTTCATGGATGCGCTCGTAAAGTGCAGCGAGTGAAAAGGGGAAGGGGTTGGGAAGGCGTTGGCGGAAATGGGGTATTTTGTGAAGGCCTCCAAAAGGGGAAGGATAAGAAGGGGGAGGTGTGCTACTGGCAGTGGGCAAACTTTATTAGGCAGACCATTCGAGCATGCAGCGCGGGTTTGGGGGAGTGCAACTAATTAAACAGCTGGCAGCCAGCATCTCCTCCTTCGAAATCCCCTTTGGCTCCCCTTTTCTCCACGCCTCTGGTTTCTCCGTTTCCCAGGGAACTTTTTAACGCGCTTATCTTGGGGCCCCCTCCCATTTTAGATCGGGGAAAAAGGGGGTTTTTTCTGTTTGCTTAACAAGTTTGCCCATAAAGTTTTGCCCAACTGCCACATGGCATTCCCACCCGATTCCGCCCCCCTTTTCGCCGCCTGTGTCCCTGCCATTCACACACACACACTCACACAATTTCAGTCTTTATTGTCTGGGTGAAATTTTTATTCCAGTTTGCTTCTTTGTTGCACTTTTTGTAACCAAATTTGGGACTGCAATGAGTGGGACTTTGACAACAATAAAAAATATATTTATTTTGAAATCTTAAAAGCGATCTTAATAGGCAGCAAATTTAAAAATAATTTGGTATTACAATCATTAGGGTATTCCCCTTTCGGCTTTAGATTATTTATAAATTTTCCCCCCTGGCTGTGACTTCAATGGCCTGCCATAAACTCTTTTTCGCCGCCCTTTCTTTCTCCTTTCTTTTTTTCGAGTTTTCTTGAGGAGAATGCAATGAAGTGAAGCAAACCAGAAAACAAAACGCTTTTTTCTCGGCATTTTCTTTGTGTGTGTGTTTTGAACTCTTTTGTTTTGGTCTCCGCACGTGAGCGAGCGTTTTTTATAGCTCCTGACTGTTGTTCAGCATCCCATATTCCGCATTTCCCCCCTCGATTTCCACATTTTTTCCGCGAGTCTGGAGGTTTCTCCTTGGGTGAATGCACTTTATGGGACTTGCGGTGTCCGTTATTGTTGCAGTTGCCTCGCCTTTCGTTGTATTTTCCATTCAGGGAAAGGGGCTCCCCAGCTGAACCCGACTACCCGAGTACTTTGACTTATGACTGACTGACTGAAAGAATGACTAAATGACTAAATGACTGAATGACTGACTGGATGAGCAAAGGCACGGGATGTTGGACAGCCTGGCTCGTGCTCATTAAACTGCAAATCTGTGTGTGCAAGCACTAAAAAAAAATATATAAAGTTTACAAATCAGAAACATATAATATAAGAATGACCAATTTTTAAACATTTTAATACATTATTTTAATTATTTATTTTAGACATCTGCCTTTAATGAATCATTATTCCATTTTAAAGTTTTAAATTGCTGGCATGTATAGATTTTAATTTTTTTGCCTTAAAGTATACCTACAGCTGATTAGTTATAGATAATTATAAAAAAAAAGTTTTTCGTATAAAGCAGAAGGTATGGTAATAACCTATTACTTATAGGTCTAAAAATTTATAAAAATACTATTGAAAAATACTATTGAAATATACTATTGAAAAATACTCTAATAAATAAAAAATTCCCAAGGAAACAAGGTTTTTGGTAAATACTTTCTCACACTGTGCCAGTTACCCCCTTTCGTTCACCTCGTTTCCCCCAACTGACCTTCGGTTTTTGTTTGCGCAATAATTCGCAAAATGCAAAACATTTAACGCAAATTTCGCGGTTAGCCGAGGCGATCGTTAAGATGCGCCACACAACAACTGCGCCTCAAATCGGGCGGAACTGTAACGATTTTTGTGCCCGGCCGTAAATGCATTCAAAAATTTTGGGGTGCTGCCCGGGGAGCGGAGAGGGGGGGGGGGTTTAAGGTGGGTGGGCGACGTGGGGTGCGGCACGGATCATAAACAATTCAATGCCTCGAGTGCAACGACGCAATGATGTTGCTGCTGACCCCAACCACTCACTCGACAACCCCACTCACCCCAGACCCATTACAAAAAAAATATATGCACAAACTTGTTGACAGTTTCCGAGGCGCAAATATAAATTTCAACCAGGCAGTCTTTGTGCGCAGTACACGATAAATAAAAATGATTATAAACTTCAAAAGTAGCTAAGTATTATTTAATTCAATATTAAAATATTATTACAATATTATTATTACAATATTTAATTCTTTGAAACTTATAAATGTAAAATAAATGGAATAACATGGCTCAATAGAAAATTTTTAGTTTATTTTATGTAATTTTTTCTGAATTTTCTATAGTGGGTTCACAACAGGGGGGTGTGATATTGGCTGTCGGTGGGAGGTACTTTAAGTTGAGCAAGCCGCGTGTCTGGAATTTTCAATGAACAACACGCATACGCCATGGGGTGCGCTAGTCGAAAAATTCTGACCAATGCCTCACCGCATTTATTACAAAGCTAAAACAGAGACGATCGAAAAAACGAAGAGCGTGTTTGCCACCTCGGAAAGAGTAATAAACGCTGAAATTAATAAGCCAAAAATATAGGTAAACAGGAAAGGCATTGTAAAAGAATGGCTTGGAAATTTCCGATTGCACATTAATTATTTCTTGTGGGTAATTTTCCACGTTTGAGCGTGATTTGAATTTCAATATCTATTATTTTTTTAAGGTTATTTACCTAATTTTGTAGGCGGTACGCAAATATTCCATTTCTTATATTACAATTTAACACAACTTAAAAACTTTTCATATATGCCTAAACAACTACTTGTTAATGAAATTATAATGACGAATCACAAACTATTTCTCAAGAAATTATGGAAAATGATTATTGAACGCCTGTTTGGGTAATGTTCATAGTCAATTTGAACCTGATTTGGCCCCTTAAGATTTTCAATCCGCACTTGGACACGGAACTTGATAAGAATCCTCTTCTATCTTCTATAAAAGAATAAACCTTGGGCTTTGTCTACTTACACTTGCTCTTGGGGGTTGAATGCACTGAAAGTTGCTCAAGATAAGCTTCGAATAATGGCTAATTAGGAGAGTCACCTATAAAAACCAGTAAGTGAAAGGAGAAGGGGAGCCCAGGCCTTCAAATGATATATGATGTTGAACCAGGCATAAAAGGCTGAATGTAAACGATAGATCTTGTACTCAGTGGCCAAGTTGCTGTTGATTTATTTAAAGTAATAGCTTTTACAAGGCTTGCTTCTCTAATTAACAAACAAAGAGACAATCAAGGCAGTTCATTACGTTGTATTTTCCCTCCTCTTGCTTTGTTTTGCAAATTATGTTTTCATTTGTGTTTTTCAGCTTTTCACTTGGACGCCAATGACAAAATGAAATTCAACTTTCCTTTTTAAAGTCAATCAATTCAAGAGTCGTAATTAAATATTTAAAATATAAAATTGTCAGAGGCAGCTGCAATTTATAATAAATCTTTGTATTCGTGGGAGAGAGGCTGTCCCTGACTTTGAACTTGAATGCTGGAATAAATTGATGTACTTTTATTTGTATGCTATTTGGTTGGGCTACAATGCTGTCGATTGTTTCTTTTTTGCCTTTTTGATTTTGCCTCCTTTTCGCATGTAATTTAAATTTATTTTACAAGCCACCGCTAATGAAGTCATCGGAGCGAATCGTTGAATTGCGTAAGTCTAGACAAAGCTTTAGGGTGGAGGCAATTACTGGGGATTTCGGGGCTACGAGGGAGTGGGAGAAGGCCATCAAACAGCATAGCAAACACGAACATTAAACATTTCAGCTGAGTCATTTTCAGATAGTCAGCAAGATTCAATCGCCGTGCTATTGAGTATATGCAGATGGCAGAAAACTAACTTGAGTCTATAAATTACTCGATGTTACTTAGCATTTTTGAAAGTAAACATTAAACGGCCTAACTTTAAAGGAAAGCTAATGAAACTGGAGATAAAACTAGACTAGGCATTGAAATAATACTAAAAGTTAGGCATCATTTGGCCTTTTGTGAGAACAACATATGAAATGGGTTTTTATTACCACTTCAGCTTATCCAATACGTTTTATACCGATAAAAATACTTGTAACAAGAGAGAACGATATAGGCGGGTGCCCCGACTATCAGATACCCGTTACTCAGCTAAAGGAAAAGCGAGGGAGATGGAGATACGAATCTTTGATTGCTCCTAACTTCTTAATGAATGATCCGAATCGAACAATTTTTGGGTGCTAGATGGATATTAATAATCAAAACAAGATATCATTTACACTTTTACAAAAACTTTAAAAACGTGGGAGCTAGCCAGATCTTAACGTTAGAGTCTATTAGAGTCTGGATTCCAGACGACAACTCAAGGTTATAAAGTGTACAATTGATTTCTGTCAAGTATCTTCTTCCCTTTTGCGCTCTGTTTTAAATGACAAGGTGATTTTGTGATCAAAAACAGATAGCTGCGCTTTATCTGCCAACCCAATCAAAGAAACTGATAACCTCAATTTATAAAAATATATTTAAGGCGTCACTGTATTCTGCCAACTGTTTTGAGACCGCTTTTTTATCGTTGATTGACTACCAAGTGATTCATGAACTGATTATATTCGAACATACGTCTTTTGTTCTGGATGATTCAGTATTTCTTTGTCTTTTAATCGGTTTCACGATCCAATGAATTTGCCACTGCCATGGCTGAAAATTCTTTTATCCAAGGGCTTAATGCAACGGCGCCACAATCACCATATCAATTATGCAACTCATCAGACAATTAATAATTCAGCTCAAGTAGACAATAACTCAATTAGGAACGGAAAATAATTTTTGAAAAAATGTGCAAACTGCAGGGGAATGAATTGCATTGAACGGCCATTGGGGCGTCAATTGCACAATAATTGAGTAGAAACTTGTCGCTGGTGCTGGGCTTTTCAAATTGCATTTGGTTTTCGATTTATATGCCTGCCATATCGGGCAATGCAATTTCGATTGCAATTGCAAATATATTTTTAGTTTGCCGTGCTGCGTAACTTGGTCAAAGCTAAAATGGTTGGCAAATCAGAAAAAAAAATGAAATAAAACCAGGGTAAGGTTGCGGTCTGAGCAGAGAAGACCTCGAAATCACTTCGCCGGAATGCTGCGAATGTTTCGTTTATTTCTGCGCGAATTTAACCATTTCCCATTCGCGGCGGCATATTTGTTTTCGGCGTAATCAAAAGCCAAACAAAGTCTTTCCGCTTTGGCCACCAGCCAGAAGAGAAATTCTCAAACATTTATTGCCGATCCGAGCGCTTCAATTAATGGTGTGCCCCGGCATCCACTAAAATTCAGAAACCGAAAATGAACGTAATTCGGTGAATTATTTATGGAAAAAACACACGTCTCAGTTATAATATGTTTGCTCTTAATGGGAAAACGCGAGGAAATGCAGGAATAATACGATTATGTCATTTAAATAAATTGCGGAACACTAATTTGAATTTTATGAATCATTCAGGAGAATTTTAAAAAGTAACCATGAACTTGCTAGTGAAATGAATGTGAATTCTTTTATATTCAATTTCTTTTAGATTTGTGTAATATTTTTGTATCAAAGAATCTAAAAAAAAATTAATAAAAAAAGCTAGTAAAGCAAACTATGTATTACAAATGCTAGAGCCAATTAAATATTAAATCAATACCTGCTTTCTGTAAACAATATCGAACAAAGCCACAACTAAATTATTAATGCTTTCAGCAAACGAATCTCTACACTCAGAAAAAAAATCGCCCTTAATTTTAGAAAATCGCCCGTGATTTTAAAGCGCCATTGAATTAAGAAAATTTTTCTTGATTCTAGAAATTTTTTCTTAAGTTTATGGAAATCCGCCATTAATTTTTTTTTAAATCGAATAAGAAGAAGAGTCGTTGAATTTTTTCTTGGATTAATGGCGATATTTTCTTGGATTAATGGCGATATTTTCCCTACTGTTTTCTTGAGTTAATGGCGAAATCGCCTTTGATTCTTGAAAAAAAATACCTATTTTTCAGGAAAGTTGTGTAATTTTTTGGTATTCTAGTATGGTGGCCTAGCTGTTAGAGGCGTCCGGACACTAAACATGTGCACAAAAGTCGCCGCGGAAACCGCGGTTCGACTTCACGCAGGGACGAGTCTATTTTTTTTTTTTTTTTTTATAATTAGGGTTTTGTTTAGTATAAAATATTTTCAGTTTTGGTTTTCTTTTCACTGAATTGTTAAAACTATTGTTAACAAGATTTAATTAAAGTAATTGCAATTGGTATACCAATAATTCGACCGGTGACACTTCATGCATCTTAAGCCATTGCATTGCAAGAAGCACGCGTGGCCGAGTGGTTAAGATGTCTCTCTATGGTGTGAACGGTCTCGGGTTCGAGTTCAGGTCGAGGTATGAATTTTTCCTTAAGTCTTTTATATGTTTACAAAAAGTTTTTTCTGTACTTAAAATGCATTGTAGTTTAAAAACATTTATAAAAAATTTGAATTTAAATTAAATAAATAAATAAATAATAATAATAAATAAACAAAAATACTTTTTTTTCTATTTTCAAGAAAATTTTTCTTAATTTTAGGGGTTTTTGCCGTAAAATGCAGAAAATTGGTATTGATTTTAAGAAAGGCAAAACCGTATATTCAAGAAAATTATTTCTATAATTAATGGCGAGTCGCCGTTGGATGAAAATCATAGGCGATTTTCTTGAATCAATGGCGAATTTCTTGAATCAATGGCGATTTTTTTTATGAGTGTATTAATCCGTTCTTAAACTCTCATTCGCGTTCAAATTTAATGTCAACGCTTTCGGGCGACCGCAAATATTGTAAAATGAAAATTATTTACTCGTGCAGCAGATGTTGAAATTCCGCTTCAGTTGACTTTTCGGTTTATTATTGCATTATTTTTTTTTTGTGACTTTATGCGGCTTTTAATTTTTATGGAAATGTTATGAAACAATATTTTCATTGATGCTGTGAAGGAGTGAGAGTTAACGATAAAGTCTGGGCGAAAGCAATTCATTTTCCATATTTGCCATCGGAATATTGCGTTTTTCATAATTTTTGTAAATTGCTGGCCGTCCCCCAACGAAAACTTAACCAAACTGAACTGAACTACTCAAAAGACCGTAATCAGTCACAATTTGTGCGGCAGCTTGCACAACTCGGGCGATCAGCTCAAGTGTTTCCATTTGCAACTGGATTGCAATTGCAATTGCATCAGCATCAACATCAATCAGAGTTTGTAGCTTTGACTTGTCACCCACACTTTCCATGGCTATGGACATCTGGAGGTGACTGACGGATTTTCAAAGTACCTATATACATAATGCCTTCCCATATTTACTTACAATTCCATACTCGTCGCGTTGTTGTTCCTTTTAAGCTGTTTACTAATTTAAGCACATTTGCTCTTTGTTTATTGCAGGTAAGACGAACAAATTTGTGATGGATGTGAGTTGGTCCAATGACAGTTCAAGTTCATGTAACTACTGATTGCTGGTATTTGAGTAAGACTATTTTATCTATAAATAGGCATCTGAGATATTGATTATAGCGTAGAGATGCGCTCGTAACCAATTTTCATTGACGTCACGCTCGCTTCACGAACTAAACAATCACTTCACGCATTCTAAATAACTTGAGCACTTTTTACTCGTGCCTTATTTTAATTTTAAAGACGACCCTGAAATTCTAATGTAAAGCTTTGTAAAAAAATATATTGTGCTTTTCGAAAATAAACTGAATACTGGAAAAGTTTGAGTAAAGGGTAAAAATAATAATGTATTACCTACAAATCATTGGAAACCTTAATAAATACTTGATAAATTAATAAAAAAATATTAATTTAACTTGTCAGCTACTCAAAATATTATATTAAAATTATTTTTTCTCTGTTATCTCTTCAAATTTCTAAGTTGACATTTAGTAAATTTATTCTTTGACGTATTTACTTAATCCCCATTAAATAAGGGGCTCGGCTCAATAATTGTCTAAGCTAAACTGATGTTTAAATTACCTGCTCAAGTGCAAGTAATGCAAATTGCCAACGATATCCGCTGAAAATTTTCCACATGAAAAATTTGAAATTGATTTACGACTTGCCATTTCCCACGAACATTTTGAGCAATGATTTGCGTGGGGCCATTCATCAGATAAACTGAGCCACATTGAGTTAAACAATGCCTTTGGTTGCAAGCCTAATTCATATGGATACAATGGCAAATAGTTTATAATTGATATGCCAAATAGTTTATAATTTATATTTCGGTTGGCATTATTCGTACTTCTTCAGGTATAAATAAGCCGTAAATCGATGTTGGGCAAGGACAAAGTCCTAAAGCAGATAGTGTTGTCCGGGTAATTTTCAAGTTGGTTAAACATTTTCCAGGTATACTGGTGGAAATGTTTCAATTTGCTTAAAATCTGTTTGGTCAACTAACAAAACCCAAGCAAACAACAACACAACCGACCACGGGCAGATAAGTACAGTGCGTTTCGGTGTTTCAGGAACAGTTAAATTCGAAAATGTTGTTATAATTTAAATCTTAAATCCCAAAACTAAAAATATGGGAGAATTAAATATTTATTTTGTATGTGTTTACAAACTATCAATTATTTTGTAGAATAAATTAAATAATATGAAATATGATATGATATATAATATATTTAATAATATATATGAAATTAATTTTGTTAGTCTAGAAATGAAAGAAATCAATGATTCTAATTTATAATAAAAAAAACCAAAAACTATATATTTGAAAACTGTATTTTTAAACAAAAATTTAGATTCTTAAAGTTATAACTTTTCAAAAATCAATAATTCCTCTAACTTTTAACTAGAATTAAAAAATATTATAAATATTTTATGCTTTAATAAGATTTAACTTTAACATCATTTGAGTTCTTTTATTTCGAACCGCATCTCCTGAGAATGGAATATCCGTTCACTTATGTTGATGAAGAGCTGTGAGTTGTGGTCAGGAGTCAGGTGCGTGTGTATTTGTATGTGCGAGTCCTGCCGCAAGGACGAAGAAGAAGAGTAGTAGCTGAATAAAACAGAATGCTAACCACACATGTGACAAAAATACATAGATCCTTCATCACACCCTCACCAACGCAAATAACAAATATGTGCTTTGCGACTTTTAACAGCAGGTCCCCGTTTTACGTTTGCCTCTGTGTGTGTGTTTGTGTGTGTCCTGCTGTCAATATTTTATAATGTCATGTGCCAAATTATGGTATCTGCGATTATACCGACGCTACAGCCACATATATACAGATCTCATACCCCGCACTTATTTACTTACTTTCCATTTGTTTGATTATCCCAGCGGCAGCCGTCATTCTTGAAATTCATTCTGTTTTCGAGATAAAAGAACATTTATGCACTTAATTGAATGCCATGTGATGTAATTGAATCTATGGGAAAATTAAGTGCTTTAATTAATTTTCCTCTGACTTATAATTCATACATACCGAACGAACATTGCTCATACGCCCCGTTGTGTGTGGGGTTCTCTTTGCGCTTTTTCATTCGAGAGTTTTAATTGCACATTTTTCAATTAAAAACTATGCATAGGGGTGCATTCGCATTTCGGGGGCGTGAGGTTGTAGATTTGTTTATGCGATTGCATTGTTTAATTGAATTTACTGTAACAAATGAGAGGCGAAAAACCAAACCAAACAACAACAGCGCCAAAAGTTCACAAGTGCAATTAATTTCGGGCTGTGTGTGTGTTTTTATTTTGCTTCGGTTTTTTTTTATTTTTAAATTTCGTGATTCCCCCCAGCTCGATTTCAGCTTTTTGCTCGCCCGTGCTTGCAGCTTTTATTCTCAATTAATTTGGCCAGCCATAAATCAGCAGAAAACGGTGACAATTTAAATGATATTTTTTGTTTGTGCCGGTTTTTATTTACTTGAAGCGAAAAAAGATGTGAAGTGCTGGCAAAAGTAAACTGTAAACATTGTGAAAACGTGTGTGAATTTTGTTTGAAAATATCTAAAAGTGCAATTGTCAAATAAATTATAGAATTTCAAGGGAAATGTTTGATTTAAAAATTCCCAAATTTAATTGCTTTGTGAATATTAAATTTTTGCCGAGACATCGCAAGTCTTTGTGGCTTAAACTTTGGCCCAACAGTTAAGGACGACTCAATTCCACTTTGATTCAAGCCTCAAAAACTCGACAACAAAGAGGAAAAACGCTCTTAATGTTGCCACTGGCAACTTTGCTCGTTCATTTTCCTCTGGCAAAAGTTTGTTTTTGTTAGAATAGTTTCGCTTCCGCTTGTGTCTATCATTCAGCTGCTGTTGTTTCATCTGTCTGCTCCTTTGCATTACATATTCCTCGGCTGCCGGAGGAGCCAGGATCTGTGCATCCGTCCGAAGTCCTTTCCCCCTCCTACGGCCATTTTATCATTCTGCCATTTTGCCATTTTATGGCAGTTTCGAACAGGAAATGTTAAGCACGGAAATCATGCGCGCCCGACTATGACAACGACAACGAAATGCTTTTCTTCAGCTCTTCTGCCTTTGTGCATTTCCCTGTTATCTGCCTGGTTTTGTCTCGTCATGCTGGCGACTTTAAAAATATATATGCATATTTTCAAGTAAATATATCGGCAAAAGTCGGCGATTATTTGAGTCATTTTAAGATATTAAATTATTCACATTTATGCTTCATGACATTTTCCTCTTTATGCTTTCTTCTCTTGTGAACTTAATAAAAGATAGCAGATATGTCTGGTTTTAGCTTGTCATGATGAAAAGTTTATATCTTTGTATATAGATAAGTTGTTCATGTCAGTATGCCATTTATTTATATTAAACAAGGTTCCTGTTGAATAAAAAAATTATCTTTTTTCAAAATTACTGACAGATTAACGAATCATTTACAACATTTTATAAATATTTTAAAGGGATTTAAAAAAATTATAACAAAGTCTAAATTTAAATCACTTTATTGTTAGAAAATGTCTGCAAATATTTAACTAAACCAATAAAGAAATTATTAAATCCCTCTATATAAAGCATATAACGCTTGCCTTCCATTCTGCTTTCGTTTTCGGCTTAATGGAAAAAGTGTGCACTTCTCAACACGTTGTAAGAATATTGAGTTATTTGAAAATAAGCAAATAAAGTCTGCTTTCTATTCAGCTTGTCAGGAAGCATAATTTTCAGAGTTTCCCCAGCCACCGCATGGCAGTTCTTTCATCGGGCCCCCAAAAGTTGTGCTATTGGCACTTTAATGGATCCACATGAAAGGAAGTTGAGTGGGCGGAGCGATGGGGCATCGAGAAGGAGCAGATGTTGCAAGGAAGTGCGGTTGCAAGATGTTGCTTTTGTGTTGTTTGTGGCTTTTAACAGCGACATGAAAATGGCGTCAGCTGCAGTGGAGCAAGTTCCCAGAGCCCCCAGCCAAGCTAAATAATCGGAATTGAGATTTTGTGAAACGAATGCTGATTGCCAGAGCCGTAATAAGCCTTGCGTGAGCCTTTAATTTGTGCAATTTCCACGAAACTCGGCCTTAAAGGCCGTCATTAGCGGGAGCTTGGGTGTTAACTTAAAAAGTTCTGACTTGCGGGGGGAAAATGGGGCGTATACTTAATGCACTTGCAACTCCCCTTCTCCTCCCACACACTTGTCTTTTGGATTGTAGCTTGTAGGTTGTATCTTGTTTATTTAATATTATACCATCTCCGCCTCTGTCTTGTCTAGACTTTCGAGTGTCTCTCGTCTTACCGCCCTCCTCCCCCGAAACGGCTTTCGAGGATTCGCGTGGTATCTCCGGGATCCACCATGTAAAATCTCATTTTCGAGGCTCAATTCCAGCGGGGAACTGCCGTTCGAATTGCAACCTGACTCGCTGCAATTCTTTTCAGGTGCCAGGTGAGACTGACTGCCTTATGTCACGTACTTGATTGCGATTCTATTGCCCCGACATTGATTATTGATGCACTGGCCCTTAACTTTGACTCCTGGCTGTTCGTTTGCCAAGATTGCCAACGTAGTCTGTGCGGGCGAGGTTTGCTGTTTTTGAAAGCAACTCTCAACGAGAAGCACTGGGGGTAAATTAAACTTGATTTGGCAAAGCAAATAAAAGTGCATCTAATGGGGAGACAGCTGTCTCTGTAAAGCATTGGTATATTTAGGGAGTATAAAGAAACTTTTTCCCATATTGGGTTTACAAAATAAAGAGATTTCATTTTAAATAATACCTTAATGAGGTTAACTCTGAGCAAGCAGTGCAAGCAGTCGCTTTGCTGCATGCACATATCCATCTCGCTCGCACTTCCTTCAGTTGAGTAAGGGGTACACTCATAAAAAAAATCGCCATTGATTCAAGAAATTCGCCATTGATTCAAGAAAATCGCCTATGATTTTCATCCAACGGCGACACGCCATTAATTATAGAAATAATTTTCTTGAATATACGGTTTCGCCTTTCTTAAAATCAATACCAATTTTCTGAATTTTACGGCGAAAAACCCTAAAATTAAGAAAAATTTTCTTGAAAATAGAAAAATAAAAGTATTTTTGTTTATAACTTTTTTTTTTTTTAATTTAGTCCGACTGATTTTTTTTATCACTTTTGCATTTAGGTTTGTGAACTAAGAGAACCTCTTTCCTGTTTTAATGCAAATCATATCGTGAAAATGGGGTAAATTTGTATTTATTTAATTTAAATTCAAATTTTTTATAAATGTTTTTTAATTACAATGCATTTTAAGTACAGAAAAAACTTTTTGTAAACATATCAAAGACTTAAGGAAAAATTCTTACCTCGACCTGAACTCGAACCCGAGACCGTTCACACCATAGAGAGACATCTTAACCACTCGGCCACGCGTGCTTCTTGCAATGCAATGGCTTAAGATGCATGAAGTGTCACCGGTCGAATTATTGGTATAACAATTGCATTTAATTTAATTAAATCTTGTTAACAATAGTTTTAACAATTCAGTGAATAGAAAACCAAAACTGAAAATATTTTATACAAAACAAAATCTAATTATAAAAAAAAAAAAATTAGACTCGTCCCTGCGTGAAGTCGCGGCGACTTTTGTGCACATGTTTAGTGTCCGGACGCCTCTAACAGCTAGGCCACCATACTAGAATACCAAAAAATTACACAACTTTCCTGAAAAATAGGTATTTTTTTCTAGAATCAAAGGCGATTTTGCCATTAACTCAAGAAAACAGTAGGGAAAATATCGCCATTAATCCAAGAAAATATCGCCATTAATCCAAGAAAAAATTCAACGACTCTTCTTCTTATTCGATTTTAAAAAAAAATTAATGGCGAATTTCCATAAACTTAAGAAAAAATTTCTAGAATCAAGAAAAATTTTCTTAATTCAATGGCGTTTTTAAATCACGGGCGATTTTCTAAAATTAAGGGCGATTTTTTTTCTGAGTGTATGTGATAGTCGAAGCACTCGGCTAAAGCGTTCTCTATTGTTTGTTTCTTAAGTATTCTCCGTTTAAATGATTGGTATGAAGATTATACAGAGTAGTTTATTGATTTTGCTACTAAACTGTTATTCAAGTGCAATCATTGAGATCTTTATGAGCAAGCCAGGCGTCTAATGAAATTTCCATTTGATGTTGGATTAAACGAAAGTGTCGCACTACGGCTTTTGTTCGACTACCAACCAACCACGAAGTCATTCGGTATTGTTAAAGTCTTAAATTGGATTTGGAAGCCTGAAATTGCTGCAGGCTGGGCTTAAAGCTTGACTTGGCAGCGACTTAATTGAGATTCCACCTTATGGCGCAAAACTGATTAATTTGTCACTCGTGTGAGTCCTTCGGCTTGGCTTCCAGGAAGCCGGGATGTCGGGATGTCAGGATGCCAGGGAGGCAGCCTTGAACGGCGAAGGACCCAGGACTTAAGCTGCTTATGCGGTGTGGCTGTGTGTTAATCCCTTGCCTGCTGGCTTCATCCTGCCGGACATGAGATATTGTCTTGCCTGTACCTGCACTCTTCTTCCCCCTTTTGTAAACCCTTTAACGAAGCTAATTAGACAGAGAATGGTGTTGCTCCCCTCTAACTTCTTATAAATATGACAAATATCACACATACGCTCCGCTGGTCGCCGCCAGTAGTCAGCACTTGATAAATCTTCCCCAAGCTGTTTGTGCTTGCTTTCTGACGTCAGCAAATGCGTGTTATATTCTCTTTTCGTACTTTTAGCTGTGATTACACAACTTTCTACTGTCATCGGCCAAAACGTATCATCGTTGAAACTTGATAAATGAATCGACAACTTGTGTCCCTGACTTTTCTTGGCTTCCTCCCTTTGCCGGTAATCGATGGAGAACCTGTCAGCCAACTGGTAGTTATGTCATGGCCAGACTGCAATTACAATTAACTAACTATTTCCCCCTAAGTGAGTGGGTGTAAAGCCCGCTACGAACAACAAAGCATAGCACAATTTTGAGGGCAACCTGTGTGTCTTCATATAATTCATATGCACATTTATATGTGTATAGTATAACGAACATTTGTGCACTTGCATGTGTGACCACTTGGCCAGGCTTAACCCCGAGTATTAAGTGGCCGTATGGCCCGGGTTTTGTTGGAGGGTCGCGAGTCTAATTAGCCGGTTACACAAACACACACACACGCACTCTTACACAACGACAGACAGCCAATTAAAATTCCCTTTTAGCCAAACACTGATGATGGCCAAAAGGTTGTTAACTTAAATTAGGGCCCCGGTCTAACAACAATTAATTGAGGCTTTGAAGCGGACTAATTTGTAATTTTGGGTAGCGAAAAACACGGAGAAAAGAGATCTCTGGATGGTATCTCAAAGGGAGTTCTATCGTTGGTTGCTCATATTCTATCATTCTTCAGTTTGAGGAACCAGTGTCGACATCAGAAAATCACACCACTCATAATATAATTTGAGTAAAACTCGCAACTAATTTTATTTTTTATAAGATTCATTCTTAATATATTTTCATGTATGTCATGTATTAATAGTATATTAATAATATATTAACACTGTTTATTAAGGTCTTAATTAGAATGCAAGCAATGAATAAATATTTCAGTTTTTAACAACGCATTTAAATTGCTTTCCTTTTTTTTGCAGGTTCATCGAGGAATTCTGGTTTTCTAGTGCTTTTGCTGGCCATTTGAATTATGGTAAGTTTTGCCATGGTTTATTTATTGATCGCCAGCGGTAATTGACTGAAATAATTCAGTGTTTTTGCCGCTCGCTCAGACGGGCTCTTCATTAATTCCGTTTTGGCCAATTGACGTATGTCAATTAGTTGGCCTGCTGATGTCGATGATGATGAAACAAAACCCCGCTTGTTGTGCGGGATTTTCGAATTGATTGCCTGATTTTTGCGTTGGAGATGAAGTTTCGTTGCATGTCATGATTGGGTGATTCGACAGTTTATCGTAGATACTTATAATTAGCAGGGGAGGTGCAGAATTAGTATGGAAAACAATTGTCTGCTTTGCACTCGGGGCTTTCATCAATCTTCGTTCGGCATTGTCTTCTTCCTTCCTCCGCTTAAATGGCGTTAAATGTAAATGTACAAAAGACAAATTTCGGGAATTCACAATGTGCGCCAAAGGCGATTAATTTTGCCGGGAGTCATGCCACTTGCCGCAGCCCAGAACTCAGGCAGTCAGTGTCAGCCGGGCGGCAAATGTGTCTTGTAGATGTCCGCCCCACCTCCCCCTCACCTTGCACCTAGGATCCCTTACCCACCAGCCACCGCCTCCTCGTCCTTTGACTTGGCCTGGTAGCAACGCTTATGTGGGCGTGGGCAAGCAATTTATCTTTCACTTTTTTCCCGGCGCTGCGGCTTGTGGCTTCTCTTTTTCGCTCCACTTTCCTGGCATGAGAAAAAATACATTAGAGAAAAACATACGAGCTTAATACCACCTGCTTGGTAATTAAATTTATAAATTAGTAGTTGGTTCGGGTTCTTCAGAATCGGACTTCTCATTAAAGATTAAAAGTGGTAAAAATCGTCTTAATCGATCTATTCGAAATATATATTTATAAACGTATCTAAACTTATAAAAAAACATTTAACAAGAAAATAATATTGTTTCTGTACACCCAAAAAAAAGTCCAAATATGAAACGATGAAAAAATTTTACATTATGTCATATCATTTTTGACACATTGCTTCTTTTTAACTTTTTCGAAGTCAGAGAATCTCCGAGAGATTTTGATAAAAACGATATGCTTAGAAATTTACCATGTGCACATCTATTTTATTTGGCTAATAGATGTTAAAAATTCCATTTCAATACTTCTAAACTGTGCTAAATTTTTAAATAATTTTAATATTCCTAACGCCATTTTAGTATGGGGTTAAATGTGCACCAAGTCCAAAACCCACGTTGAAAATACTTTTTCTCCGTGTATCTTTTTCAGTTTCTCAGTTAAGCTCGGCAATTATGCGTAATTCGCATTTTTTCGTTGCATACTTCGGTGCGTTGTGGGCCAGAAAGTTGGCGATGGGGTGTGGGTGGCTAGGCGAAGGCATGCCAAAAATTAATATAGCCACATACCTCGAATGGCGGACTGGCATGTGCAGCTTGAGCCAGCTGCGGCTTCTGTTTCTGCTGCCACCGTAATTAAGTTGAAATTAATGGAAAATTCCTGCAGGTTACCACCGAGTTCAGCGAAACAGTGTGGCCAAGATGGCAGTGAATGTAGACAGTGAAACAGTGTGACCGAAGTGAGAAAATATTGTTCAAAAACACATTTGTTACGCTGGTGATTTGCTTAATTCGCATTCAAATTTCTATTTTTAAATTGTTTGGCTCAGTTTAAAAGTTTACCCAATTTAAAATACATCCCCATATTTGATGCCAGAAGCGCAAACGATTTTCGTACATTTCGATTTATCTAAATTACCAATAAATGCGTTTTTCGCTTTGTTATTTATCAATTTGCAGGCCTGGGGGAATATTTTCTGGCACACTGGCAATGGCACCTGACCAGGCTCAAAGTGGGAAATCACTTAATTGACTGGATGGAAATGGGGCGGCAGATCCTCCAGAGACTTTTCTCCCTCCCTTCTGTTTTATTCTGTTTGCCCAGCGAGGAGTTTGCAAATTGAAATTGGTTTCCTTGTTGTTGCATTGGCATCGCAATGCAAATTCCAGTCGTGCAGTTTGTTCGATTAATTGCCATTAAATTGGCCTTGTATTGCTGAAAATTTAAGGGATTAGTGGCGGCAGCCAGTCAGATGGCAACCGTGGCAAATAGCGAAAGGCCCCAGGAGAATTTCCCGCCATGATGGATGCGAAATCTCAATCAAATTGGATGCCCGACTGGAGAGAGGGAATAACATAGAAATCCACTTAACGTGGTTATGCTCATAATCAAACAATATTCATTCATGGATCGATTTAATTGTGATCCATCGATTACCTGAATTCCTTAGGTCGTTCTTGTCCTTATCCAGCTGCCACAAAGGAAAACTTGTGTTTAGGCAGATTAAATTCCAAAGGGAAAGCCCTGCACAATACCAAATTCTAATCGGAATGCGGAGCCCCCTATTCCCTTTCGGCCAATGGCCATAAATCCAATAAAGCCGTAAATGCAAATTCGGTTGCAGCTGCCAGTAATAGGATGAAAATCGCAGAGGTACCTACCGTTTTTATAGGGAGTACTGGCTGTGGGTATATTGGTTTTATGAAAATATAACATGGATGAGAGGTTTTAATTGGGAAAAAACTACAAATTTACGTATTCGTAGCCTAGGTGTTACTTGTCAGATTGGCTTACTGGATTGTTCCTTAATCAACCTGCAGTTTTCTTCTCTAAACATTTCGAGAACAATTTAAGCTAAACTTAGCTCGAAGAAAGCCTTTGATTGCCAAGTAACCAATACTGATTGCTGATTCATTTTTTCCCCGCAGGCTTTCGTCAACATGACGCTGCCGTCGCCAGCCACGGTTAAGCTGAGCAGATCCTTCACCACAAGTCCCCTGAACGAGTGCAATCCGGTCCAGAATGCGGCCACCAATGGCGATGCCATCGATGCCAGCGTCGACGGGATTGCAGCCGACTGAAGTGCATCCGGTGCAACAGGTGCACGCGCATGCCACGCCCTCCAATCCGCAGGATATTCACCAGGATCGGAGTCCACACAACCATCACGCCAAACTGCCACCACTGGAACTGCTGGTGGAGAACAAGATCAGCTACAGCAGCTACCAGCAGCACGCGAAGGATCTCAAGAACCATAACCAGAACCAGAACCAAAACCAGAGCCACAATCAAAACCGATCCAAGCGGAGCTCCCTGAGCAGTCCCTCGTCCAGTGAGGACTGTGTGAGTGCTGCCAGGGCTAGTATTTTCGATGACGCCGCCGAGAACTTTGTGATCAATTTCCCCTCGGAATCCTCGGCCGCCTCGCAGCCTCTGCTGCCGTTGTCCGAAACGGTTCCGCTGCTCACCCACATCGAGGCCACGGTGGTGGACAAACAGCGCTCCATAAGGCTGAATAAGAATAGTGCCTCGCTGATATTTACCAAGAAGGAACTGACCCAGGGAAACCAGCATCATCATCATCAGCACAACCACCAGCAGCAGCATCAGCAAAGGCGCCAGCACCACAGCAGTTTGTACGGAGCTGGCAGGAAGCCCACCAAGCACCTGCCACCCACCAGAAGTCAGCACCAGAGGCGCAGTCTGCCGCTCAGCTATAACAACAATCTGGTGACCACCGCTCCGCTAGGAGCAGGAGTAGTTGCTGGAGCAGCCAAGCTTGTACCGCTCAAGCAGCAGCATCAGCACCACGGAGCAGGCCACACGGCAACACCCACGGCGAACGTCGTTGTTGCCGGTGGAGCGGGAGCTGCGGCTCCGTCCGCCCGCAAGCAGCTCTCCTACTCCTGGTACGCGCCCGTCTACAGTGCACTCGAGGAGGAGCTGGAGCAGGACTCGCGGGTGGGTAACCATTGCGTCTTAATTTTCCCTAAATTTAAATTTGATGATTTTTTATAAAATAATTTTTTAAAAGGAGAAAGTTTAGTATAATTTTATTCAGACTCTTGCTTAAAGTATTTAAAATAGATTTTAAAACAAGAAAAAAAGCTAGCTTCAGCCAGCCGAAGCTTATATACACTTGCAAATCGTTCCTATTTAATGACGAAATTTTAATTATGGTTAAATTTAATTCGAAATTCTGATATATTAAAAATAAGTCATATCCCAGAGTAGAAGAGAGTACAATAAAAACTAACAACGCTATAATTTATTTCCCATAATTTTCCCATTAATTTTTCGACCGTTCCTATGGCAGCTATGTAATCAAGTCGTTCGATTTTGATAAAATTAAATTCGAAATTTATAAAAGTTAAACCCAGTTCAGTTCTTCTTACGCAGCATTCCCAAAGATCCCGAGCCACTTACTAATTACCAATGCTTTACCCCACAGGACTCCTCGCCAATCCACAATCTGGCCAACACAAAGCAGCACCAGCGCTCCGCCAGCCAAAAGGCCTCCACCGCCCTGCATGCCTCGCCCCGCCACGATCACGCCCACGATTCCGCCGACGCCGAGACGGTTGCGCTCCTGGACACGCAGGCGCGCGGCAAAATCATCATTTCCTCGGCGAATGGCGACGCTGGCGGAGCGGGGGCAGGAGGTGGATTTGGTGGTGGAGGCGGCGGAGGATCTGGAAACGGCGGAGCACTGGCTGCGAATGGAGGAGGAGGAGATCTGGAGAGCTCACTGGGACTATCCGGCGGAGGGCAGTTGCCTCGACGGCGTCGCTTCGAGAACTTTCTCAAATCGCTGGTGGGTCTCAAGGCGAGCAGCAGTCGCGGAGGAGGTGTCGGTGGAGGTGGAGGCGGGGGAGTTCCGGAACGGGAACGCCCTGCCTCACCGGAAATTCGAATCACCCGCACGCCCTCCGAGCAGGATGTGGTTCTCCGGAATCCTTCTGGCCGTCAGCTAGCCAACGGCCAGGGGCGTGGCAGCCTGAGCATCAGCGGTTCGAGCAGCTCCTTGAATGTGGTCCAGCAGAAGATATGGCACATCATGCGACGCGAGGGCAGCGCCAGTAGTTTGCACCACGAAAAGTCCCAGTCCATTGTCCAGTACACGGGATTGCGCAAGTGTGAAACGGTCCTGGCCCTGACCCGTCAATCGCAATCGCATGGCCACGTTCACGGCCTGAGCCAGAGTCGGAGTCAAGGACACTCGTTGGCCGTCCATGGCGGCAGTGGGATCTTCAGCTCTGGTGGAGTGGAGCAAATTCGACCGCTCAATCGACTGCGTAACAGTGTGAGCAGCATGAATGGTGTGGGCACTTGTTCACGCTGCTCCAGCCTGTTATCCCTGGCTGCCTCCGGATCGCGTTACTCCCTGGCCAATGGCTTTGTGCCCCGGCCGGACTCGGCCGTCAATCATCTGGAAGCTGGAGGGGAAGAGGAGCGGCGAGGGACGCAGGAGCCGCACATCAATGTAAATGCCCAGATCAGACTAAGCGGTGGAGCAACTGCCAACTCGACCAGTCCCAGTCCGCCGTCCAATGTCACCACGGCCACTTTGCACTCCAGCTCCGGCAATGATCTGACTCTGAACCAGGAGGAGAAACAGCAGGCTACGTCAACGCCGGCGACAACGCCTACCGATGGACCTGGTGCCAGCGAATTGGGTCCATTTGGCACCAATCACGCTTATCCGCTTACCGTAAGCTCCCTGCTCTGCATGGCCAGTGCGAATCAAGCGGCCCAGGCTTGCTGCGTTCGGGATGGAATTGCACTGAAGCGACGTGAGATGCTCGCCTCCGCCGATGTCACGCCCTCGGTGGGCACTCCGGCTACGCCCACCACCGCCACTTTCCAGCCCTTCACCTGCAAGCTCTGTCTCATCGATGTGGAGGACGTGGCCGAGGCCATGGCGCTTCAGCAGTGCGGCTGCCAGTTCTGCATCGAGGTAAGTCCCATTTTTATAATTATATAAACGACTCAGAAATGTAAACATTTTAAAGCCACTTTTTATTAGAAATACCTTGTTTTTTTTTAAGTATTAATTGCTGTCGATTGTTTGCAAACGGATAAAGTAAAAGCAATAGTATTTGTACAGATACTGATGTAAATTTTTATACCCGTTACTCATAGAGTAAAAGGGTATATTTTAGTCGTATAAAAGTATGTAAAAGGTAGAAGAATGCGTTTCCGACCCTATAAACAGTCAATTTAGCCATGTCCGTCTGTCCCGGTGTCTGTCCGTATGAACGCTGAGAGACTATAAAAGCTAGAAAGTTGGGATCCACCATGCATATTCTTGGGGTTCCTACGTCTACAATCGCCTTAAACGATTTTAAAAGGGGTTTTGCCCCCACATCTTTAAAAATTTCGGAAAAAAATGCAATTTTGTTGTGGTTATTGATACCTATCGAAATGTTGAAGAAATTTTTAAAATCGGACCAGTCATTAAAAAGTTATGAGCAAATAATTGAGTCCAAGCAGTGCAAGCAGTTGCTTCTGGGGTATCTGATAGTCGCGGTACTCGACTATAGGGTTCTCTTGTTATAACTGATGTCATTCATGACTAGAATATTTTAGACATTTTTGCCTAATTACATTGAACCTTGGACATGAGTTCCATAATAAGACATATGTTAAAACTGGAATTGTATTAGCCAAAGCCCATTTGTCTCTCTCTTAAACCACAAAACTTTAAAAAGCGCCTAAGCAAACAGTAGATACAGAAAAATGTGTGCTATCTAAACAAATGGAGAAGTTGGCAAACAGAGGTTGAACGCTGTTCAAAAACCAAATTATTAAAGCTGCCTTGTTCACTTTTTGGCTCAACAAAAGTTGTTCAAAAACATAGAAAACACAAAAGGTTAGGAGGTGTTGAAAGTGATGTTTGCGTTAACTTTTCTAGACATCAACTTTGTTAAATACAAGTTGTGGAACATGCATCAGAATTTTAACTGATACCAATTACCAATAAACATGAGTGGAGATAAACTTTTGTGTTTTGTCAGGCCATTCTAATATTTCTGGCTTTGCCAATGATACGATTTTATTCGATAATAATTTCCTTTCGACTTTGCGGCTTAAGATAAAATTGTGATTTTATTCGCCAGCACCAGACATAAAAATGAGATGGGAAAATACCTCTAAGCCGCAGAAAGATTTTCCTGTGGCTTTCCCCGCTCCTCGTCCTATTGATTGGGCCCCCGCACACACACACACATATGTTCAGCTGCATATTTTAGCTTTCTT
Source organism: Drosophila pseudotakahashii (assembly GCA_035046095.1). Taxonomy (NCBI): domain Eukaryota; kingdom Metazoa; phylum Arthropoda; class Insecta; order Diptera; family Drosophilidae; genus Drosophila; species Drosophila pseudotakahashii. Next base: position 977,616 of record JAWNOE010000266.1, read on the forward strand.
ATTAGGATCTACTGCCCCCCCTTTTTCGCCCAGCCTTGCTCTCCTTTTTCTTTTCCTCCAGGTGCACCAATGGGGAAAATTGAAAAATGACGCACAGGCAGACGCAATATTTTGCAAGTGTTAGGAGCGAGTTGCTGGCTGGCAGCTTAACCCAAAGCCGAATGTTGGGCATAAATAATCAGAAAAGCCAAATGTATTTTCTGATATTTGATAACTCCACGTTTACAGATTAGGTTTGCACATGTTGCGGTGTGTTCTGTTTAAATTGTTGTTTAAATTCAGCCTGTTTTCGGTTAGGGAAACTGAAACATTTCCCAGCAGCTTAAATTCGGCTTAATTCAGTTTAGTAATCTATTTAAATACTATGGGATTTTGGTAAAAGGTTGGAATTAAATGTGTCCCATTTCCATTAAAGGCAAAGTTATTTAGGATTTGAAACTACAAACACTGAGGATTTGATTGTAATTGTATTTAAGGCTGAATTAGATGAGTATTGATTTATTTTGTATTATTATCTTATCTAAAAGCTCGTCATAATTGATAGCGATATGCTCCAAGGCCTATTAAAATGAAAGCTATACTTTAGTTGAGCTCAAATTCCTCGGGTTTCTTTGACCATCTTCTCGGCCTGCAGCTAACGATGTTTTTCTGGATCAGCTAAAAGAAAATATTAAGTTGCATTTGCAAAGCTAATCCACATCATCATCTGCATCTGCATCAGCCTCATTTATTCCCTCAATTTGCATGGCAATTTGCTCGAGGAGAGGAAATATGGAAGGAAGTCGTCAGCAAGGGGTTAATGCTGCAAGGTGACTCATCTGCGATGCTGGCTGGCTCAGCATTTCCTTACGTTTTTCGTCGCTGCAAAGTAATTTCAGCAAAATGCGCTGCGTATCCTGGGCGTCCTGTTTTCGTCCTGCTTTCGCACTCACAAAAGCCAAATCCCCGGGCTCCGGGACTCCTGCTGCCTTCACTTTACTTTGCCATAAACAAATTGCATTTGTCTTGAAGGGGAAAAGGAAAAGGAAAAGGAGAAGGGCCTGGCACAAATTGCATGAAGCATTTTAAATAATTAAGTAAATGATTGTGGAAGTGCAGCAGAAAACAGAAAGCTGCCAAGCCAAATGTATTCCTGTGTATTCGGCAGCCTGTGAATCTAATTTCGTGTACCTAATGTCGAGAGTAATTCTTTCTTTAGCATAAATAAATTAGGCAAAATTCACACGTAAGGCCTTCAAAGAAAAACACTGAAAGAAAGAAAAAAAAAAGAAAAAAGAGTTCCCTGAGTTAAATTCTATTTCTTTACTCAAATAACATATACTATTAACTATTTTTTCTATGAAACATTGGTTTAAGGATTAACGTGTTCAAGAATCCATAAATACTATACAAAACCATAACTAAAATTTCAAGAAGCAAACATTCCTACAAATGATACTTCCATTGCTGATGTTTACCTTTCTTCAGTGCAGTAAGGGCAAAAATAAAATAAACTTTCGGCAACAACACTAGACGAGGGCACTAAATAAGCGAGCTTCATTTTCTCGATTTGGTTGCTCCTCTTGTTGCTCAACTTGTGTGCAGGTGAAATTTATTACACGCACACTCGCCCGAACACCTGGATGGTGATGGTGAGACATGTCCGCCGGCAGGACGTGAGCACCTCGCCCCCGGCTCAGCTCAGCCCGGCTCAACCTTTCCCAGGAACTTCCGGCTACGTGTCTAATGGCTACAGATGTACTGCCACGTCTTCGTGTCCTGGCTGGGCACCATTTGTCAACCTTAAACTAAACTGCTGCCAGCCCTGAGGGCTTCCACTTTGTTTGCTCTTGTGGTTTTTCCGCTTTTCCCATCGCTTTCCCTTGTTTGAGCCGCAAATTATTGCCAAACATTGCTCATACGCAGCGGTGGCCGCATTCGCCTAATTGAAAACCAAACGAACGAAATTTCAATGCAAACAACATTTTCATTTGTTTGCCCAGTGCTCTTGTCTCATCCCGCCTTGATGTCCCCATCTCGCTCCATATACCATTTACGATTCACTGAGTTGACAAATTTTCCGTTCCTGGTACAGGGAAAAAAAGCAGCAACGGGAAAAATACTAGTCAGACATCAACAAAATGGCCAGAACAGCACAATCCTCGGTGAAAAAAAAACGATATTCCACTATGAAACGGTATGTCACTCTTATGCAGCATCATCATAATTCACGTTTAGTCTGGGGCGCACACACCCAAGGCAAATGGTTGATAAATGCTATATAAATTGAGTTTGAGTCGCTGTTCCCGGGGGAAAGTTTCGCCAGAGATTCATATCTTTATGGTGTTTCGCTTGGAGTCTCGTATTTGCCGCTTCCCCATTAATTCTTATCGCAGATGTGGAGAAACTGATGCTCGTTGCTTGACGTAAATAGTATTAATTTATAGTAAAATAAATAGGAAAACAGTTTTTAAAGGAATATTGGTATAACTAAAATACCTGTTGATTTTAATAACTATTAATATTTATAAAATAAAGGTCATCCACTTAATTGAATTCAAAAACAAATAAAAAACAAGATATAAAGCGATAATTAATTTGATATTTGATATATGCGGCATCTTAATTTGATTTGCTCGAAATGTAAATATGACGCCAGTTCGATTTTCGAATGTATCTTTCTCCCTCACTATTTCGAATTGAGAGAGTCTTTTATTGCTTCTTCCTCTCTTTTTTGAAGTTAGAGAATTTCCGTGAGAGAGAATTCAGCAAAATGATATTATTTACTATCTATTTTACTAGTATTGCATGGTAAAAAAGATATGCATATAAATACCAGATTTTTTTGTATTTCTCATATTTAGTTTACTCTTTTTAAAATTCTTCGATTTCCTTTTGCAACAATTTCTGTAGAGTGTGATTCGCCATCCTTTTGCTGCCCGCTCCACGTGCAGTTGAAATATTTTGCAACTGGCTTGCTAAGAGCAAACTCTTCACGTGGCACTCATAGTTCTCATGGTTGCCCCATCCATCTGCATGTTACATCACGGAGAAGGGAGGCCAAAGTGGTGGATACGAGCTGCTCCTCCGCTGACTGCGCATGAAAAATGGCGACGCTTATTAAACATGCTCGAATGGACAGCAACGCATCCTGATGACGAGGGAGTGGCGCTGGAAGAGCACTAAACTGGTAGAAATTTATGCACCAGCGATGAGGTTTAAACTCTGCCATTTGATGTGCCACCAGTGGGGTTAAAGTGGTTGGGGAGTGGTGAGGATTTTTATGAGCACCACCACCGCACCACCACCGCACCACCACCGCACCACCACCAGCGCTCATTAGTGTGCGCGTGTGTGTAATGAATTTAGAATAACAAGAGATCCTCCGACGGTGCAGTGGGTCAGGAGAAGTCGGACAAAGAGAGCCAGACCAAGTCGTCGTCTGGCCCCAATTTTCTGTCCCATTCAGCGACTTTGGAGGCCCACTTGGACCTGGAATCAAGGATTAAAGTATTCCCGGGCGCCACAAAGTAGGCAACTTACAGGAACTTATGCTAGTCGCTAGCTTTCTATCCAGGGATGTTATTATATTCAGCCAAGCTTGAATCAAATACTTGATATGGAACTTGGCATAACTGAAAATCTTTATAAAGCATATATTTTTCAAACGGTTATTTCTTTTATATTCATAGGCCCTAGCCTTAGATCATTAATTTGCATGTAAACTGCCAAGTATCAACCAATTTTAATTACCTATTTGTTATTTGTTTTTATCTCTAACGAGGTAGCAGCTGAAATATTTTTGTTTTGATAAAAGTTTCTTCCCACATCTGTCGTCAAATTCTTTGCTTTTTTTTTAACGCACGTGAGTGAAATGCTGCAGTATTGAAAAGACTTTTGCCTTTGGTTTGAGGGCGATTTCTATTTGTTTAGCTCACATTTCGTTTCTGCAGGGAAGCAGCCTCATTTTGCAATTTGTTTGTTGCTGTGTGCTGCAGCTCCTTTCATTACTGTATGCTGGAGGATTCTCCCGTTCTCCGTTTCGGTTTCCTTTTTGTGTTAATTGAGCTGCTCGGCTGCTGCTGCTGCTGTTCCTGCTGACTCTTTTCCGATGGCCACAAGCTGAAAAGTAAATTAACACGGAAAAAGCGAGCCTGAAACAGGAGCAGCAGCCAACCGACTGTACCGTACCATAAACGCTGCGTATACGTAATATGCTCTATATAGCGCACATGTGTGAATGGAATTTACACTGGAGTGGCAGCAGAAAGGGGAACCGCCGTCTGCGGTGGTTCTACATGGGATGGGGGTCATTCAAAGGGAAAAGCCAAGCGAAACAACACGCGAGCAATTAAAATGCTCAGCAACAAATTGCTATCAAGTACTCAAAATTCAAAAGAGAAGAGACAGCAGCCCTGCGAAAGAAAGGGAGGGAAGTATCAAATGGGGCAGGATTTATACGTAAACAAATAAAAAGCTGCCACAATTACAGAGGAGCTTGATTAAAGCTAGGCCGGCTTACGAATTTTTTAAATATCTTTTACTTAAAATTTCAATTTTACATTATTTAAGATCAATTTTACATTATTTAGATCGATTTTACATTATTTAAGATCAATTTTAATTCGATATGTGGCCAGGTAAATTTAACCTGGTCGAAAAGAGTACTTCATGTAAAAACGATATGGGTTTTGAATGACCTGAAATTTACATGGCCATATCGTTTTTACGGTAACATGCTTTTTTTGTGTGAATTTTCCTTAGGATGGAAACTTAATTTTTCCTGCCCATGACAGTGGCAATAAAATCATGAGAAGAGTTCATTGGAAAAATTTCGAAGGACAAGCCGCAGAAGTAGGATCAGACTTTACAATCTCTTTATTGTCCTTGGCCTCCCTTAATTTCGTATTTGATTTAGGAATTTATGAGAGACAAGGGCTGAAATGATTTCATTTAGATTTACTCCCGACAGAAATTGGCGCCCCATTGTTCAGACTTTTGCCATAGCCCACAGCCCATGCCATGTTGGGGTATCCCACTGAAAAGCCACTGAAAATTTATGACTGCCAGCGAAGACTGGCTCAAAACGAAGACATTCGCCGCGGGAAAGTGGGGCCAAAGACTCGCTGGGGTCTCGGCTCGTAATTGCAGTCAACATTTTAGCGTTTTCAAGCAAAGCGAGAAAACAAATAAAAATAAAAAGCAAAGGGGAGCACGTGACTGGCATAGAAACCATTGGGAGGAAGACCTCCAATCCCCAACCCCATCTCCTATACACCCCACCCTCACCCCCTTTTTTCTCTCTCTGTATCTGCCAGAAAAAAAATACTTGTAAAATGTAAATGTTTATGGCTGGAGAGGCGCGAGAAAAGAGCTCTTGAATTGGGCTGTAGCCATGGGTTGGAATGAGTGCACTGGAAAAAATTAAATAATAAATATAGGAAAAATAAATTTTTTACATATACTCGACGAAAGAATCTCAATACATTTCTATGGAATTAATTTACTTTATATGTAATGGAATAGTACACACTAAAAAAGTAGGGATCAAATCAATATGCGAATGGTAAATTTCCGGTATGCATGCAATACTGGTAAAATTGATAGTATATAATATCATTTTGACGAATTGATGAAGCAATTGGTCATCGTTTCATATCAAGTTTTTTTTTGGGGTGCATTAAAATAATTAATAATTAAATTAAAATCTGAATCTTCAAAAACTTAAAAAACAAGAATCATATAAATATAAAAAAAAAATTTAACTAATTTCTGTATATTTGATTTAAAAATAAATTTTAAAATATATATTTATTAATGGGTTTTCTTTTGCAGGACTTTAGCGACAACATGTAGTTGTAAATATATTAAACTACAGTTCGATTTAGTTATTCCATGCATTATTTCTGAGTGCATCAGATCCCCTCTTTCAGTTTTGGTTATGAACTTGTTGACGTTCGGATTCCGCCCTTCTCGGCAATGCAAAAAGCACTCTTGGGATGCAAAGGAGTGGCGAAGGGAAGGCGAAAGCAATTTCCGGTCGGGTCAGCCATTTTCCCTGGTCTGCGCGTCATTTCCTCCTTCTCAGTTTCCATCGGTTGTTGCTTCTTTGTAAGCGCATTTTTCTCGGCCAAAAATTAAAGTGTATTTCGGCCACGAGCATTAGGCTAACGTGTGGAAAATTGGGCAAATCCGTTTGAAAATTTAGCGCCTTATTTTGCGCTTTCTTTTTGTTTTATTTTCCGCTCATTTTGTATGCAAATGTGTGCGTCAATAATGAATTGTTTCTCTTTTTTGCTGGGTTGGGAGGAAAGAAATTGAAATTAGAATTTTGAGCTCGTAGCAAATTGGCTGGCAAATGTTTGCTTGCCCTTTGTTCGGTTTGTGGAGCGATTAATGCAGCAAATTGGCAGTGAAATTGCGGCCCAGTCGAGGGTCAAAGGTTGCTCTTCAGGCCACTTCACTTGCGTCCTGTTGTGTGTGTCCCTTTGCCCCTGTTTTGTGTATCTGATCTGGTCTGGACAGACCGGAAGTGTTGGGCTTATCGCAACGGAAGTGGACAGCTGCATTGGTCAGTTGGCTGGGCAATGCAGTCCTCGGTCCTGTAATCGTCGGTTTAGCCAGTTTAGATTGCTCAATTGCGAATGGTCAGCCAGGCATTCTGGCCAAGAGCCATCCGGAATGGAAGGCCCAAATGCTCTGGCCACTTAATGAGTGGCATGTGGTCGCTGGCATTCGCAGTCATTTGCGTTTGCCCATTGGTTAGGCCACTGATTGTTGTTGTTGCAGGGGGTTTTTCGGCTAAAAGTTGGCTTAAACAGGACCAAATCAAAGGCAGTTCAATTTGGGAAACTTTCAGCTAGCCTTGAACTTCTTGTGAACTCGGAACTCGCTGCGATTTCATCAACTTTGAACTTAATTATTACTTTCTGCTGAAATGTTAACCAACGGTATTGACAAATTCTTGAAGAAATGCAGAAAAACAGTTTAGTTGCTGACTTTTTCGATTCGATTTTGTGTAGTTTGCCTAGGGTCACCAAAATTTCTACCCTAGAGTAACCCTATAAAGTATATACATATTTTTGATCAGGATCACTAGCCGATCTTGCAATGTCCGTCTGTCCGTTTGTCCGTATGAAACTATAAAAGCTAGAAAGTTTGTCCTACGAAGTCCTACACTCATAAAAAAAATCGCCATTGATTCAAGAAATTCGCCATTGATTCAAGAAAATCGCCTATGATTTTCATCCAACGGCGACTCGCCATTAATTATAGAAATAATTTTCTTGAATATACGGTTTTGCCTTTCTTAAAATCAATACCAATTTTCTGCATTTTACGGCAAAAACCCCTAAAATTAAGAAAAATTTTCTTGAAAATAGAAAAAAAAGTATTTTTGTTTATTTATTATTATTATTTATTTATTTATTTAATTTAAATTCAAATTTTTTATAAATGTTTTTAAACTACAATGCATTTTAAGTACAGAAAAAACTTTTTGTAAACATATAAAAGACTTAAGGAAAAATTCATACCTCGACCTGAACTCGAACCCGAGACCGTTCACACCATAGAGAGACATCTTAACCACTCGGCCACGCGTGCTTCTTGCAATGCAATGGCTTAAGATGCATGAAGTGTCACCGGTCGAATTATTGGTATACCAATTGCAATTACTTTAATTAAATCTTGTTAACAATAGTTTTAACAATTCAGTGAAAAGAAAACCAAAACTGAAAATATTTTATACTAAACAAAACCCTAATTATAAAAAAAAAAAAAAAAAAATAGACTCGTCCCTGCGTGAAGTCGAACCGCGGTTTCCGCGGCGACTTTTGTGCACATGTTTAGTGTCCGGACGCCTCTAACAGCTAGGCCACCATACTAGAATACCAAAAAATTACACAACAACATTAACTCAAGAAAACAGTAGGGAAAATATCGCCATTAATCCAAGAAAATATCGCCATTAATCCAAGAAAAAATTCAACGACTCTTCTTCTTATTCGATTTAAAAAAAAATTAATGGCGGATTTCCATAAACTTAAGAAAAAATTTCTAGAATCAAGAAAAATTTTCTTAATTCAATGGCGCTTTAAAATCACGGGCGATTTTCTAAAATTAAGGGCGATTTTTTTTCTGAGTGTAAGAAGCTCAAGTTGGTTTCATCAGAGAGCTACGTCCCATCTAACGCCCACAATCGCCCTAATCGATTTTAAAAGATTCTGGCGCTCACACCATTAAAGATTTCTTAAAAAAATAAATTAAATAATGTTGTGTTTATTAATACCTATCGAAATGTAGAATCAAGTCGGACCATTCAATAAAAAGTTATGAGCATTTAATGGAATTCAAGCAGTGCAAGCAGTTGCTTTGCTGCATGCATATCTCTCTTTCCCTCGCACTCCCTTTAGATGAGTAACGGGTATCTGATAGACGAGGTACTCGACTATAGCGCTATCTCTTGTTTAATATTTGATTGATGTTACATTTTGATAAGGAAGTGCAAGAAATAAAGCGTTATATTTTATTAAAATAGTCTTAAAAAAGAACTATACAAACAAGTTATAAAAAAATGTTTTACCTATTCAATTCCCCTACAACCTCTTTTAAAAGTATGAAACTGCATTTAAATACATAAATGTTTGTATTAGGTATTCAATTTATCTGTTTCAGTTTTAAATAAACAAACTCTCGCGATAACCCAAAGTTAAACAGAACTTTGTAATAAAGTTTTAGAATGTTGCAAGTCAAGAAACACCAAGTCGGGAAATCACTTGTGCTGTTTGTCTTGCGAAAATGCTGGTAGCTTAACCTGTGGTGGCCCAGTTTGGCCAAATGCTGACGATGCCGCAGGATCTGATTGGAAGGGTAAATTCCGCTGACCGGGCTGAAACGGAAAATGTAACAAGCAAGGTATTGTGCCGAGCTGAATGGATTGTGGTAGACTGTAGATGATGTGGCTGGCATTGTAGCCGAGCGCTCTTTGGACTAACAACATGCCACAAATCTTCTGCTGGCCCAAAATGCCATTGGTTACTTATCAGCTAAATTCCAGCATTCTGAACTGCAATACCCGAAACTTTTACAAGGATATTCATACTTTGGCTCTCATATTTGATGACATGCAGCGCAGTTTGCTCTCTGCTCTTGCGAAACAAGTTGCAAACAAGCACAAAACTTTGGCCCCTCGGCTGTGGAAACGCAACAAAAGTTGTTCCTCGAATAGAAACCGCTACTTGCTATTTTCTTTACGACTTCTTTTAATATTTATACTTTCTGTTGCCCGAGATGCTTTTCGGTATCTTATGGTGGGACAGGCGAACGAAGTTGGCCGCACACAAAAGTTTAGACTTTGTCGAATCTAACTGAAAAATGTGGAAGGATTTTGCACCCTCCTCCTTGCGTGACACGAGCAAATAGAGAGCTCTCCCCCCAAGGCGATACAATGTAACTGCATGACTGTGGGATATATCATTTACACCAGTCAGATATTTGACTTTCGCCCTGCGCTCGCCGAAATTGAAAAACTTTTCCCTGCATCTGTGCAAGTGAGGATTGCATTCTCCAGCGTCTTTTCTTTTATTTTTAATTGACTAACTTGACTAAAGAGGGTCACGAACCTGGTGAAAAGGGCTGGGGAAAATGAATAAAAGCAGGAAGGAACGCATACGCGCTGTCAAATTGAATTCTGATTCAATTTGCGATGTCATCAGCGCCGTCAACGTTGCCAAATTGCATTTGCACATGTTACACGTGGCTGCCGCTGCAGTAGCATATTTTCCTCATTTCGCGAGGTGTCAAAAAAACGCGTTCACCTGTGAATTTGAATTATTCACGAAAGCCGTTGAGTGCGCCATATAAATTTTCGGTATTCAAGCTCTCGCAGGATCACAGGATATGTAGTTCCCACCCACGTTGCAAGTTTATACGGAATTGTTGCATACTGTTTTTCGTTAAAAGCAAACATTTCATAAACATGGTAAAGTGAATATCGCATTACAGACTCGAAATTCAACTCCAATTAGGTCAGAAACTGCAACTATGCGAAACATTTCATGGAATTCCTGCAGGCAAATGTTCAGTTTCTATTAAATCGGATTTCATAAATCACCACAAAATATACCATTCCATAATTTCAAATGGAGTGTTTATGATGAAATTGCAAAGAGAATTTTACATAAGAACTTTAGGGTTTTGCAACTGCAGTTTATGCTAAAACTACTTTAGTTTTATCTGTTTTAAGTAACTTATATTTTTGCTTCAATAAATATTTTTGCTTTCTCGACAACAAAATAGTCGAAATACTCCCTACAAAATATTTCGTTATATAGAAACGTTTAACTGCAGTTGTTATTACAAATTGGCAAATAAAAATTTCAAGCAAGGTTTTATACATTTTTAATCATTTTCTACTGCAACCCATGGGTGAGTTACAACAAATGTTTCATATTTATACATTAGCACACAGATTCTTCGGCAGCCAAAATGAAATTGCCATGTCACATTCAAGTGTATTATTCACTCATGCAAAATGTGCAAAACTAAAATTGCATGCTCTTATTGCAATGAATTTCCATCCGCATGAAGTGGTTTTTGTTCGGTATTGGAGACTGTAAATTAATTCAACTGCGTAAAATCGAAATTAAATGGCCATCCAATATGCTGAAACATTGGCAATCGGCAATCAAGTATATTCAAAAACTTGATGTTTGCCGCGCCTGACATCTGCGGATAATATTTCCTGCTGCTGGAAAATCAGTCTATTAAATGCCATCATTTCATTTTATCAACTGGCCAGCAGAGCAATCCCAAATTGCATTTAAATAAGCCAGCAGAATTTGTGTTTTTGTGTCTAGACCGGAAATGAAAAACGTTATTGCCTCTGCCACCGTTGACACCAGGTGTTCGAGTCCTGAGACGAGTTTTTCGATAATTCCCGAGATGTCTTTCATACGAAATGAAATGTAAACTTGCCCAAATTCCCCATTCCGGCCTTCCAAGTGCTTAGCATAATTTAAATAATTTTTTTAGCCACAAAAATGGCTCAAAAAGGAAGCCGAAAAATGACTTGACAAAATCCGCTTAAATTTAAACTCTCCCCTTCTCTTTATACCCGTTACTCGTAGAGTAAAAGGGTATATTGTATTCGTACAAAAGTATGTAACAGGGAGAAGGAAGCTTTTCCGACCCTATAAAGTATATATATTCTTGATCAGGATCACTAGCCGAGTCGAACTAGCCATGTCCGTCTGTCCGTCTGTCCGTCCGTATGAACGCTGAGATCTCGGAAACTATAAAAGCTAGAGGATTGACATTTTGCATGCATATTCTTGGAGTTCCTACGCAGCGCAAGTTTATTTCAAAATGGTGCCACGCCCCCTCTAACGCCCTCAATCGCCCTACACCATTTTTTGAAAGGTGTCTGGCGCCCACACCATTAAAGATATTGGAAAACTAAAAATGCAGTTTTATTGTGACTATCAATACCTATCGAAATGTAGAAGAAATTTTTCAAATCGGACCATTCGTTAAAAAGTTATGCCTGATCAAAGATTTTATATATCTATCTCCCTCGCACTCCCTTAGCTGAGTAACGGGTATCTGATAGTCGGGGCACCCGACTATAGCGTTCTCTCTTGTTTTTTTTTGCTGTTATCAAAATAGTTGCTGGCATTATCAGGGACTGGCATTAGAGAGCTGGTTCTCTGTCATGGACCCAGCATTTCCAATCAATTGAAATTCAATGCTCCAGCGCAAAAAGGGAGCGGAAACGGAAGTGGAACTTTGGACATGCAATTTAAATTCAATTTTACACACAAACAGCAAGGAGAGGGTGCCAAAAAGGAGCAGGTGGATATGGTGGATCTCAGTTCTGAGCTGGCTGCTGCCGGCTTTTATGACGATTTCCAACACGAATGGGTTTCATTCGATTTGGCCAGGACGTGTCGTAGCAATGGGGACAGTTGAGGGTCAGGGCGAGCAAAGGCTGCCATTATGTATGGGAATCGTTGGGGAGGTTTAACAATGGCTGTTACTCTCTGCACTCCACGTGATTATAGGGTATCAAGTATCTGATTTGACAAATCAGGCTTATAGCGAATAAATAGAAGGAATTCTGGTTAATAAGAATAATTTGGATATACCTACATTAACGTAGTAATAATAATACAAATTATTATTATATATTGTGTAGAAGTAGGACAAGTCACCGGATATATATATTAATATGTATACACAGTTATGGATATGTATTAATTTGTAGCATTTAAAAGAATCAGTTTTTATATAGTTGCCAATCTGGCAACTCTGGAAATGTTAAATAACAGCACCGGATCGCAGCCAACTTCACGTTATCTTATGTAAAAACCGACGCTATGTTAAATCGGGCAATTGCGAATAAGAACTAGAAGAGAACGTTCAAGTCTAAATAAAGTGTGCTTAATATTAAACCAAGTGCATTAGTTTATTCTACTATAATTGGAAGTATTAACAGGATGCCCCACAACCGACATGCCTTTCTTGCAAAAATGTTTTATCTTATAACCTCCTATAGAGCATATAAAATTCCCTATTATCTCTGAGTTTGGTGAGCTGTCACTGGTGTCCTGTTTCCATCTCCACGACTATCTTTATATCTTTAGCTGCCTCTGTCGCTTGTTGCGCTTGCATTTCAATTGACGACACCATCATTAAATTTCCAATGTTTATCCCCTCCGCCGCGTACTGAATTCTAAAAACAAACCGCATATACACAGTACATTTGTGCTATCCTTCCGCCTCCTCCGTTTCCTGTCGCACAAGGACTCGCAATATTATGTCGCAAACAAGTCACAACAGCAACAACACTGCTAAGCGGATTGGGTTTACTGCCCGCGTCCAATATCCTGGACACTGACAATGTTGTCCTGCTCCTTTGTGATGGGATTGACTTAATGCCGACTTGGCGACTTGGCGGGCAGCTATAAATAGATCAGACCACACATCTGCCATAGATTCAGGGAGATCCGGGCTTCCTAGCACTGGTAAATAATAACATTAGTTTGATAACGTAATCTCAGGTATTATTTTATCTATCAAATAATATTCTGACATATATTCAGAATTTATAAAGCTAATTATTTATTTAATACGACCATGAAATAAAAAAAGTATTTGACATACACACAAAAAAATTTGATTGGTAAACTTGACCAATGAAGATAGTAACGTAACTATAAAAATAGTTATGTGTATGTTGTTTTTGCTTTGGGTGTGTGTCTTTGATAATTAAGTGTATTTGTTGTTGTGAAAGTAACTATTTAATTGGTTTTTGTGATTGCGGGCTGTTTGACAATTATAACAGTTGATTTTACCAAGTTTTTTTTTTTTGTGTGTATGTACGTATTGAGGAACCCTTTTTTGTGTGATGCAATTTACTTAGTTTCTAAGATATTTATTCTCCGTGCATCAATTACCAATTGGCATTCAACACGTCCCCTGCCGCTGATGCCGCTGGCCGTGTAAATCAGGCTAATTAAATCAGAATGCGGCATTAAAAGTTTATGGTGGCTGTGGCCCAGGACACCAGAACATTAATGTAATCATTTGCCATAAATTTGCATTTATGACGCGTCTTGCGCACGTTGTCGTAGCAATTCATTTGCCGGTCAGCGATCCTGTCATCTCGGGACGCGGACAAGGACAGGAGGACGAGCTGGCATATTAATTAAAGTGTCGCCGCTAATGAGTTAGATTAAAGCGGGCAGATGCGCGTGTTTCCCGGCGTCAGTTCCTCGCTTTCATTCCGGGCGAGCGTGCGTGTAATTGGCAATATCTTCTGGCCAGGATTACCCCGGAAAGTCTGTGTGTGTGTGTGTTTGTGTTCGTAAGGATGTGGGTCCTGGGTCTGGGACATTCATTAACCTTTTAATGCTCGACATTCCCAATTTCTTGCAATTACCAGGTTAGGCGCAGAAAAGTATGCTACAATTAACTTGATTGCGATTGGCGGTAAAATAAAGGGCATTAGATATATTAAACATTTTACATTGTTTTTTTTTTAATAAAAAAAAAAACAAAATAAAATATATACAAATAAGCTTTAAATCATAATTTTAAAAATATTTCTACACCAAAAAAAAAATCGATATGAAACTTAGATCGATTTTACATTATGTAGTATCAATTTTAACTTAATATGCGGCCCCGTATGTTCGATATGCTCGAAATGAGTATTTCATGTTAAAACTTACATGCGCATATCGATTTTACGGCGACATGTTTTTCTTTGTGTGTAGTTATTTGTCGATTTGCACCAAGTTTTCTTTAAAATGTTTCATTAAATGACCAATTTGAATCTTTCTTTCAAGATTATGAAGTAAGGTACATTCCAGACCAATGTGTAAAGAAATAACATGTTTTTCCGTCTTGTTTTCTTTCCTTTGATTGAGCTGCTTTCTAGCGTAAATAATTTAAATTGACGAAACTTTTGCATTCAATAGAGAAAATCCTTGGACAAAAATAAACAAAAATCAGACGTTTCGTCTTAACATTCCATTTCGCTAAGAGTGCCAAAGGAAGGGAAGGAGCTGTTCAAGGAAGATGTATACAGCAGCCGTATATCAGAATTATTCAGCAATAACTATGGAAATGTTTATAACGAGCGAGTCATCTGTCTTTTTCCGAGGGCTGCAGCTGATAAAATAAAATAAATTCGCATATTAAATGTGGACTTTCTGCTCCTCTGCCCGGCACATATTTTATGTCCCCGAACATTCGCCAACTGACATTATTAATACTAATTTATACACAAGCCTGAGAATCTCGGTGTGTTTGTAATCTTGTTGCGGCAGTTGGCAGTTGGCTTTTTAAATGGCCTGCACAATTGTTGGGGCCCACAAAGGTTGCCATGGGCCTGCCTCAGTGTGGAAAATTTGTCTTTTCATTTGTGCCTGTGCGGCTGGCCTCATAAATGTTTTATGTGCTTATATGCGACATTTATTCGCTCGACAAAACTCTCCCATCTGTCACTCAGGGCCTGTGCAGGGCCATTTGAAATGAAATTCTTCTGGTATTGATTTTCGAGAATTTAATTAAACCCTTTCGCCGCCCGATGTATTATCAATAAATTTGTGTGCCAAAACCATAATCCCCGCCCGTATTTTAGCCCCGATAAATCGAAAAGTATACAGAGTTGGCCCCACAAAGGAAGGAAATGCCAGCAGCATTCAGCTGCACCACAATCCAGGCTGCAGGCCACTAAATTGTGGCACCAGCTGGCACACGGCCATCTGGCCAGAAGGTATCATTGCGCTCCCAGTTCGCAGTTTCCAGTTCCCAACTCTGAGCTCCAACTCCCCCAGCCATAACCTCCTGGGCTGACTGCATTTCCAGAGCCCGGCTATAAAGCCTTTGCCGCGCGTCGCAAATCCGGAGGCTGTGGCTGCTGTGGCCTGACTGACTGATGGCCAGGTGAAGCCTTCAACGCTCGGATTAAGCGTAGATGGGCGGGCTATGTGTGCACACACAGAAAATGTGGTATTTGTTCAACACATTTTAAGTCTTTAGTTAGCAATATTATCCTCATTTTATTAAACTTTTGTTTTAACGCGTATTTCAAAAATAATTGAAAAACTAGAGAGAGCGTTAGAGTCGAGAACTTCGACTATCAGATACCCGTTACTCAGCTGAAAGAAGTGCGAGGGAGATAGAGATATGCAGTCATCAAAGCTACTGGCTCCATCTAGCGGCTGTTGAAATGTTTGATGGCTTTATATAGCGGCTGTTTCAAGTTTTGCTCATAACTTTTTAATGAATGGTCTGATTTAAAAAATGTCTTCTACATTTCGATAGGTATTTTTAAACACAACAAAATTGCATTTACGCTTTTCCTAAATCTTTATGTAAATTACGTTTTAATTTAGAAAATATTTTTAGTTATTTCTTAGGCCCAAAAACTATTAAATGGTATTTATGCACAGAATAATAATGTATACCGCACACAAATTTCGCAAAGTGCTTTATGCAGTTGCTTTAATGAAAACTTTCATTTGGGCGAAATATCTAGTTTCATTATTGCAGTTAGCAAACAGAAAGTTGCCAGTAGCCCAAATTCGTCCAAAAGCCGCCCAGAGAAAGGAGAAATTCACTTTTAATTATTTACGGCTAAACAGAAAGTTGGCCGAAAGGAGAAGAGTTGGCCGCAGGAGACACTTTTTTGAGCTGCGGACACAGAAACTTTTTGCCAAATGCCGTTTGCCTGCTTTTCATTTGCTGGCGGGGGGAAAACGGGAAAATATGGTTGGTGTCGAAGCATTTGAGAGTTTCCTTCGGTTCCGTTTGCAATTCCATTACTTTAATGTGGCAGGAAGGAAAGGGAAAACTTTTAAATCTTTATTTATAAAAGCTTCCGCACAGGCGGCAACTTTTGTGTGCGAGTGAAAATGAAATAATTCCGACAGCCGCAGCTTTGCGGTGGCCCCTGCGGTTTCCCTGGCCAAAACTATGCCAGCCAAACTTGCTAAATGCCCTGACAAACTTTTGCTTTGCCCCACAAAGAAGAGGGTGGAAGTGGGCTATAGCTATATATATAGATATATGTATATGCCCGGCTTTAGTTGGATTACCCCTAAGACGTGCAAATTGTTTAGCTAATTCAACGCCTTATTCTATTTACTTGCAGTGCATGCGAGCCTACGTGGAGTTCGAGATTTCCGAAGGCGCCTACGAGATCTCCTGTCCGGACGCCAAGTGTCCGGCCCAGGGCGCCATTTCCCTGCCCGAGATTGCGAGCCTGACCACGACGAATCTGCTGAAGAAGCACCATCGGTATCGCCTGAATCGAGGTTGGTTTTCCTAGCGGTGTTTGCCATACAAAGATCACTTCATTTCTACTCGTTTCAACTAATTTAGAAATCGAACTGGACAAGACGCGCACCTGGTGTCCTCGGGCCGGCTGCGAGACCATCTGCACGGTGGGCGGCTCAGTGCAGCCGGGACAAGCCAGCGCCATTTGCCAAATGGACGAGTCGCCGTCGACGTCGCAGAGCTACAGTCCACAACAGGAGGCGGCCGGAAGCGGAAGCGCAGGTGGCGCCACCGGAATCGGAGCAGCCGTGCTCTCGGTGTCCGTGCACTGTCCCTCCTGCAAGGACGAGTTCTGCGGCCTCTGCAAAAAAGCGGTAAGTGTGGGGCTTTCCTTGGCACCTGCGGTTTTGTCACGGGGAAGGAATCAATAAAACAATACTATAATTATTATACACAGAAATAAAAAATCGATATGAAATAGGATAATTTTTACCTTATTTCATATCAACATGATATTTTATCATATCATATAAAATACCAAATTAAGTATTTTTTGAACCAATAACAAAAAATAAGATTAACATAATCTTTATTCATATCAAAATGATATGAATAACTTGATCTGTAAAAATTTTAAATTGACCAGCACATATCTGATATTTTATCAATTTATTTTCTGTGTAGTTGTTATAGTTAAAATTTGATTACTCAGAAAAAAGATTTATCAACGAGTCACAAATAATTTATATACTTAGAGATATTATGAAAAACATTAAGAATAACTAAAACAGAAAAAATAAATTTGATCTATTTTAAAATGTATAAATTTGATGGAGTTTGCTAGCTAATTTTCATGCTTTTATCCTCTCATATTGCAGTACCATCCGAACATAAGCTGCGAGGAGTTCGGACGCCGCCTGATCGCCGATGGCCAGGACGACATTGGCATACCGTTCGACAACGAGCTGATCAAATGCTGCCCCATGTGCGCGGTGCCCATCGAGAAGGACGAGGGCTGCGCCCAGATGATGTGCAAGCGCTGCAAGCACGTCTTCTGCTGGTACTGCCTGGCCAGTTTGGATGTGAGTCCTTCAATCGTAAAATTCGTAAAAGCAACGCTTACTAAATTTGATTGCATTTCCCCAGGATGACTTCCTGCTGCGCCACTACGACAAGGGGCCGTGCAAGAACAAGCTGGGTCACTCCAGGGCCTCCGTGGTCTGGCATCGCGCCCAGGTAATCGGGATCTTCGCCGGCTTTGGGATCCTGCTGCTGGTGGCCTCGCCGCTACTGCTCCTGGCCGCTCCCTGCATCATCTGCTGCAAGTGCCGAGGATGCAGCGGTTCCAAAATCGACGAGGTGGACGCCGAGCTGGAGGAGGAGGTCACCGCCTTGCAGGGCTAGATGGTCAGGATCTCCTCCCGCCCATCCCCATCCATACGCGACATTAGGCTGCAGCCTGTCAATTCAGCTGCTGCACTAACTGGTAGATTCTATTGTTAACGACGACAAGCTTACGTACATTTATTTTAGTTATTACAATTAAATTTGTATATGTGTTAACTAAATTGTGATATTTACAGTGATTCGATTTCTAATTGAATCGACAAATTTGTTGAGAACCTATACAAAGACAAGACGCCTTCGATTCTTTTTAGGTTCTGTCTCTACATACATATATTCTTTCCGCCCCCTAACTACACCCATGAATATGTAACTATATTCTCCCAAATCAATCTGTATAAATCGAGTAGGTCCTCTTCTTATCGCATAAGTTAGTCTAAATATATTAGGAGTACGCTTCGTATTTCGACAGTGCTTTTATATCGCACCCACCCAAACACAAACGCCCCACAACCCACTCACCCACTCAATCCTTCTCTCAAGTATTACGCATGCAACTAACAGACCCAAGATCCTTCGGGCACTTTGATCAACTGCTTGGCAATGCTTTTATCTTCGCATACGCATGTATGTATACTTCATATATAGGAGGTGTACGTATATGATGTCACTACTACTGTTTATTGAATGTATTTAAATGTAAATGTTAATATGCAGCTAAAACAAATGTAAAACAGATCGCTGCCCACGGCCCACTCGACCAAGAAATGGCGGTGCGCCGGATGGGCGGGGTTTGGTTAATGTAAATTATTGAATTATTTGATGCATATACACTCAGAACACATATATCAAAATACGTATGACATAAAAGTGCGTGTATATTTAAAGAAAACATATTTAAACTCTACTCTTAATGTGAACAACTACCGCGTATGCTGTTTGAAATAAAAATGTTAAAAGAATCGAGCTGTTTTTGGTCATTTTCGGAACAACATAAAGGCATAAGATGGAGATATAAATCTTTGATGGCTCCCATAGGAATAATCGAAAAAATAATGGAAAACATAACTAATAGTTATTAACTATGTTTGTTTTGAAATAGGCCATATAATTTTTGACAATTTCAAAACAACATTTAAAATAAGGCACCAATCGAGGGAGCACTAAAATGCCGAGAGAGATCGAAGGAAGTGAAACAGTTTGAGCATTAAACGTAAAACTTTGAATGAAATTTTTAAATTTCCAGCGGTTATTTTTGTTTTGGCTCCACGTCTGGCAACGCTCTGAATGGTTCGAATCTGTGCTATATTTTTATATGTATCTAAGTTCTCAACCGATAAGACCAACCTAAGACCAGATCTAAACATGGTCACATTGGAAAGAACTTATCAATTTATCGAAAACATCAGCCGGCAAATAGTTGTTATTTACTGATTTTAATTGATTCTTGGTGAACATAGCATTTCGGGAACCAGGAATAGGATAGCCATACACCACGCCGCCATGGACGACCAGGCGTGCCCGCGGTGCAAGACCACCAAATACCGGAATCCATCGCTCAAGCTGATGGTCAACGTTTGCGGCCACACGTTGTGCGAATCCTGCGTGGATTTGCTGTTCCTCAAAGGATCCGGCGCCTGTCCCGAGTGCATGGTGCCGCTGCGCCGCAACAACTTCCGCGTCCAGCTCTTCGAGGATCCCATGGTGGAGAAGGAAGTGGACATTCGCCGGCGAATCCTGCGAGACTACAATAAACGCGAAGAGGACTTCGGCTCGCTGGCCGAGTACAATGACTACCTGGAGGAGATCGAGGACATTGTGTACAACCTGTGCAACAACATCGAGATCATCGAGACGAACAAGCGGATCGAGGCGTACAAGCGCGACAATCGAGAGGTTATCCAGCGAAACAAGACGCGCGTGGGACGCGATGAGTACGCCCTGGAGGAGATGCTGGAGCTGGAGAAGGTCCAGGAGGAGGCGCGCCGTAAGGAGCTCGATGAGCTGGAGAACGAGCACAAGAAGAAGAAGGCTCGCGACAAGCAGGCGCTGATCGAAGAGCTGATGTACAGCGGCAAGGATGCCGCCCAGATTGTCACCGAGTTTGCCGAGAAGGCAGAGAAACAGCGCGAGGAGGAGAAGCAACTGCCGCCACCGAAGCCCGCCAACGAGTTCTCCACGGGCATTAAGTTTGGCCAGACGGCCGATCCCAGCCTGCTGCCCGTTCCCAAATCGGAGGAGGGTCCGCTGTTCGTCTACGAGCCACTGGTTGCTTTGAGTGAAGGGCCTGCCATGCCGCCCACCAGCGAGATCGTGGGCAGGGGCTACATTGCCCACATACGCAGCGAAACCCCGCAGGAAAACGCCGGCGGATTCACATCGACCCTGGCCTGCGAACGGGCGCTCCAGGAGGCGCTGCAGGGACTCTACTACACAGCCACGACGGGCGTGGCCGCCGGCACCTAGCTCCCGGAGGATGGGAGCTTCTGATGGTCGCACAACCAGAGCACTGAACGCTTACTTTTGTTGAACAAATGTGTCCTATATGAATCCATTCAGTTAACTTGTAAACTACTTAATATATTTTAATGAAATAAATGCTATATCGTACGTTATAAATGGTCTTAATTTTAAAATGATCAGCAAATCCTCAAATTTGCATTACTTGCGCAGCGCAAGTTTGTTTCATCACTACAATCGCCCTTAGCGACTCTAAGAAGTGTGGCGTTGAAAAGTTTTTGTAAAAGTGTAAATGCTATTTTCTTTTTATACCCGTTACTCGTAGAGCGAGTAATTCGGACGACTGTGAAAGTTTCAAATCGCTAGCTTTTAAACTGTGCTCGCAAACGGTATTGAAACAGACAGACAGACGGACATGGCTATATGGGCTCCCCTAGTGATCCTGATCAAGAATATATATACTTTATAGGGTTGGAAACGTCTCCTTCACTGATTTACAAACTTCTGACTAAAATTATAATACCGTCTGCAAGGGTATACAAATTATGTACATTGACTATTGATTTTCGTAGAAAACGTTTGAAAACGGATACCAATTTCAGTGATTTTTTGATAAGTTGAATAATTTCTTTTAATAATTAAATCGACTATTTTATTATTAAATATTTTTTAATTTGTTTATCCTTTAAAATTGGTTAACATCGTCAACAGTTGGTGCACATGTTTGTTATGGTACAAAACCTAGGTTTGATACTCGGTTGGGTTTTGGTGGGAATACTATTTTGTGACACCCATGTTTATAAGGTTTTGTGACAGACTGAATGGAAATTTAGAAGCAGACTTAAGAGCATAACCCCCAGAGAACAAAGGATGTTCCGTCTTTGATTACAGACTTGTTTTTATTTTAAATACTTTTTAACAGTAAATATTTATAGGCATTTATAGACATATGCTGGATAAACATACATTGGATTTAATTGGGCTCTTTATACAGTACACAGATTACATTTAAATTGAATGTTAGTTGGACGAGTAGCTCGCCGCATCCTATGATCTACTTGCACAGTAAGAGGTAAATGTGTTCTGCGATCGTGCCACTTGCTATATTTTGGCCACAGATGGACTATCCTAGCCAAGTACATGAACTGGTTAACTTAAAGACCTACGCATGGGAAATGGGGGAAAGATTACAGAGTGCTGGACTGGTGACAATGAGTGCGATTCGGGGATATGGCTGCTAATACATTTGAAATGTTGTAAACTTAACTATGATCTCATGAGTTTCGCATCGCATCTAAGATGATAAAATATACACAATTAATATAAGCTGGGATGGAGGCATAATATGTGGGTGGGATCACGCTCCTCGGGCCGGATGCCTCGAACGATGCTCGTGGAATGTGGAAGCAGCGGCTGGCCATAAGTGCCAGAACTATCAAACGTTCGATCGGTTTGCATACGCCTAGTAGTTAGATGGTAGCATAACATTTAATTTAGACATAAATTTTGGTCTTAACAATCTAATTAAAATGTTAACATTTAATAATAGTTTTTCGCACACGCCTTTTGTTGATTATACATAGCTATAATTAGAATTGGTTGCATGCGCTATGATTGTTGCCAAACTCTACTGATAGGTTTCTCGTTGACTTGATTTGCTTTGTTGCACATTGCGTTTGCATCCGAGTGCACTTGGGTTGTCTGGTCAGCAGATTCTAGTCTGCTCCACTCGCGAGCAGTGTTTGGTTGCCGTCCACAATTCTTGGATTTCTGGGGCTCGATCCGCCGTGTTCTACTTCTGTATTGCTATTGGTGTTTTTGTGGGTGGATGCGCAAAGCAAACATCAGCAGGCAGTAGTCATAAATTGCACTTCTAACTAAACAGAATCGTCTGCAATAAACAATTATTTGAGTTATGAGTATGTGCGCTCTAAGTGGAAAATCACGCATACGCACCGTGGTACCACCATTTAGTCTTTTTGGGATTCTTATTGCAGGTCTTTACGTAGAGCGTGTTGTCCGGCGGACGCTTCTTTTCGCGGCAACTGCTCAACATGGAGGCTATGCTAAGGCACACGGATTGCACGGACAGCGCCGGCGACCAGTCCTCGGTCAGAATGGATAGGCAGATGTGTCCATTGCTGTAGACATGTGGATGCACGGGTATATTGCTGCCGATGAAGGTCACCTGCCAGACGAAAGAAAAAATTAGCATCGACTTCAGTTTGTTTAAATGAATTATTACCTCTGGCGAATCGAAGGGATACTTATTATTAAATTTGAACAGCAGCTGGAAGTCCTCGCCCTCGTAAAGCGTGCCCTCGAAACCTTTAATGTTTATTTTCCATCTGTAAACCAAAGAGAGTTGTGAGTGTCAGCCTCCGACAATGGTGGGCTTTGTTTTCAACGCAAGTGGCTGAATTAAGCTTATTTTTTGTATTTTATTTTATTATGTGCTTGAATTAAACCAGTTTCAGTTTTCGCTGAACTTGGCCCACTCTGCTCCGTAGTCTATACTTACTCGGATAAATTTTGCTGTACGCTTTCGGTGTCAACGGTAACGCCTGGCGGCGGCTCCTTGATCAGGGACATCAGCTCTTTGTGCAGGCGGCGCTGTGGGGGGAAATAAAAATACGTGAATTAGCTAATGACTTGGACAGTTCTTGGTCGTATCTTATCACAGAACACACCTACAGCTGGGCCATTCTACTTAGGAGTTCTCAAGACTTATTTTTTCCGCCCGCCTTATCTGTGCGCCATTTCTCCATGGCTTACAAACGCCAATATACGCTATGTGGCGTGCACATAATACGCACATATATAAAACGAAAGGCTCGATAAGATAAAAACAAATGTCACAGAAATTTATAGAACCGTCGATTGTTTTTCCGTCTTTCGGTTCTCCCTTATCGAGTGATTGCCACTTGCAGGGCCATTTTTGAGACCATAAACAAGTACGTATGTACAAAAGACCACCCATCTTCTGCTGGTAAATGGTTTGGTCGATAAGGCCAGGAATTCGCGATGGCAAGGGGAATGAAAACAAATCTGAGAACCCACTCGAAAAAAGCAGAGAGAGACTACAGAGATTTCTTAATGCCCAAAATACTACACGCCCATGACGCAATGACACACTATTTATTTTCGACCAGCCGTTCGAACGTGATATCTGGCCAAAGTTCAGGTTTTATCTCTCGGATATACTTGCCTCCCATCGCGAATTGTCCAACTGCAGTGGCTTGCCGCATTTTGAGACCGGCGGCGTCTTGGGTTCTTTGGGCTCGGTTATGATCTCCGATTTGGGTATTTTGTCTTTGGGCTTTTTGAACAGCTTCAGCATTTTGCCGTCGTAATTTTCACAGTTTTTCAATTTGAAAAATAATTTTAATTCACTTGTCAACGATATTTCACAGATTTTTCCCGAGTGCTAGACCTTTAAGTATTTTATTTTATGTGTTAGTTGGTTTCTACACTTCAATATGCCAGTGCTTTTCCCAGGAGCCAAGAGTGGGCGAGGGGCGCGGCAGACATTTTATTCGCGTACCGATTCTTGTCGACCAAGTGCGGCAACGTTCGTGGGACGACTGCAGGAAAGCGCCGAGAAATTTGTGGGAGAGACTGCAGGGCGAGTCGAGTGACGAAGCCGACGTTGCGACGTGTTTCGGTGTGCGTACTATCGCTTACTATGTAGTGAGTGGTAGTCGTCGTCGCTTTCGGCACCTCATACAGCCACAACCACAACCAGCCACCTTCCCGATCTATATACTGTTTGCACTATCAAAAATGAGAATTCGCAAGTGCAGCGAAACGGCCCAAACTAGTTTGTTAACCCGAACAAGTTGCCCGCACAGCTGGTTTGATTCGTGCTGGGATTGTCTCCCCGATCACGAGATGGTGGTGGCTTTCGCAGCCCCTCATCCCGCAAAAGGTATTGGCAAAAACCCTTATCGGACGCAGCCATTACCTGATAAGCGCACGATTAGATTACGGCGATAGGCATGCCGATAAGCACATCTATAAATGTATAAATATAGTGAGGGAAAAACTGCAGGATACATTTCTCTTTTGTTGAGAGCCAATACTCTTGAATGTTATGAAAGGGAGAATATTAAAACAGAACGATACATCTCAAGGAAAGAAAAAGTTTAAGTACAATCACTCTTAAATAATTGTAGTTGTAGCATACAATTTAAGAGTATTTATATAATTTTACTTATATAGGCTTTATAAAATTCCCCAATCTTTTGACATTTTTTCCCAGTGCAAATACTCAAAGAAAAGGGAAACAAGTGTTCAAGACGGCGGAATACGTCAATGGGGCATGCATTTCAATTGATGGAACAATGAGATCTTCGGCGCTTTCAAGTGAAATGAAGACGAGCGTCTGCTCGTGATTAAAGGCAATCAAGCAGCGCCCTAGAAGATGATCGATTATATAAGTCGGACACTGGTTTTGCAGCGAAACTGGTTCTAAATGAAGCGACAGATCGACAATCACTTAGCGAAGCCAATTAAAGTGGGCCCATAAAAGCACTAAGTTCCGCGGCCAGATAGTAAGTGTGCTTGGACCCCAAAGGCCGCCAAATGCGAAATACTGAGCACCGAAGTAGGCCAGACCAATAAACACGCGCCTCGCTCTGCGGGGGTTACTGGCGTTTATTTTAGACTCAATCAAATCTAGAGAGCAAAACAAAAGCTGCTTGAATCACCCAGAAATAAATAAATAAAAATGCAGTTGAATGCCAAAGTCTAGGAAAAGAGCAGTGGCAGGGAAATTTTATAAGCTCGTCGGCCAGCGAGGAAGGGGATACAAAACAGCAGCTAAACAATGGACTCGAAAAATTCTTCGGCAATAAAAGCCAAGCAGAGTGTAAACAAATAAACCAGCGACTGCCAGACTTTGGGGGCGGCGAAAGGGGGCTGTCTCTGTTTTTTATTTATTTCTTATTTTCCGAGAATATTTTTCGGGTAAACACAATGGCTGATGAATAAAGCGTGCCGTAGCAGAAATCTTTGTGGCTGATAAACGTTTTGGCAGCTGATTAAACCGCAATATTTTGGAGGTAAGCCAGAGGGTGAAGGACGATTAGCGTAGGCATAAACATATGAGATGGGGGAATTATTTGAAAAATGTTTTGGAAATCGCATTGGCTGGCCAACCTTGGGCTGTGAATCACTCGCCAGGCGAAAATAAACAAACCCAAGCCAGCACTTTGGCCAAATTATGCAACTGGGAGGCCCAGAGGCCCGGCCCGGCCCACCTCGGCCCCAAAAAGCCATATAAAGCGATTTCCTGAACCGGAGAAATGCTAAGCGCATTACGGTAAAGGTGAAAGCGGAAGAACTGGGGGTGTGGGGTTGATTATACAGTCGCTGCAACCTTAAACTTGCCAAATGAGCCGCCTGCCCTTCGCCGACGGTCGATAAATCATCTAGTACGTCATCACCGCACTCTTGTGACGTCAGAGATCGAGCTGTGGGGCGTTATAAATACACGAAAACCTGATGCGCCAGTTTCGGCTTTATCATCAAGCTGAAGAGCGCGACAATCGACATGTGTCACGTTCGCGGCGGATGAGCAACAAGTTTCAGACCGCTTCTAGAGCATCTCCTTCGGCCGATTGGCGTTGAGATAGAAGCTTATAGCTATTTGGAAATCTGCGAAACGTAAGCCATCAAAACGAGGACGTGTTATTGTTGCGGACACGTGAAAGGCGTGTGCAATTACAATATGCGATACATGTTGCTGGGAGGAAAAGACAACGGCAATAACGGCAATAGCCGCAATTAAATTAAAATTAAATGAAATGTATCGCAGTTTGCAAGCGATTTAAACACAAAGGTGTCTCTCCTCTGTGCTTAAGGCGTTCTACATTGAAAGGCGATTGAAAACTGATGAGGAAAGTGGAAAATTGCTATTAACCCCACTTAAATTGCGCAGGTAAATTTCTATGCGAATAAATCTGCCGATCAGCGATCACGTTTCACAGGTCAGCGACTTTAGGAATCCGCCCTTTTCCAGCCACCTTATCAATTATTTTCAGTGAGATGTATGACTGGCTTTTAAACTCCCCCATTAATCGCTTATTGGCTCGCGGGAGTGCTAATAAGGCAAATCACTTCCTTATGGCGATGCTTTGTTATGCCTGATATTCTTTGTGATCGAATCGCGAAATATGCCCATGCATATTTCATGATGCCAGATCAATTCGGAGGCCTGGTACCCTTCGATTCTCAACTACAGTCAGGCCTTTATAACACAAACGCTCTTGAATAGCATTCTTTGACTCGTATTTTACATTTTAATGGCTTATTAAATTTAAAAAAAAAGCGTTTGCTACTTTCTTTTAAGAAAACACCCCATAAACCAATCAACTACTCAAGTTGGCTAAAATCTGATAGATTGTTGGAGTTATATGTAGATCTGTAGAGCTTCGACTGTAGATTCCTGCCAAAGCATTTTAAACTGGTTCTGCGGAATGGTAGCTTTAGCTTGCTGTTTATTTATAGAGTCCTAATGGGTAACTAGCAGCTGGGAGCGCCGCCCAATTAATATGTTGAGCGCGTGCCAAAAATCTCGCAAACGAGGGGACGGAAACGAGGATCCATGGGAAAAGCTGTTGGCCACCACTGATCAATTGTTTGCTAATGCTGAACCTGCACAATTTGGCTCTGATTTCGAGTATTTCGGCTTGTGAATTTCGCGTCACGGAGAATCTGGCAGAGCGGCGCGTGCGAATTCGCGTGGCATCGAGAACTGAATGCGCGCGTTGTCACCGGCGATGAGCTTCTATTTTCGGCGGACGGGCGAGCGATCCGAGTGAGCCATATATATATAAGAGATATAGCTTGGTAGCAGTGATGAGAAAAGTGCTAAAAAAAACCTACAATATCTACCAAGAACCTAACTAGAGGGTACAACTAAGGTACAAAATGGACAAGATATAACATTTCATTGTATGGTACGATGATGAAAAAATTAACATACTGTATACCAGTACTGATAAAAGTTACAATGCAATTTATTGCTTTCATTTTTTACGATATAAATTGGAAACAATGATGCAGTGACATAAGGAAATATACATGGTTATGTAAAATTTACAATGGGCTAAGGGAAGTTAGCCTTTAATGCTGAATAGATAATGATATAATACTAAATGTACACCTGTGTTCCTATTATATTAAAAGAATGGTGTATTTTAATAGTTCCGTTTCGGAAAAACTGAAGTTAATATATTTAGGGGTGCTAAGTAAAATCAGCTTAATAGACAAAAGTTAAAATTATTACAAAAACAATTACATTTTTGAACCAGATAAATAAATGGGGGCTTTCCTAACTGCAAAAAAAATGTAAAGTTATATCCTCAACTATAAGATATTCATAAGATATGACTTAGGACAGTTGTGCGAGCTGAAATGTAACCTGGCACTCCCCATCTCAGGTTGAGAGCGATGAGCTGGCTAGGATCGAAGGTTTTAGCCACAATGCAAGTGCATTGTTTACGTGGCATAAACAAGCATTCCAGCCAAAGGGAAAGTGCATTGGATGCCGTGCAAACATTTGGCCAGTGGGAGGCGGATGTCATTGGTGGTTTGCCGACTGTGGGTGGCGCAGACAGCAAACAGCGGGTCGATTGCCGGGTTCGTAATTAGCGACAGGGGTCAGACGACCTCGACCTGCAGAAACCATTTCAATTATATAATAACGAAAGCGGGGCTCCTAAGGAAGCTGGACTGGGTGTTATCATCGCAGAGCGCTGCGTCACTTTTTCAGCTCCGCATGCTGGAACGATAAGATGACGTTGAACCTTCTCGCGGGGAATGGAAACTCGAAGTGCGATTGCGGAAGGGAAACCTTCTGGTGCTGGGATCGTAAACATTTGCCCAGCTGCGGGCTGAAACCCCCGTACTTTGGAAATCGAAGTCGCAAGACCCCCAAGAGAACTCACCTCGCTGGGCGACTTCGAAGACATCCTCCTACTTGTCCTGGGCAAATCTGTCCTGATATTCCTGCCGCTTCCTGCTCCAAGTCCAAGTCCTGGCTCCTCCGCTCGCTGGCTATCGCTTCCGTTCCCTGCGTGGCCGAAATAGTCGGTTATGGCTGGCTTTTGTAGTTTTGCTAGGCAAATGTTATTAGAAAAATAAATATCTGAGCGGACAGTGTGACCCTCGGTGCAGTGTTGCAAAGCGCCCGCGCATCGCACGTAGCAACTGTGTACAAATGCAAAAATACCGCACCCAGCTGTTCCGCGGCTTTGGTATTTTTGTGGGCCTCTCTGAGCGCGCCGGTAGACAAAGAATTTGATTTTCACAGGAAACACAATTATTTTAACTGAATATTACTCTTGGATGTGCCTTTTGACAAGTAGTTCTGATGGCAATTTCGGAATATTGCTGTGAACTTCACGAAAAACAGATCTTATGGGAGTGCGTACAAACAGCTGTTTCAACAGAGTACTTTCAAAGTACAGTGGAATCCGACTAGCGGGAATTTAGAAGGTTGAGAAACAAAAATTGTAAAAATGTAGAGATTAGGAATTCTTAGGGCCTTTTTCTCGTCCGTTTGTTAAATTTAAAGTACGGTTAAAACCATGTTGGCTAATTTTTCGTGTTTGTCGATTTTACACGCCTCTAATATCGCCACTTAAATTTGAAAACCCAGTTAGTGTTCATTTTTAACATTGAGCACTGTACTCAACCATAATAAAAACAATGGAAAAGAGCGTTTATTGCACCTACGATAGGGGAGCAGTAAAATTTATCATCCCTGGAGGCGCGATGGGGAGCGGATTTGATAGGAAGCTGATAAAGTCCAGCTACTATCTCAACAAGTACCTTTAAAAGCACGCGTTGCAGGTTGC
The DNA here is from genome assembly GCA_035046095.1 of Drosophila pseudotakahashii. Lineage (NCBI taxonomy): Eukaryota > Metazoa > Arthropoda > Insecta > Diptera > Drosophilidae > Drosophila > Drosophila pseudotakahashii. Next base: position 1,007,051 of record JAWNOE010000266.1, read on the forward strand.
CGCTCTCAGTGCCAAACTGCCTTCCATCGGAATTGGGTAATCAGCGCAAAGTGGATCCAGAATGCATTTCGGAGTCTTGGGTAGCGGTATTATCGGTCTTACGACCGCCTTGGAACTCCAGAAGGAGTTTCCCACGGCTCGGGTTTCCGTGATAGCGGATCGTTTCAATGAGGATACGGTGAGCTATGTGGCGGCTGGAATCTTCCGTCCTGGAACCAGCTTCATGGGCCCCACCCAGGAAATTACGCAGTGAGTATCTGACAGAGATTTGCCCCTCGTTATAGAGTGAACAGTGGGTTTATTTTCTTCTCAGACAGTGGATGACAGATGCCTTCAACTACTGGGATGAGCTGCGTCGCTCCAAAGAGGCTCCTTTGGCAGGCGTGTGCCAGTTGTCCGGCTATATTTACTCCCGCACCTCTCCCAACATAGTTCGGGTATGTTGCCGGGCAGGCCCCTATCAGCGATTCTAATCTCATCAAGCTTAATTCGATTAACTTTCTGTTTGTTTCCCTTAGAATCACTTTATTGAAAAGCTACTGCCCGTCTACCGGAGGGCCACGGAGGAGGAACTGAAGCTGTGCCACGGCGGCTGGAAGTACGGATCCTTCTTCACCACCTGCCTCACGGAGAGTCGTCTTTTCCTGCCATATGCCACCAAAAAGTGAGTTGCTCTGAAAGGTCTTATTTTTATTCAATTCGAAATTCAACACCATATTCGGTTATTGGAAATCCGCCTATCTAACGAAATACCCGTAGATTTTTGGAGAACGGAGGGGAAGTGGTGCGCCAGCATGTGAAGAACTTCTTCGAGGTGCCCCAGAACTTCGACGTGCTGCTCAATTGCACCGGAATGGGGGCCAAGGAGCTGTGCGCCGACCAGCACCTGGTTCCCATTCGTGGACAGGTGCTTAAGGTCCGGGCTCCCTGGGTGAAGACAGCCTTCTACGGCGACTACGATACCTACGTCCTGCCCGGATTCGAAACGGTCACATTGGGAGGATGTCGCCAATTCGACAGCTACAACACGGACTGGTGCAAGTACGACAGCATGGCCATCCGGGAGCGGTGCTACGACCTGTTGCCCAGCCTCCGGAAGGCGGAGATCGTCCGGGAATGTGTGGGACTGCGTCCGCACCGCTCGGTGGTTCGGGTGGAACCGGAACTGATCTCAAATCCGGAGGGCAGGCGGCTGAAGATCGTCCACAACTACGGACATGGTGGCTACGGCGTGACTACGGCTCCCGGAACGGCCAAGTACGCCGTGGAATTGGTGCGCGATCTGCTAGCTGGAAACAGCAAACTGTAGGTGATAAACTCGTTGTTAATTGTTGGTAATTAAACTCTTTATACCCCGAATCTTTGAACCCTGATTTGATTTTGCTTATTTACTGGTCCATAAACTTATTCCAGTTGTCAAGGTTTCGACTAGCCTCAAGTCACAAAATTTAAAAATAGTTAAAGAATCTAAGTAATAATATATCATATTTTTTAGCAATGTCGTTTTCAAAAACTTCGTTTTTTATCAAATTATTACTTAGACTTCGAACTGGTTGGAAACATTCCACTGCCGCGGCACAAACGTATTTAATTTTATTAATTTTATTTTTTTAATGTTTATATAAATTTGAGTTTTTGTTGATTTAAACCAGCCACTTATCAAGTAATTCGAATTAGAAGTATATTTAATACGACCTATGCTCTTCTTAGTAACTTTTATACCTTTTTATACCCGTTACTCGTAGAGTAAAAGGGTATATTGAATTCGTGCAAAAGTATGTAACAGGGAGAAGGAACCTTTTCCGACCCTATAAAGTATATATATTCTTGATCAGGATCACTAGCCGAGTCGAACTAGCCATGTCCGTCTGTCCGTCTGTCCGTCCGTATGAACGCTGAGATCTAGGAAACTATAAAAGCTAGAGGATTGGCATTTGCATGCATATTCTTGGAGTTCCTACGCAGCGCAAGTTTATTTCAAAATGGTGCCACGCCCCTTCTAACGCCCTCAATCGCCCTACACCATTTTTTGAAAGGTGTCTGGCGCCCACACCATTAAAGATTTTGGAAAACTAAAAATGCAGTTTTATTGTGACTATCAATACCTATCGAAATGTAGAAGAAATTTTTCAAATCGGACCATTCGTTAAAAAGTTATGCCTGATCAAAGATTTTATATATCTATCTCCCTCGCACTCCCTTAGCTGAGTAACGGGTATCTGATAGTCGGGGCACCCGACTATAGCGTTCTCTCTTGTTTTTATTTTTATTGTACGATTTTCTTTCAAATCTTTTATTCCGTAAATTATTTTTTTTAGTATGCAAAACAGAAGTTCGCTCCTTTAACTTAGTTTGTCTGGCCTTTCCTTTTTTGACTTCGCCGTCTATGAATTTCCTGGGGTCTTTTTTGGCGGCTTCACCCAAGGAAGCCTACGAAGTCTGGGGAATAAGTTGCATAAGCAGCTGCTACGAAAGCCACAACACGAAAGGCGATGAAGAAATGGGTTGACATTTTTGGCTCTGTCTGTACTCACTGTACTGAAAAACTGTCTAGACAATGGATGGATCTCAAGTATTTATAGGAAATATCTGTACTTGATCTAAGTCGTCGTACGGGACTTTAGTTGGCAAGAATGGAATTAGCTGTGGAAAGTTTCGGTTTACGTTTATATAGCAATGAAGTATTTTTAGATTTGTTTATTTTTAACTAGTGTGCAAACACAGGTACAACAAGAAAGGAAGCTTACTTTGGCCACCCGAAGTTCTTATACACTTATACACATTAATCTCAGAAGAACTAAAAAATAAATAAATTAAGACATACTTGTATAGATGCTAAACAAAATTATACCGGTACTTCCTTTGGCGGATATATATTATCAAATAAAAACATTTCTTAACGAGGTAAAAAGCTAGTGACGATCGCACCTTCAACATACAAAAGTTCTGATATTAAAATTTGTGACAAAAAATTATTACACTCGTCATTAAAAACACTTTCTAAAAATTTCTCAGAATTAAATTTAATTTTCATTTTGGGAAGAAGAAGAAATTCTTCTTTGGTACAACTTGACGGAGAATTTTGTCATATGACTCTCATCCGACGCGTATTTTCAATAGGAACAAAACTAAAGTAATGCGATGCGGCATTTATCCCCACCGGCCCCAACAGCTCCAAAATTCAAAATGTTTACTTTTTTACTTTCTCTGCTCTCTCTCTCCCAAGTCAATTGATTTTTTTTTAAGTCGTGGTATGCAATCTTGGTAGTTTTTGCGATACCTCGGTTGGTGTATCACTCATTATGACCATTACAGCAGATTTATAATTCTGCGGCTATATATAGTAGTCGCCTTCGCACACTCTTCTTGTGCGCTTCGTCACTACATGGATTGCCGTCCATAGTGAAAGTTGTACGATTTTTTTAACTTATTGCGAAACTCGAAAATATTGCAAATGTGTATATTCCAGAGTAGAGAGAATACGATAAAATCAAGGAATCTATCATTTTTTCCAATAAATTTCCCATTAATTTCCCGATCGTTCCCATGGCGATCGTGGCCCTCGATTTTTTGAGAGATTAAATTCGATATTTAGAAATAAATAAAAAATTGTATAATATATCAAGAGTATAATATGTAAAAAAAAAACACAAAAGCTATAGGTATTTTCCCATTATTTCTCCGATCATTCCTATGGGACTCATAAGATTTCGTTGTCCGATTCGGCAATAAAATAAAGACTTTTGGAAAAGCTTAAAAACTGAGAAACTAGTTTGCTTAGAAACGGACAGACGAAGGGACATGGCTAGATCGTCGAGGTGATGCTGATAAAAAATATATAGTATATACTTTATAGGGTCGGAAACGTGTTCTTCTCTGCGTTGCACACATAGTATAATGATTATACCCTTTGCAAGGGTATTAAAACAATAGGCGTATTTCGTTTTGGGCTAATTTCAAATGTAAATATTTTCTCAAACGTTTTTGTTACTATGGGCTTTTAAAAAAATATGTCAAACTTAAACTATTACTAACCTAATGTCTTCACACCCCAAACAGGCCAACTGTAGCATTAGGCTGAAGATCTAAAACTAATAGTGGATTATCAGAGGTTGATTACGAAAACAAGTTTTTGAAAGCAAATTTATGAAAAAACTTTAGAGTTATCGGGACACAACTGATTAAGGGAGAGACACACCAAATTTGTATATGTTTTTTTTTTCCAATTGGGACACACTTTCTGAGACATCGTGGAATGTAACGTTTCTGATTGCAATAACAACTATACTACAGTCCTATATTCATAATATAGGCCATATTTTCTTCAGCCGCGCGCTCTTTGTCTATATCTATTGGCGTGCCAAAAGTGTTAATTGCCTTGACTTTTTGTGCGAATATCTGAAAGATAAAGTATGTTAATTTAAAGTAAGTGGGTTGGCGCCCAGGTGGGATTTCAAATAAAGCGCTGGACCAGTGCTCCAAAGAGCCCCAGGAAATGGAGTGCGCATGACCGGCGCATGAATGGAAAGCTCCCCCCGAAATCGCCGCGAAAGCTACGCCCACACACGGAGACCCATCGATTTTCAGCAGCAGGAAAAGCAGCAGGGAAATTGTGTGGGCAGCAGCAGTAGCCAGCCAGCCAGTCAACCAGTCATCCAGCCAGCTAGTCAGTTAGTCAGTCAGCCAGGTTGAAACAGTTAAATAATGAAAACGTATACAAAACTGGACCGTTTTCGCCGCACCAGTCAATTCGCCGCCTGAGAGTGAAGGAAAAATTGTGTGTCCTTTGGTGTCGACGTGTCGAAGCGAAAAGGTAAAAAGGCAGTTGCGTTGCAATCGCTGAATAACTGAGCCAGTGCAGCCTAAGCCAGAGGAATCCTGGCCACACGATAGGGTCGCGGGCGTGTGAATAATTGATTGGATAACCGTAAACAAATCGACGAACCAGTCGACACGGAATCGCGGCGTATGTCAGTCCAGTGCCAAGGCTGAGTCGAGTCCTTTTCCATCGCCTTCTCCCCCAGCGAAAGGAGCTGCCGTTATCGATTTGTGTGTATGTGCGAGCAACAACACAGCGGACCCCTCGCCCACACGTCGACAGCAGTGGGATACTCTTGTGGCAGCAGGATCTGCACCAGCAACAGCAACTGAAGCAGCAACTGCAACATCTGCAGCAGCAACAACAGCAACCGCAGCAACCTCAAGACAGAGTGAGTGCATTTGACACATTAAGTATACGGCTCGAGTGACCAAAGGTGGGGGATTGCGGGTGCCACTCACTTACAGTTCAAGTCACAGCCTTCTTTCGCACTACTTACATATTGCCATTTAAAGTTGGCTATGCTAACTGCGATACTTTTAAAGTAATTTTGATTATTTAAAGATAATGGGAGTTTATAATATAATGTTTCATCGAAATTTAGGTTACAAAGTAAATAAAATCTTAAATTTATAATATACATTTTTATTTCCAGTAGATATGTTTCATTTCTGTTATAAGGAAGAATTAAACCTTAAACCCAAATTTACACTTAAAGAAAACAATTCAAAAAGTATGCTTGATATCACCCTATTTACTTACCACGTAACAACTTGGAGATTTGAATCCCACAATCATCCTTGACTACTTGAACTGCCATCAGAATCACGGAATAGCCAATTTATAGACTCAACTTGGGTTATTTCCATCGAAACTTTCCCATCAGAAGCCAGGATTGAGCTCAGGTTTTGGGCCCATATTGGATTTCTTATCAATAATTAAACTAGCCCGCAGCTGCTGGCCGCTCAACAGCTGCCTAATCATTGGAAATTTGAAACATGAAAGAGCAGTTGGAGGGGTGGGAAATGGGGGGTTCAGCAGCCACCCCCATGCAGGGGAAAAACAACAGAAAAAATCGATAATTACACGCAGCCGAGCAGATAAAAACATTTCCACACACCGCCTCTGATAAGAGCCGTCGTCTGCCGTTTGGAGACCTCTTGTTTCTGCCCCCTCCTAGGGCTGGGGGCTCCGGGGCCCCTCCAGGATATTTCTGGGCTTGAAGAGGCTTGACAGGAGCGAAGCCCGTCCTTTTGCCAGCAAAATCCTTGACGATGACGCGCGCACTCGGTGCTTTTCCAACCAAGTCGTTCATCAGCAATCTGACAGCATTTTGCCGCTGCGCAACTTTTGATTCTGCGAGGGAGGAGGGGCCAAGGAAGGGAAAATAAGGATGAGCGGAGACGGAAACAGGAGTTGGCTATATACACAAATTATCGACACAATGTCGCTGCCTTGCATATGAAAAGCAAGCAAGCAACCATCCCGAACGGCAAACTGTAAGCCGAGTCTGTTGTCACTTGGCCAAGCCAAGGCTAAAAGTTTTCAAGGCCGCACCACCCAGCCCACTCCACTGGTTAGTTTTCCCAGTGACGTGACAGGGATAATCAAGTGGGTCCTCGCCTCCCCTTTTCCCTCCCTAGGGTTAAAAGCCAAGGAGACTGGTGGTTATGCTTCAGAAAATATAAACGCAACTTGTTTAATCCACGCTCACGCGATTCCATTGGTTCCCGGCACACAGTGAGCGGCAGTTGGCCCCCAGTTGGCCTTGACCGGTGTTCCAACCAGTTCTTCGTGCAGCTTGGACCACAAATGGAGTGTCTATGGATGACAAAGTGGCTGAAGAACGGATCCGTCCTATTCAACCAGCTCCATGCGTACCACGATGTTGACGCCATCGCCCACTCCGCTGAAGGCATCGGCCTTGCAGCTATTCTGGCCTCCCATCCCCACTCCCTTTCCCATTCCCATGCGCATTCCCATCATTAGCTCCTCCGGAGCATCCAGCTGGATGCCACACTTGGGCTTGGAGTCGTTGCCACTGCTGAAGATCACAACGCCGGGATGGCGAAGGGAACTCTGACTGGGATTCTGAATGGATGGAGGCACCACCATGGGCATCTGGGCAGGCTGCTCCTGTTCTCTGGGCGAATCCTTGCGCATCAGCGTGGTCATGCAGATGCTGGTGTTGCTGCTACTGGTAATTATGGTTGTGGTGTCGATGGTCTCCATCAGCTGACCTTCATCCTCGGAGGCTGCTAGTGCCGCCGCTTCGCATTGCCGCTGCCTTTCAAGATCCCGTTCCCGCTGCCGCTCCAGGTCGCGCTGGAGTTCCAGTTGCTGCTCCTGCTCCTGTTCCACCTCCTGCTCCTCCTGGGCCTGCTGCTGGCACAGCTCCACATGCATCCTGGCCAGCTGGGCGGCGTCATAGGGACAGAAGCAGTTGAGGCTGACCACCCGGTTGCCCATGTGCTGGACTGGTCGGCAGTTGCGGGTTATGGGCGAGATTCCGCCCGGACCGAGGAGCAAGCGGAAGTGGCGCAGCTGGAAGTCGCTGATGGCCAGGGACTCGGGAAAGATGAACCACTCGGTGCCCTGGTAGCAGGGCGGATGGGTCAGCGAGCCGCCGTAGGAGTAGAATCCGGTGCGAAATGGATACATCAGGTAGGAGAGAGGGAAGGGCGGGATCTGGACCCGCTTTCCCGGCTGCTGCACCAGGCGCAAGTTCTGCACCAGGGGATCCAGGAACGGATTGTGGGCGGACAGCTCGAAGACATAGCCGATCATCAGGAGGTCGTAGCTACTGGTGCAGCTCCTGGGAGTCCCCGATCCGGCGCGGTGCATCACCTGCATCTCCAAGGGAAACTTGCGGTGGTTGATCGTGTGCTCGGATCCCTCGCTGTTGCACCATCCCCAGTGGAAGCGCAGCTCCAGGAACGTGTAGCTGGCCAGCAGGTCTGCCCCGCTGACGGTGGGTGCATTGCCATGGAACTGGGCCCGCATGATCAGCGTGTGACCCGTGTTCTCCAGCTGGATGCTGGCGGGCAAGTCATCGTAGTGGTTCCAGTTCAGCAACTCTCGAATGGCCAAGCGCTGGATTAACCCCTCATCGATGTTGACGGGACTCTGAAAGCAAGTCTCCTCCTTCGCCAACCAGGTGTGTGGACCGTGGTCCATATCGTAATCATATCCTGAAGCAGGATAGCTTGAACACGAGCCAAGGATATAGGTGCCTCCAAACCGCAGGGGCAGCCTCATCCAAAAAAGAACCCGCTGATAGGCCTCCTTTAGCGATTCCTGATCCGCGTGGTAGGCAAATCCTGCCAGCAGGCAAAGCCCAGTGGTGATCAGTGGATGCTGGACTATTTGCACCAGGACCTGGCCAATAATCAGGCAAATCAGCTGCGCCATCAGACTCAAGACGGTTCCCAATGAGGTGTCAAACATTTTGTGGCCAGCAGATCCGGAATTGCATCGGGTGTATCAAATGCTGGGTAAAAAGAATCTGCAAGTGCAGAACGAGCCAAACAACAAACTCGAGAACAAAACTTTGAGCTCCTTTTAGATTTCCAATTAGTTTATCCGTTGCTTTCTTACTGTGCCTTATGAGAATGTGTTTATGTGACTGAGTCCCGATACGAACTAGTGTCTTATATACAAGGTGACAGACAAGTCTAGGCAGCCACTGCGACCAGTTCGAGAGATCTTATGACTGAATTTTCAGTACAATAATATAATAATAACTAAGAAAACTAATAATCTATATTACATTTTAAATGTTAGTCGGTGTGGCTTGATCAATCACTATCACTGTGAACGGTAGTACACGTAGTAACGAAGCGCACTGGGAGAACTTGCGAATGCGACTTTTTACTCGAATAAATTCAAATCTGCTTTGATGGTCCGATCCAAGTGATGCCGCAATCGAAAGGTGTGGCAAAAACTAAAAGAATTGCATATCAAACCTTTAAAAATTTAAATTGGTTTGGTAGAAAATGCGGTGAAAGTGTAAAAGTAAAAATTAAGACAATTTTAGCTGTTGGGGGTATGGGGGATTGACACCCTAACTTATTATTTGTAGTTTTGCCTACAACTTGTTATTGTCTTACTGAAAATTCGCGTCGAATGACACCTGATCCGTTTCAACATGCAGCTCCGTTCAAAAGGTTTTCAAAAACAAGATTTTGGATCACTTTCCAAAATTAAAATGTTTAAACCTTTGCTTGTGGGCTTGCATCAAATCGTGGTCCTTAACTTAATTTTAGTGTGATGTTCTACGACTTTTAAAAAACCGTATAGTTTAGCTGGAAGTACCTAAAAATAGCCAGATTCTAAAACTATTTATGTAGTTGATAGTTATCAACGGGAACTAACTAAGTATTATTTGTAAGTTGGGGTCCTTCCTTTTATTTAACTAGACATTGGATTATATTAGAATTACAAAATAAAATTGGTACCACTATCTAGTTCTAGATCTATTTTCGTAAGTTTTAAAACCATCTCATCTTTGCAGCACCGCTCTAAACAGACATAATGGCGAGTGGCGGGGACCCCAAGTGGCAGAAGGATGCCGCCGACCAGAACTTCGACTACATGTTCAAGCTGCTCATCATCGGCAACTCCAGCGTGGGCAAGACCAGCTTCCTCTTCCGCTACGCCGACGATAGCTTCACATCCGCCTTCGTCTCCACGGTGGGCATTGACTTCAAGGTGAAGACCGTCTTTCGGCACGACAAGCGCGTAAAGCTCCAGATCTGGGTGAGTAATATATATATTATCGGTTTTGTATTCGGGTCGTACATTGCTTACAATGCTGCCTACTTTTATGGGTACTTGGGATGTGCAGAACTTGTTTGACCTCGATTAGTTTTGTGGGGGCGAATGAATCATCCGGACGAGAGCATTAAACCGGAAAGCTGAGACATTGATTTATTGATTGGGCATCGCCACGGCTGAAGGCGCAGGTGAGCGCCCTCTCGAGAGTCCTTGTTGTGCGATACCAGTCTTGTTTTCAGTCATCAATAAAGGGAATATAATCAATTAAGAGAACTCAGAGGGGACTGTCTTTACAGCCTATTGTTTATGTTCTTAATGTCGAGATGAGATGAATTCATTAAGACTTTATGAAGTTTTAATTTCTCAAGCTACGTACTTGAGTTGGTTAAACCGCTTGTAGTAACAAAAAAGTAGGCAAGGTCTTGACTGATGATAAGATGTTAACCACGAAATATACATTATCAGATTTTCTTGAATTAACGTTTTGTTTGTTAAAGATGATTTCAAATTAACAGAGAACTTCTTTCAAAACTTGTATACTTCAGGACACGGCTGGACAGGAACGGTACCGCACCATCACCACAGCCTACTACCGTGGAGCGATGGGCTTCATCCTGATGTACGACGTTACCAACGAGGACAGTTTCAACTCGGTCCAGGATTGGTAAGTGCTTACTTGTGCGAAAATCAATCGGTCTCCTAACATTCTCGTGATTATTTAACCGAAGGGTAACACAGATCAAAACCTATTCGTGGGACAACGCCCAGGTGATCCTGGTGGGCAACAAGTGCGACATGGAGGACCAGCGGGTGATCAGCTTCGAACGTGGTCGCCAGTTGGCCGATCAGTTGGGTGTGGAGTTCTTCGAGACGTCCGCCAAGGAGAACGTGAACGTCAAGGTGAGTAGCAATCGATTACGGCTGCCCAGATCTCCGGATAAACTGCAAAACTTTCACTTTTAGGCTGTTTTCGAGCGATTGGTGGACATCATCTGCGACAAGATGTCCGAGAGCCTGGACGCGGACCCGACGTTAGTGGGCGGCGGCCAGAAGGGCCAGAGGCTGACGGACCAGCCGCAGGGCACGCCCAATGCCAACTGCAACTGTTAGAGCCCCGATGGGAGGATTGGAGGACGGGGGATCCTGCAGCACCACGACAACAAACCACATCCGTAACAACCATAGACAACAGAATTTGAAAACTAGCTAATTAGTCAGCATTGAACAGGGGATTGCAACTAATCCTTCAGTAAGCCGACGATGACGGTTCGGATACCGATGAAAAGATAATGATGATATAGCACTATGTTTGTATCGATATGTGTATGTATATCCTTTGCGTTCGCTCGCCTCAGTGTAAATGTCAAATGTTATTTAATCCGATGTTTGAATTGTAACCTGTAATTTGTAATTTGTAATTGGTAATTTGTAATTCGTAAATTGTAAACTGTAATTTAATTGGCTGTCTGCGGCGAGGAAACATTTGTTGAGTGTGTGAATTGAGTTGAATTTATTCAATTTGATAGATCGATATCGAGATCGAGTTCGAGTTCGAGAAATTGAAAAAGAGCAAAGAATTTAACGAAAGTCCGATTTGACGGTGATTCGGCACTAATTAAGCATGCACCCCGAGTGCTGATTACAGTCATTTGATTTGCGACCCCGCCACAAAGGGGTCAAGAGGTCAGGAGGTCAGTCAGCACGAGTATTTCGAACCGTTCTCCACATCCACATGTATATACGCTGGCTAAACTGTACAGTTTGAGATGCTTGACGAAACGCACAAAGCTAGCGAATCGGTGAAATCGAACAGAAACTATACTAACTATATGGTACACCCCCTCCACACACACACCCATGTATATGTATGGATACACGCAAACACACATAAGCAAAGAGCACTGAAAACACAAAGAACACACCGGAAACGGATATAGTTATACCCCAAATTCCCGGCTTGGAGCATTCTAGCAAACACAAAGAAATCGGCTGAGTGGTAAGCCGATATTATTAAATATTATGATTATTATTATTATGTACGTATGTATTTATGTAGTGAAATGGAAAATTTTAATGTGTTGCAAATGATAAAAGAAATATATACATCAAATATACATGTATCGCATAGAGTACTACCCAGACCCAGAGCTACATAGCTACAGAGAGGCAATCGCAGTTTTCTGTTGCCCGTAAACCCCCTTACGAACACCTTCCAACGGGCCAGAGTGACAATAACCCGCAGGAGATCAGGAGCACTGGGATCCAGAACCCCTCCCCCGAGGTCAGGCAACTGCAGGTTGAATTTCCCCCACCTCACCGCCCACTTTTTGATTTCCCTTTCCCCTCGAGACTGTTGCGAACTGAATCCGGATTGCGAGTTACTTGAACCCACCGAGCCAGCTGAGAGATCGGTGCATTTAATTTGCCAGACCCTCCCGAAACCCGATACCCAACACTCAGCACCCACAACCCGAGACATCCCTCACCCCCTTTTATATGCACACACCACCCACTTTTCTACCTGTATACTATGTGTTTATGGTATGCTATACAAGGCTTTCCTTTGTTACCGCTTTGACGACACAACAAACCGCTGCCGAGACTAAATTTGAACGAGGACTTTAGGCGGGGACAAGGATATTGACTTTGGGGTCTAAAACTGCTGAATCTGAATATGTAACTGAATATATATTATATGTATTTGCCAATGCTCGTTAATGTTAAATATGTGTACAAGCAGAGTTTCACTTGAATTACGATTAAATTAAAGGCATATCGCTGTATTATAAATACCCAAAACGAAGACAAAACGAAACGGAAGACCGAGCCCGCACCCAGGAAAAAGCCAGGAAAATTCACAGGAAATGCACAACGAGTTGCTAAGTGCCAGAGAGGGAAAGAGGGGACGCAGGCTGGGCTATGGGATTTGGGATATGGGATTTGAGAAAGATAATGAAGCTAATGATTCTATACGAAAATGCCTTAAGCCAGCGACGCAGGTCGCTGATTGGTCTTTTTGGCATTCGAACTGTTTTGTAAAATAATAATCATACAACTTGCATAACCACTCCTTCAAGTATTTGTCTTTGTATTCGTGTGTGGATTCGCTTTTAGTCAAGCCCCAATTAAATAATCCAACCCAATTAAACTAAACCGAACTAAACTTAACTATAATAAAAGTAAAACCAAACTAGACCGGAGTAAAATCAAAGCAAGTAAAACAAATGTAAACGAGAAACAATTGTTGATGATTCGAGCATAGGCATAACGCAAACATTTTTGCGCTACATTGTTGTCATTTAAACCAATACTTAGCATATTGATTATTGCATTGTGTACTCAGCTAAACCAAATATTTGTAAGCCCTATGAAAACAATTCCAATTCCAAACACAGTGGCATTATTTGTATTCCATTTGAATTGCAACAAGAATAACCCAACTAGGAAATGTGTACAAGAACGTCAAAATAAAATAATTCAATATATATTATTCAATGATGGTTTTAAAACACTAACACACATCTGCATACCCGTACTAATGATGATAATAACATAGATATACAGATACACACATATATACATAATATACACATAATGGTATTGAAATTATTGTATTCCCATAATAAAATATATGCAAAAGGTGTATGGTAAAACAAAGATTGAATGTTTGTGTCTTTCTATGGCGGAAAATAATAATAATAAAAATATTTAATTTGAATAAATACATAAACGAAGGGAATACTTTAAAAACTACATACAAAATTGGAAAATTAATTCAACGAAATCTCGAATCAGACTTTAAGAGCAGCAATGTCTCGGTGGCTTTCTTATTAATTTATTATTTACCAAAAGTAAATTTAGAAATTATATGCAGTAAAAATATATGAAAACTTTTTGTTGTACACATCTTCAGAGAAAGTCGATAAAAAGGTAGCCTCGAGTTCGGCCCGAAATGAGTTTAAATATGTAGTTTCTGACGTTCGTATATCCGTTTTTACGTAGACTAGTCTCTCATTTCGGATTCTATCGTGATAAAGCTTTACCGAAATTCTAATTTCTATTGCATGTAATATAAGTCAAAACCGGATCGGACAACTATATCATATAGCTCCCAAGCAATAAGTGTGTTTTTATACCCTTGCAGAAGGTATTATAATTTTGGTTAGAAGTTTGTAACGCATTGAAGGAGACGTTTCGGACCCCATAAAGTATATATATTCTTGATCAGGATCAATAGGGGAGTCCATATAGCCATTTCTGTATGTCCGTCTGTTTCAATACCGTTTGCGAGCTCAGATTAAAAGCTAGAGATTTAAAACTTTCGAAGTCATCTTAAAACATGTGTACACAGATCAAGTTTGAAAATGGCCCGATCGGACGCCTATATCCTATAGCTCCAATAGGAACAATCGGATATTCAATAAATGAAGATATTTCGCGCAGTGTAAAAGCTATTGACATGAATCTTTCCAATTCGTATTTTTTTGTGCATACCTTGATCAGGGTAAAAGCGCGTTTCGATCGGACGTCTATATCCTATAGCTCCCATAGAAAAAATCGGAAAAAAATCCAAAAAAAAATTCTAGCTTTGGTGTTTTTTAAAATTTTACCTTCTACTCTTGGGAATATTATTTTTTAAATATTTCAGAATTTCGAATAAAAATTAAAAAAAATCGGATTACTATATCATATAGCTACCATAGGAACGGGCAGAAAATTAAATGGAAATTAATAGGACACAAATTATATCTTTGTTGATGAAATGATCTGCAAGGGTATATAAGCATCGGCTGGCCGAAGCTAGCTTCCTTTCTTGTTTTAAATCTGACCATTCATTAAAAAGTTAGGAGCAATCAACTTTGATATGGCGTCCAATCGGTCCAGCGCCCACATTTTTTATCAAGAATATATATGTATACTTTGTTGGGTCGGAAACGTCTCCTTCACTGCGTTGGAAACTTCTGACTGAAATCATTAAACCCTCAGCAAGGGTATACAAAATATAGCTTCGATATTTTTAGAAATATAACCTTCTACGCTTGGGAATAACACTTTTTAAAATACTTTTGAATTTTGAAATAAATTTAAAGAAAATGGGACGACTATATCATATAGCTGCCATAGGAGCGATAGGAAAATTAATGGGAAATTTATAGGAATAAAACAAGAGAGAACGCTATAGTCGGGTGTCCCGACTATCAGATACCCGTTACTCAGCTAAAGGAGTGCGAAAGAGATAGATATATAAAATCTTTGATCGGGCATAACTTTTTAACGAATGGTCCGATTTGAAAAATTTCTTCTACATTTCGATAGGTATTGATAGTCACAATAAAACTGCATTTTTAGTTTTCCAACATCTTTAATGGTGTGGGCGCCAGACACCTTTAAAAAAATGGTGTAGGGCGATTGAGGGCGTTAGAGGGGGCGTGGCACCATTTTGAAATAAACTTGCGCTGCGTAGGAACTCCAAGAATATGCATGCAAAATGCCAATCCTCTAGCTTTTATAGTTTCCGAGATCTCAGCGTTCATACATACTCTACGAGTAACGGGTATAATTATAGCTTCGTCGGTTTTTATTGTATTCTTCGTCGAATAATTGTATTCTTTATCGAATAAGAAGAAGAGTCGTTGAATACTACTGTTTTCTTGAGTTAATGGCGAAATCGCCTTTGATTCTAGAAAAAAAATACCTATTTTTCAGGAAAGTTGTGTAATTTTTTGGTATTCTAGTATGGTGGCCTAGCTGTTAGAGGCGTCCGGACACTAAACATGTCCACAAAAGTCGCCGCGGAATCCGCGGTTCGACTTCACGCAGGGACGAGTCTAATTTTTTTTTTTTTTTATAATTAGGGTTTTGTTTTGTATAAAATATTTTCAGTTTTGGTTTTCTATTCACTGAATTGTTAAAACTATTGTTAACAAGATTTAATTAAAGTAAATGCAATTGGTATACCAATAATTCGACCGGTGACACTTCATGCATCTTAAGCCATTGCATTGCAAGAAGCACGCGTGGCCGAGTGGTTAAGATGTCTCTCTATGGTGTGAACGGTCTCGGGTTCGAGTTCAGGTCGAGGTAAGAATTTTCCCTTAAGTCTTTTATATGTTTACAAAAAGTTTTTTCTGTACTTAAAATGCATTGTAATTAAAAAACATTTAAAATAAATTTGAATTTAAATTAAATAAATACAAATTTACCCCATTTTTACGATATGATTTGCATTAAAACAGGAAAGAGTTGCTCTTAGTTCACAAACCTAAATGCAAAAGTGATAAAAAAAATCAGTCGGACAAAATTAAAAAAAAAAGTTATAAACAAAAATACTTTTATTTTTCTATTTTAAGGAAATTTTTTCTTAATTTTAGGGTTTTTCGCCGTAAAATTCAGAAAATTGGTATTGATTTTAAGAAAGGCGAAACCGTATATTCAAGAAAATTATTTCTATAATTAATGGCGAGTCGCCGTTGGATGAAAATCATAGGCGATTTTCTTGAATCAATGGCGAATTTCTTGAATCAATGGCGATTTTTTTTATGAGTGTAGAAAAATGTATGTTAACATAATACGGAAACAGCTATAATAACATATACGCACACAAAAAAAATCGATATGAAACGTAGATCAATTTTACATTAGTTTAGATCAATTTTATTATGATATGTGGCCAGGTAAATTTGATATGGGTTTTGCATGACCTGAAATTTGCATGGCCATATCGATTTTACGGTCACATGCTTTTTTTGTGTGCAGTAAATATAAATTTAATATTATTGTAAATTAATGATCTGGAAGAGTAAGAGTATTTTATTGTTTTAAACCAAAATGGTAATACTTCTGGTGGCAAGTGTCTTAAAAACTGTTTACTTAGTATAATATTTATACAAACCAGCCGAAAGGTTGCAGGACCGTAGAAAGTTAAAAAGCATGTCTGGGTTTTCTCCATATATTTTACACATTTTATTCATATTGATATACTTGTATAATTTACAATTAAATAAGTCAATTCACATAAATATCATATACTGGGCGCCACATTCAAGCGCAATCCATAGCTTACGTAAAGGCCACACTGAGTGGCAGTTGAGTGGAGTTCAAATACAGTGAGTTCCGTTTATGAATTATTTATAAATTGTACACAGTTTCCAGGGACATGAGTGGCTATTGCTGAGTCGGGGATCAAACTGTTGAGCGAGCTGCTTCTAGCCAGGATTTCGATATTATAGACAGATATATGTATACGAGTATATATTGCTGGATATGTCTATGCTGCGCTTGTGTGCTTTAGACTTCCCATAGATGCGTGCGGGTGTCCTGAATTTACTTTATCGGGTTTTTATTGTACATTCGCAACGGTCGTACGGATAGCAAATGCTATCAATTAAATCTAACTCCCAAACTAAATGGCAATGTGTGCGGATGCTAGGCAAATGAATTGCAAACTTTTCGCAGATTATTTTTCATTTACAAGTTCCCCTTCGACTTCAACTAATTTGGCATAATAAGCTCGAGGCACACAACGTTCTCCTACCTTAGACTTTGTTTACTTGCAGTTTGCTCTAGCTAATGACGCGGTGCGAGCCCCGAATCGCCCCTCATTCCGAACCCATATCGGCTTTGGGGCTGGGCCCGGACTCCAGACCCTGGACACATGGTAATTGGACCTAAATGCATGAACTTGCAGCTGAATGTTTCGGGTGGGGCTTAAAGTTAATAGCAGAACGTAAAATGCATAAAATCAGTCTGACTCTTGTTTTAATACATAATTATATATTATAATTTATAATACATACACAGGGCTAAAGCTGAGTATCTGTGTGTCCGTGGGTGTGCACACAAATTATGCAATGCCAAACTAAATGCAACTGGCGCTCTAAATTATGTAAGTGCTAAGGGATCGTATAAATATTTATGCCCAAATGCGTAATATATGCATACTAAGCTGTATTTACGTAAAATTAAGTGGGTGCGTGTATGTACAAAGTTTGAATGAATTGATGGACATGGGACCTATGGCAGGTGCTCCTCAAAGTATGTTTTGGACTCCGTGTGAATCCTGTACTGCGGCTTGCGTCTAATGGTGGCAAAGTATTGCGTTTGCTGTTGCTTTTGCTTTTGCTGTTTGGTGCGTTGCTGCTGCAATTGTTGCAGGTGTTGCTGCTGCTGTTGCTGTCGCTGCCTTTGTTGCAGCTTCAATTGTTGCTGCTGGGTCAGTCGTCACACTGTGGTCTCGTCATCATCAATATTCCGCCTGTTTGCGACAGAAAATGGCCATTAGTGGGTCTGCAATCGGCTTATGCTGCAGGAATGCACATATGTGCAAACTATATATATTTCTATATTTCCCGCTACTGTACACTAATTTACGTGCTTCACTACGACGTGCAACACTTTGGTAAGTTTCAATTTGCGGCATGCCAGAGAGTCTCATAAATTGCATGCGGATACGTGTTAAATGAAAAGTTGTGTTCGGGCAAAAACATAATTTATGCAACTGAATTATCAAAGTGAAAAAATAAGCATAGCTGTGTGTCAGTGCGTTAGTATTTGAGGTATTTTGTGGTTGAGTTAGTGAGATGTTTAAATGTGGTTATGTTTTTTTGACCAGAGCACAGTTTATTTTCCAAGTAGTTAAAGTGTCAATGGATTCTAGTGGTGAGTTGGTAAATTATTAACATTATTGGGCCGGGGTAAAGTTTTTCGAGTATATTGATAAGTCATTAGATATTCTTGGTTGATTTAGGTGTGACTAATCTGAATCTGGTCTTACAAATTATTATTATTTATATATATGTATATAGCCAGATTCCGACTCAGCTCACCAAAATAAAGTAGAAATACCTACTACCTCATGTTCATATCGAGTATCAGCTAATGATATCAACTAATTATTGGAGACTCTGCTTTAAGGCCATATTTAATAAAAAATTAGTGTTATTATTTCTTGTTAATTCACTTTGTCACTTCGATTGAATTGAATAGCTTTTAGTGGGGCAGCTTTATTGCTACTAGGACTAACTGGGGAGCTAACTAAGTTTGGGTATTTGTCCTGTTTACTCATTATACCATATTGTTAGCGACCAGGGATATTGTTGCCTCTGTTGCCTGCGATGCAGCCAAATAATGTCGAACTGTGGAGATGTTCAGGTTGTATATAAGGTCTGTTTTTGTAGCGGGTGAGTGTGTGGGAATGGTGGGGCATGATGGATCGATGTATACAGTTGTTAGATGGGAATTAATAAATGTCATAAGGGCGTAAATTCAATATTACACGTTCCAATTAAATGCAGCACGAAGTTCGAACATTCGGATTACAAATTAGAAAGTGAGCGATTCAGCAGATTCGATTAATCAAACTAATGAACAAACAAACATTCAGGGCGGCAACGGGGCCAAATAATAGGAAAATCATGTTTCATATTTACATTCAATTGGTCAAATCAAATTAAAACTGGTGCACTTTCGAATTAGTTAAAGAGCTCGAGTCCAAATCGAATCGAATCAGTTTTATGCACACTTTAGCTACGCAAAACGAACAAAAAAGTAAACGAAGACGATGATGAAAAGTGGGAAAATGGGAAATGTGATGTGCGATTTGAAAATGCATTTTACTTGTGGTTTACCTCTGAGCTGTAGTTGTAGTTGTAGTAGTTGTAGTTGTGTGGTTGTTGTTGATGTTGTTTGATTTGGTTGGGTTTTTGGGGTTGGATGGATGGAACACGGGCCGCCATAGTATTTTGCATTACGTCGAATTTCATTTTGCAGTTGTTTTTTTTTAGTTTTCGGTTATAAGTATGTGTTTTGCGGTATGCGTGTGTGTGTGTATTTGGGTTTAGTTTTCAAAGAGCAAAAGAGACAGAGAGAAAGCACGATATTGGAGAGAATAGAAGTGAAAGATAGTCAAATTAGATTTGCTTCAAACGTTCCCAGGACCAGCTGAAAGGATATGGACATGTACACGTATAGAAGAATGTATATGAATGTGTGTATTTGTGTAAGCGTGCAGTGAGTGTGTGTGTGTGTGTATAGTTTGTACCATATTCATTTGCATTGTTTTCAGTTTTCATTGTTGTGGGAAAAGCCGAATGGTACAAAGGGGTTTATGTCATTGTAGTTGTTGATTCGAATGCCATAAAGAAAAGAGAATCAGAAACAAAGGACCACAGATTAATTGCTGGAATCAAAAATGGAAAACGAACAGGAGTTCCCGAACCAAAACTAATCATCTAGGCCAACGGAAACGGAATTGGAAAAATGAAGTCAACAGACAGGATGGGCTGCACATGGAGCACAAGAAGCATTAACTGGTCACCAGGACCACAACGAAACTGAAACTGAAACCAATACCAAAACATAGTCTAAATCCAGAACAGAAACCGAAACGGAAGGCAACAAAAGCAGGCATGTCACAGAAATCTCCCAAAACCGAATGTTAAATATGATCCCTGGGCTTTGGGCGGTAATCTTTGGGAAACCAAGATCTCCAGAGACCACTGTGACACACTAGGCGGAGAGATCTCCCTCTCTATCTGGCGGGTCAACTCACTCGGTATCCGTGATGCTGGTCAGTGGCCCCAGCGGCTGCATGGGAGCCACCATCGTAGAGGGCGGCGAGGAGGCCCTGGAACTGTGCCGGGAACCTCCGTTCATTGTGTGCCGTGCCATCAGACCCGGATTGTTCACATCGTTGACCAGTCCCAAGCCTGGTGGTGGCTGCATCAGCTGAGATCCGTGCAGTGAAGGCGGTGTGGTGTGGCTCAGCTTCCTGGCGGGCAGGTGGTCCTCCTCGGCAGTGTAGGGAAAGTGGTAGCCATTCTTATCCGAGCCCTCGGACAGTCTGTCCTGCAAGTGGTGCTG
Source organism: Drosophila pseudotakahashii (assembly GCA_035046095.1). Classification (NCBI taxonomy): domain Eukaryota; kingdom Metazoa; phylum Arthropoda; class Insecta; order Diptera; family Drosophilidae; genus Drosophila; species Drosophila pseudotakahashii. Next base: position 1,027,506 of record JAWNOE010000266.1, read on the forward strand.
CTGATGTTGCTGCTGCTGCTGCTGTTGCTGGTGGTAATCGTTCTTCAGCAGCGAATGCACCGAGTGCAGGGAATCCGTGGCGTAGGCTGGCTGCCTCTTGAGGCTGTAGTGACCATCCCTGGAGCCATAGATATCGGGTGTAATCCGATCCTTGGACAGGTAGGGCGACTCCGACTTGGCGCCCAAGTAGCCACTGCCTAGTGTTCGCTGCTTGTCGTAGATGTTGTCGCTCAAGTAGGCCGCATCCGGGTGGAAACTCCTCATGTGACCAATGGTCTGGGAGCCACTTCCCCCGCCGGGATAGTCCTTCTCGCTGCCATAGTGACTGGGCGGCTTGTAGGAGCCATACTTGTCCGCAGGATACTCCGCCCTTCGGCCGTACAGACTGTCCTCGTAGCCATCGCGGGCATCTCGAATATTCTCCAGGATCGACGGGGGCATATTGATTTTGTTATGGTGCTGCTGCAGGTAACTGGTGTCCGTGAGGTCGGGATTGGGCAGCGGATTGGGCGAAATGGTCATCTTGGCCTGCCCGTGAACGTGTTCGTTGTCGGATCCCGTGTCCTGGGACCATCGTCCAATGTTCGGGGGCGATTGCAGATAGGCATCCGGCAGCTGGCTGGACCAACGGGGCGCATACACCGGCTTACTTACACTCGGGAAGAGCTGTGGACTCTGCACCACATTCAGTTCCGGCGGAGTGGTGGCCTGCACGTGCTCCGTGATGTTGGGCAGATAGGCGGGCGTCGAACTGACGGCCGTGCTGCGATGAGTTCCAGAGGATCGAGCAGTGCGGGACTCGTCGTCGTCGCTGGAGTGACTACTGGCCAGCTCCAGGGACCTGCCGTCCGTCTCGGAGCCGGAGTCCGAGTCCTTTCTCTGGCGTCGCGAAGGCTTCTCCTCACCGCCACCTCTACTCCTTCCGGTCGTGGAAGACTCGAATCCCCTCAAGAAACTGGGAGCATCGCTGGCCGAATTGTAGTTCGAGGTGGATGTGGAGGTCTGTCGCAGCTGTCCATCGCTATACGGACTCGAGCTCGTCTTGGCCGTGCTTCTCGAGGTGGTGCTACTGGCGCTGATGCCAATATTTCGACGGGTAGTGGTGTCATAGCCTCCGGCCAGAAAGTTGCTCGGCCTCGCCGCTCCGTTCACATTGTGGGAGCTGTTGCTGACCACCATGGAGGAGTCCAGAAGCGGCACCTTGCGACCCATACAGCGCAGGCAGGTGCGTTGCAGGTTCTCCCTCACCCGCTTGTTGATGATGCAGTATCCAATCAAGCAGAAGAGAGCGTGCAGCAGCACCACGCCGGAGAGCAGCAGGCTCAGCAGCTGGGAGTGCTCCGATGCGGCGAGCACCGCCAGGACCCACATGACACCCATCAAGGGGAGCGACACGACCGACAGCCAGAGGAGTGTTCGTAAATTACCAAATCCGAGTACGTGATCCTTGAGCGTAAACGCGGCCTTGACGGAGACGAACAGGATGAGCAGGTTGACCACAGACATTCCAGCAATGGGACCCACTAGCCACCACACCACAGGTTCGTAGACAGATAGCCAGCAGCTGAAAGGGGGGGAATTGAAATTAGTATGTTTTATAAATACATTGCACCCCGTTTAATAAAGTAAACTAGTGAGTGCCAAAGTATTAACGAGTTGTACAGATGTACATAATTTTCATGTTCGTTCAGTTTCTTTTAAAAACATACGACACACACATAAGGAATACTCACAATAAGCTATTTCCGTACTCATGGGCCCGAACTCCAACAGAAAGTCCTACGACGATAGCTGGAGCGCCGTAGCCCATGGCGAAGTAGAAGCCCATTGGTCCGTGATTTATGTCCCGCATCTCGGTGAGCATCCTGTAGAGATGTACACAGTCCACCGTTGTCCAGGCGAAGGCCGCCAGCCAGAAGTAATGGAGGCAGATGGCCGTCAGCTTGCAGGGGAACTCGCTCTCCAAGAGCTGCCGGCGCGACTGCATTCCCACGAAGAAGAGTAGCTCCGCACAGAAGACACAGAGCACAATGTTCTGGTGTATGGTGTTCGAGTTGGTCTGCTGACCCCGTAGAAGGGCCAAAGCCAGTAGCACTCCCAGCAGCAGGGGAAGTGAGACGAGGAAGGCCGAGTACGAGGTGATCTGAACCAGGAGCGAGGGTTCCGGGATGTCCTCCGGATCGATAACATCCACAATAACTGCGTAGCTGGAGATATGGGTACAGCTGCAGTTGACCAGAATCGCTGGCTGTGCTGCCGGATTGAAGTCCCCATCGAAGTCGGGAATCTCCGTCTGGCAACCCAATCGGGTCCACTGATTGGTGAAGGAGTTCCAACGGACGCACTGGGGGTTAGAGCGTGGTCCAAAGCGAGCGGAATCCACATCCAGCCACATCTGCAGCTTAATGGGTTGCGCCAGATGGGGCGAACCCAGGGATCGATAGACCACCTGTTCCGACTGTTGCATTTGCTCCGAGGGATACGTGATCTCTACCTGCCTCTTCACCAAACGACGGTCCCTGTAAACGGCCTCGTTCTCACCCTTTGGTTGCTCATCGCTTCCTGTAGAACTGACGCCCTCATAGTTTGGATTGAGCACCTCAGGAGAATCTGGTGATACTATCTCCTCGCCGGAATTGCCATGAAACTCAATGTCGTCCAGATTCAGGCGGATGTGAGGGTCCCGATCATCACCATCCTCACTACTTGAGGCCTCCTGTTGTTCGCCGGATGAAGCTGGCGGTGGAATTTCATGGGCTGTTATCCGGATGTCCTCGATCTGCTGTTCACTACTGCTGCTTGGAGCCTTGGGAACGTCGAACACCTCCACAAACTGTTGCTCTGTGCTGCCCGAAGAAGATGATGATACGGATGAAGATATCTTTCTCGACGGAATTTCCAGGCGTTGAGTCTCCTGTTCCCTTTCCATGGAAGGCACCAGAATCTGCAGGGAGAGAATGGGAGTGGCCAGTTCCACATCCACACCCCAACGACGGGTAATGGTCTCGTCATAAAGATCGGGCAGCAGTTGACCCACATCCTTGTATTGGGCATACGCCACAATGGCACGATGGTCGTGGCTACCTCCTCTTCGACCACTTTGCGAGATCTCATCGCTCTCCGGTGGCGTGATGCCCAGCATCTCCAGGGGGACAAGGACCTTGGTGTGCTGATCGAACTTCCTTCTGTCCAAGATGTAGTTGTTGTACTTGGGGAAGCTGATCACTGGTCGCTGTCGAGCCGAGTGCTGCAGAAAGCCACTGGTATCGGGCAACACCACACTCTCGGTGGTAAAGGCATTCGGCTTGAGGTACTTGCTCCGGTGATACTCGCTCAGCTGCTCCGGCTCATAGCCGAAAAGCGACTCCGTGGTCACGATGTCCAGCCCGAGTGCCATGTTCGGCTGCACAATTTCGAAGGGACTGGTGTAGGTGTCGTGTTGCGAGCGAGCCAAGACCACTAGATACTTGTTGAACGCATCGACCAGGTCGTCTGGTCCCCTCTGAATCAGCTCCGTGGCCCTTCGCCATTCCGACTCGTACTTCCTGTCCAAAATAACGCTGGCCGCATCCACCAGATTCTTGATAAAGTACTTGTCCTGACTGTGCGACAAGTTCAGGCCGCTCTGCATTAGCTCGTAGTTGATGAGCTCCTGTAGAAGACCCTCCGTCACGAGGAGATCGGCACCGTACAGGCGGTCATGACTGAATTTCAGTTCGTCGGACAGATAGTCCATCTCGAGTTCGTGAGACCAGACGTTTCCGCCATTGCTAAGCAGGAAGGAGGACTCCATTTTGTAGCGCCTGTTGGGGCGTCCGATTCCCGGGGTCTTTTGATCCTTGCTGGCACCCCTTCTGTCCACCGTTTCGCAGGCCTTCCTCAGTTGTTCCGCCATTTTGATGGCCACAAAGGAGTTGAGCTCCAGTTCGAGTTTCTCCAGCTGGGACAGCTGGCGTCGCAGCTCCACGAAAGGCTCCGAGGTGCAGTTGTACATGTCCGGTGTGTTCCAACTTCCCGACTGGGCATCGCAGCTGCGTTGTCCCTTTCCACGAGCCGGCGCCGGACATCCCTCGATGGCCACTCCGCCGAGAGGAGTTCTTGGCCACCAGACGCCGCCGGCGAAGGAGCGCGGACAGGCATCGTAGACCACCTCGCAGCCGCTGAGTGTTACCTCGGCATAGGGATTCGAGCAGGAGTCGCACCTGCGCCCGATGACCCCCTCGCGGCACTCGCATTGTCCCGTCAACGGGTTGCAGGCTCCACTGAAGCTACCGATGGAGTAGCAGTCGCAGGAAAGACAGGCGGTCTCGTTGGGTGGTTGATAGTGGTTCGTCTTGCAGTAGCACTGTCCGGTGGTCTTGTTGCAGTCCGGATGATATCCCTGGGCCAGATCGCACCTACACGGACCACACACCCTTTCGCCCCACCAGCCTCCGGGACACGGCTGCTGCAGTTCCCTCTCACAATAGTCGCCGTGTCGGGAGCTGCTGTTGCATTCGCATCCGTAACCGCGGGACAAACTAGAGTTGGCCCTGCAAACACCAGAGGCACAGGGTCTGACCGTGCAGATGGGAGCACAGTCGGCACCCACAAAGCCCGAATCACACTCACAGGTGGACAGGTCCCAGGTGCTTTGGCAGGAGGAGTGGTTGGGACAATGATCCGGACACTGCGCTCGCGATTCGCAGCCATCTTCCACATTCTCCCGGATAGTTGGCCGCGAGAGAACCGATTGACCCGCTCCAATGCGCACATCCTGAATGCAGCCCTCGAAGGGCGATGCTTCGGGAACCGATCCAATGCTGCCATCCGGACTGCCCATCACTATCTTGCCCACGTAGAGACCTTGAACCTTTTGAGACATGGGTACTGACCCCGAACGTTGTCCATAGTCCACGGAGAAGTGGATTTCAGAGCCCTGCTGCCAGCGAATCTCCACTCTGTGCCACTCCCCATCGGAGAGGAAAGCACCTGCCAGGAACATGGGTTCTCCATCGAAGATGTAGTAGAGGACTCCTTGCCTCAGACAAACCGCAGCTGAACTGTTCTGACCAATTTGAATTTGGAGGAGGAAAGCCTCTTTCTGACGTGTTCGCAGCGAGAAGGAGGTGGTCCAGGGCAGCTGGATGGGTCGCAGAAGGGGATTGAAGCTGAGACTACCGTCGCCGGAGAAGCGCCAGGGAGCAGGTATATTATCCTGGCAGCTGTTGCCCGCATATCCCTCTGGACACTCGCAGGAATAGGTGCCCCAGCCCTCGTGACATGTGCCGCCATTAAAACAGGGCTCCGATTGACACAGTGGAGCCTTTTGCGGACATCCTGCCAGTGTTCCATTATCCGCCACATACGAGTTGAGATCAACGAATCGATCGTCGATACGGAGGTCCGAGATGCAGCCCACGAAGTCACGGTTGGCCACCGGGAAGTGGGCTGGGATGCGAGGAAGTCCGCCCACCTGCAAGGGTCCCGTGAGATCCAGGAAGCGGTGACAGGTCTCCGTGAGCAGCGAGCAGCGCTTGTCCAATTTCAAGGTGGTGCGATTAGCGCAGCTCCATCTGTCACCCAGTTGTCCCGACAGAGCAATAGCGGTGTCACAATTATCCAGTAGCAGGGTGACACTGCGGTTCAGATAGACCACCTCCACCTGGTGCCACTTGCCATCCGAAACCTTGGCCTCCTGCAGCACCGACACCCTTTCGCTGTGGTCGCCCAACGAAAAGGAGAAGCTCACATGGCCCTCATGGATCTCCAGAGCAATGAAATCGTGCAGCTCATTGTACCTTCCGTTGTAGAGCAGTAACCCGTTCTCCTGGACGGTGGCAAAGCGGAGCTTTAGATTGAAGCGATGCCTTTGCTTCAGACTCTCGAAGGTCAGGAAGGAGTTGCGCCCAAAGGCACGAGCTCGCAGCTCACAGGTGGCCGTATAAGGAGGCGGTTGTGAGCTTGGGTAATTGCTCAGGCAGGACAAGCCACCCTCGCACGTCTCCGATGGACAAGGACGCAGCTGACCCACTCCAGTCTCACAATTCAAGCCCGTGTGCGTGGACGGGCAAACGCAGGTGTAGCCACCCTCGCGCCTCACGCAGGTTCCTCCATTCTGGCAGGGATCCGAATAGCAGAGATCCACCTCCGTGTCGCACAGGTAGTGCTCCTTGCTGCCCGTAAAGCCCTCCGGACAGGAACAGGCGAACGTATTGACCGGATAGATGGGCCGGAAGAGCACCGTGTCGCTGTGGATGAACTCGGAGGCATTACCAAACTTCAGAACAGTCAGGCACTCTTCGAAATTAAGGCAAGGCTCCCGCACGCAGAGATTGTCGTCAAAAGGCAGGACCTCCACGGTGGCCAAGCGGGCCAAAATAGCTCTATTTAAGTAGACCCGCTCCTGAAGATATTGCGGTGTGTAGAACTCCTCGTGAGAGACATCCGGTCGTCGCGCCGAAAAGCTGACGTTAAGTATGCGCGAACTGACATCCGTGTCGTCCTGGATGCTGAACACGAATATGTGCTCCTTGGGGCACGGAATGATCGCAGCCAGTCCGTCCAGGAAAAAGTTCAGCAGGGGCGACAGGAAAGCCTCTTCCGTCATCTCATTCAATCGCACTGTCACCGAGTTGAAGAGCATGTCCTCGGTTATCAGACGAACCGAGAGTTGCATTATGGCCTTGGCCTCGTTGATGCCATCGGATACAGATACCTCCATGGTGGCGAACTTGGGCACATTGGTGTTTAGCTGGGGACTCAGCACTAATCCTCCCGAGCTACTGTTCAAACGCAGGAGGTTGGCATTGTTTCCGGAAAGTATCCTGTAGTGAAGCTTATCGCTCACATCCGCATCGAAGGCTGGAATTCTTCCAATCTCGCCGCTGGGGAAGTGATCGCGGAAGTTGTTGAATATCACCTGGAAGTCCCGCAACACCGGAGCGTTATCATTCACATCTGTGACCAGGATCTCGATGTGGGCATCGTTGCGCAATGGCGGACTCGCTGCCCGGACCACCAACTCAAATCGCTTTCGAGTGGACTCGTAGTCCAGTTCTGTCATGGTCAGCAGTTGGGCTCGCTCCGAACCAGGTCGAGTCACCAAGGAAAACGCATTGGAATCATCACCGCCGATGATCGAATAGTGCACCACTGCGTTTACGCCTTCGTCGGGATCGTGGGCGTGAATCTCGCCCACCACTGAGCCTACCGGCGAATTCTCCGGCACATAGAGTGTGATCTTGTCGGAGGCAAAGGTCGGTGGTGAGTCATTGACATCCTCCAACCGTATTTGCACCTCTACGGTGCTCGATAGCGGCGGTGATCCCTTGTCGACGGCAATGGCGGTCAAGTGAAAGACAGCCACACTTTCCCTATCCAATCCCTTATTGGTGCGAATAGTACCCGATGTGGGATCGATTACAAAGGAACCGTCCTCGACGTCGCGATCACTCAGCAGGTACTTTATGCGTCCATTTAGCCCCACGTCGGGATCACTGGCTGCCACCTGGATCACAGAAGTTCCCACGAGGGCATCTTCCAGAATGGAAGCCTGGTACAGTGGGCTCTTGAAGGCCGGTGCATTGTCATTGACATCGGTCACTCCGATCTCTACATCGGTAGTGTCACTCAACGAAGGATTTCCTCCATCCTTGGCAGTCACTGTGAGTAGGTACCCGCTGGTGGTCTCCCGATCCAGCGGGGCATTCGTCACAATGGCACCCGTTTGCGCGTTGATCGAAAAGGGATCCTGAGCGCCCAGCCCGTTGATGCTCTCCTCGTTCAGGGAGTAGGTGATCTGTGCATTCACCCCCACATCGCTATCGGTGGCGGATACCACGAGGACAGTGGTGCCCACAGGAGCATCTTCAAACACCGAAGCGCTGTAGGGCGCATTCTCGAAGATGGGAGCAAAGTTATTGGCATCCGTGATGTTTATGTGCACTGTGGCCGTGTCGGATCGTCCTCCGGAATCGGTGGCCGCCACTGTGAGCAGGAAGCGCTTCTCCTGTTTGTAGTCTAGCGACTGGGCGATGGTGATGAGACCACGGCCATTCTGAGAAGTGATTGCAAAGCGACCCCTCGTGTTGCCCGTCGTGATCTCGTAGTGCAGGCGGGAATCCTCATCGGGATCCGTGGCCGTGACTGTGGTAACCGGCGTCCCTGGCGGTTGATCCTCTCCCACGTTCGCCTCGTAGTACTTCGGGTTGAAGGCTGGATCGTTGTCGTTCACATCCTGCACCGTGATCACCACCGAGGAGCTGGCCGACTTGGGGGGCACACCACCGTCTTTGGCCACCACCTGGAAGGCAAAGCGACCCTGCTCCTCGCGGTCCAGTGGCTTGATGGTCTGCACCCAGCCGGTTCGGGGATCCACGGCCAGCGGGAAGTTGTCGTCCCTTTCCGAAATACTATATGTGATCTCTGCATTGGCACCTTCATCCGAATCGTAGGCCTGCACCCGAATGATGTTGTAGCCCACGGGCACATTCTCGAGCACGCTCTCCTGGAACTGTGAGGTGTAGAACCTCGGCGCATTGTCGTTCGCATCGATCACGTTCACCAGGAGCTGGGTGGTGTTGCTTCTGGAGGGACTGCCTCCGTCTTGGGCGCGGATTACGAGCCGGTAACTGCGCACACTCTCGTAGTCCAGCGGCTTAACTAGACTAACATCACCCGACATCGAGTCGATGGAGAACTGGGACTGGGTATTTCCGCCGATTATGGCATATCGGATGGCCGCATTGTTGCCCTGATCGGCATCCGTGGCCCGGATGTGGGCCACAGTGTTGTCCTCAGAGCCACCCCATTGATCTTCGGGCACTTGGACGGTGTAGGTGCGCTCACTGAACTGCGGGTAGTTGTCGTTGTCATCGAGGACCTTCACCTGGACGCTGGCCGTGGCCGTCCGACGTTCGCTTTGTGCCGATGCCATATCCGCAGCGGTCACCAACAGGTGGTAGCTGTCCGATGTCTCCCGGTCCAGGCTGCTCCGCGTCGAGATCACACCTGAACGAGAGTCTATCCGGAAGATGGGCATTTCCTGGTCCTGCGTCAATCCGGCGCCATCTAATAAACAGAAAAAACGGATTGAGCATGCGAATAGAATCATATGAAAAATTAAATAATATGGAGATATTTTTGTATACCCTTGCAGAGGGTATAATGATTTCAATCAGAAGCTTGCAACGCAGTGAAGAAGACGTTATAAATACTGAATTTAGAATTTAATTTTATCAACTATATCATATAGCTGCCATAGTAATGATCAAAAAAAGGTTTATGAAATTAATAAAAAACATATTACAGCTTCGTTGGTTTTTAGTGTACTCTCTTCTAATCTGGGAAATGCCTTTTTTAATGTTGTCTTGTTTTTTTTTTATATAATTCAAAATTTAACATTTTGTAACTTAATAAAAATGATCTGCCAGGGTACATAAGCTTCGGCTGGCCGAAGCTAGCTTCCTCTTTTGTTTTATTTGGAACTCACCAGTCACTGCCTCGATTCCGTATTCTATTTCCGCATTTTTGCCAATGTCCTGGTCGGTGGCCCGCAACGTGATGACCGTGGATCCGACGGTGGCTCCTTCCCGGATGCTCGCCTCGAATTGTTCCGCCTCGAAGGTGGGACTGTGGTCATTGCAGTCCAGGACGTTCACCTGCAACGTCGTCGTACCGGAACGCGGTGGAAAACTGTCGTCGGTGGCGACCACGCGAAAGTAGTGCACATCCATGAGCTCCCGGTCCAAACTGGCCGAGGTGGTGACCACGCCAGTCCGAGAGTCAACCTTGAATAGTGACTGAGAGCGAGAATCCAGCAGAGAGACCATGGAGTAGACCACCGGGGAATCTTCGGGATCGCGGGCACGCACAGTGGTCACCGCAAATCCCGCAGGCTGCTCCTCCAGCACGGAGGCCACATAGAGAGCCTGTTCAAAGTAGGGCGACTGATTGCGCAACTCCCTGCGCACCCTGCGAGCGATATCCGTGTCGTTGAACTCCTGATGGTGGTACACGATCTTCAGGCGATGGTCCGAGTCCACGATGTCCCGACGGTCGCACCGAATGTTGAACGTAATGCTCACCTTCCACATGGACTCCGCGATGCAGACGTCCCGGCTGGCCACCAGATCCCTGCTCTGGTGCTCGATGGCGAATCGCTCGTCGTTCACGTCCAGGAAACTGACCTTGCAGTGCTGGCAAACCGATCGTGGCAGGAAGGCATTCAGGCTGTTGATGAACTGTGAGCGGCGCAAGCAGATCTGGTTCCACTTGTCTGTGGTGTGGATCGCATACGAAGCATACGTTTCCGAGATCCATTGCTTGGCATCCGAAATGCGGCGATGCAGGGCGGGCTGCAGGTGCAGCGGATCCGGCGAACCCACAGCTCTCCGCTTCCGACTCAGAATCCTGTGCCTCATCTCGTTGTCGAAGCTGTCGCCGAAGATTAGATCTCCGGCCCGGAACTCCGTGCTGTTCAAACGGAAAACCTCCTCCAGCTGGTTGCCATTCAGCTGGACCATCTCCTGGGTGGATCGCCTTCTCCTACGCCGCTTCGAGTAGCCCGTATTGTCCTCCTCCTCGTAGTGATGGTGGTGCAGCTCCTGCTCTATCCGCCGGTCCTCATTGCAACTGTGACCCGAGACGAAGATCCGCACCGGCAGGCTGTAGTAGTCGATGCTGCGCAGCCGATTCGAGGTGGAGTCCACGTAGAAGGTGAACAGGTTCGGGTAGTAGATGCCGTCGCATTTGAGGGCCTTCCGCAGCTGGATCTGCCCGTCCTTGTGGCTCACCGAGACCAGGTGGTGCACAAAGTTGGCCGACTTGTGGGCATTGATCTTGTAGTGCCGCTCGGAGCCAAGTTTATAGACGGAGGCGTTGAAGATTACGGTGCCGGGGGGCGTGTCCTCGTGCACGATAATCAGGTAGCTCTCGGTGAGCCATGATTGCAGCAGGACGACGAGGAGCACAAGGAGCAGGCCCAGGGGCCTTCGAGGGGACTCCCCCGTCTGCATGACTCGACCACGTGGCCTGATTGCGTTCGATGTGTGTGTGTGTGTGTGTACTACGGTTGTATGTGTGCCCGGCGTGTGTGTGTGGGTGTGGTGCGAGAACCAACAAGCCACAGTGCAATTAATGCTCCTATTCAATTATCATCGGTGGGCGGTGCTGCGGGCGTGGCCATCTGTCTGCAAAGGGTAAGAAAATCCAGAGAGTCAGTAAGGTCGGGGGAGGTAATTGAGTTGGCTCTTAAAAGTAGGCAATGTTTTGGGGAGTGACGCTTGGAAAAATATATCATTAGAGTGTGTTGAACAGGAGAAATTTTAAAGTATCTAAATAAGGGTTTTAACCTTTATTAAAGTCGCTAGGAAAGAGAAATATGAACTAATATCGACTTGAGTTGTATTATTTTAAGATGTTCCAGTGATTCATTAACGCACACTTGCGTTATGACTAAAATCCAATTACTTCAGGAAGATCCGAACTCTTATAATTTACAATTCCTATCAAAGTGAAGCCTGGAAAATGGGCATGTAAGGTAGAATCGGTTTTGGCCGTTTTTTAATGCTGCCTCTGACTTAATTAAAAACTCTTCACAGAAAGCTTTCAAATAATTTCACTGGCAGCTACAAAGCAGCGGGCAACATTTTTAATTTCATTTTCCTGCGCCACGGAGACTAGCTAATATGAAGCTAGATGGAATGAAATTTAATCTTTTTTGGGATTCTTTGGCGCTTTGTTTGGCGAACAACTTTTTCAGCCCCTTTGACATTTCTGCGCAATGAAGTACACAGCTTAATCAGGCAACGAGGAGCAAAACGGCGACATCGTTGGGGGTTTGGTCGGTTGTGAGGCGACGAGGAGCGCGGTGGTGCAGCCAACAAAATGCCACAAAGTGACACTGTCCAAAGATCGGATGACCGTTGCCCGCCGGCCAGTCGGTCGATGGAGTTGAAAATTTAATGAAATTCGATTTGATGTCCCTCTAATGGCCATTTGGCGAGCGTTTTGGGTTCGTTATTAACTAAAGGCAGTCGAACACGTTCGCACTGGCTCACATTATGCGAAAGTTACGATTTGGCCCTGGCCGAAGGGCTTAGTGCGTCCAGGTGGAAAGCGGGCGAAGGTCAGGGGGAAGGTCTGTGTCGAATTCCATTTCGAATTCAAGTTGCAACTAAACTGTTTGCCCATTGTGCTGCTCATTTCGATGCAGATAATTCGCACGTTCGCCCCATGAAGGACACGTCGTGCCAAATCCCTGTTTCTGTTCCTGGCTGGCATTGCGTATACGCAGTGTGCCACACGGCGCACCTGCAATGCACGGCGGAGAGTCCTGCGAACGGCTATCAAGTGGACTGACATACGTGCGCCTCTTAATCTAGGGATTCAAATCGAATTGGATTTAGGGACAGTTTCTAAATTTTCGCCCCTGACAATCTGTATTTGCGAAAATTGAGCAATTTAATTACAAAAGCGTTTAGAGTAGCCTAACAATGGGTTTTTAGTTATTCCAGTGACTTGTTAAAAAAATAATACAAAATGTTAAATGTTAAAAATGTGTTGAAATTTTTATTTGCTGTTGCCTCAATTTATATGAGCCCCAGAAGCCTTTTAATTCCATCCGTTGGTACGCAAAAATGCCATTATAAAAATGTGTTTTCCACCCAAGAAAAGGCTGGGCCAGAGGACTGGTTATAATGTCGTAGGACTCCCATTCCCAAGGAGTCATAACTTATGTCTAGGATGGGCTCCTGTGAGTTTTTGTTTGCTTTTTTCGGAGAATTTCCCCAGACTGCAGTTGCGTGTGCTGGAAGTCGCTTGTCGCCGTGTTAATTGCAGTGTTAAAATGTTTAATTAAAATTTCAGCTTGGCCGCGCTCACCGTAGACGTGTGCCAGACCCAGACTTTATTATTGTTATTGTTTTGCCGGGCGGCTGAGGAGAGCACACACTGCGGCACAGCCCCCTCTCCGCTTTTCCGCCCATCCACATTTTCCACCTGGGCACCGGGGGCAGACGCTTTTCATGGTTCGTCAAGCTTGAAACAGGCGCGCTGGCAGCAAACATGAAATTATTAAATTTTCACACGTTGCCTCACACAACAATCGGAAAACGAAAGGCGAAACCGAAGCACCAGCTGCACTTTGCATACTTTTCCCCAACTAATTACTATTTTCGGCTACTGCAGCAGTTGCAGTTCCAAAGTTCGGTAGTTCGGTAGCTAATTAAGAATGCGTCACTCGGTCGGATGGCAATTACAAGTTGCCATTTTGTTTTATTGCCACCCCTGGCGGCAAATCGTAATTCAGAGTTATGACGCGATATATATCCAAAGGTGCCATATGTGGGGCTTCGACTGGGGGAGCTGTCACAATTTTTGGGTGGGCTTGCGAGGAAGCCTGGCAAATATTTCCCACGTGTAACGAATACCGCCGAAAGGGAAAGCGGGAGCTGGGAAATGGGAAATGAGACTGTCCAGGGCCAGAAAGGGTTGGCCATAAACACTCGCGTTTTACGAGACTCCCAGCCGCCCCCCGAAGAACTCCGGCAGCTGGAAACTTTTTAAGTAGCACAATCCTGGGAAGGTGTACCTGAAATATTATCCAGCCCCAAAGTTCTCGCATTCTCCGGATTCCTTTTCTTACAAAGGGGGAAATGTAAACAGAGGCGGGGCAGTGGGTTGAATAAAGGGAATATGAAAGGTGTCAACTTTAAGCTTGATGGAAATTTATCACGGCCCGCCCCCTGCGGCTTTCCCGGGGGGCGTGGCCGGCTTCCCAGCGTCTCCTAATGAGCGTCTCAAGGCAAGAGCTGATTTCGCTGATTTTTCTGTCGCTTTTTTGCGCTAGCAGCAGCGTAGAAAATTTCGTTAAAGGCTAATGAAAATTGATCAACATTATGTTTGAGGGGGAAATATTGTTTCCCAGCCAAAAGGACCCTAATTGAATTTCGTCTGAGGCTTGGCTGAGTGATTTCCCTTTTGGGGCGAATTAATATTATTGCTTGTTTTGTTTTAATGAAGTGGCAAATATCTACGGGACTCGCTGTCTGCCGTCTGGTGTCTGCTGCCTGTGAAATTACCATAAATTCGTGGCCAGGATAAGGCGGTCGCGTGCCAGTCAGACATTAGCCAATTCGAGGACACGAAGTGCAATAAAATTCATTGTCTGCCAGGACACGAGACAGCAGCTAGCGTGCCGGAAATGCGCTTGTCTCCGGTCTAGACGCTCCTTGTTGAGAAAACCAAATGAAAACGGGGGGAAAACGAGCTAAATAGAGGAAAATAATATAGAATAATACACCTGGCGAGACGTGTGAGCAGCAAACTGCATTAAGGCCACATTAGTTGGCCCCCCACACGGCGTATACGTAATTTCAGATGTCTGCGGAACGGAATCCTCGGGGGAGCAGCATGCCCACATACATGTTTCAGATGCCAAATGGCAAATGCCAAATGCCAGACGAAGCTCTCAGCCCCGAGTGAAAGTGTTTTTCGGATGGCGGGAAATTAATTTCCACTCGCCCGGGCACCAATTAAATTTGCACAAGGGAAAACCATTTGAAATGGCCTTTGTTAAGCATGCAAAATGCAATCGAGGACGACAAAAGGAAGCAGCCATTGCAGAGGAAGCGGGACAAAAGACAAAAAGTTTCCACAACAGCAGAACAACAGCACACACACACTCGTGGAAATGGAAAAAGCAGGGAAAGCAATGCCGAAAGAATCGAAAGAAGAAAAGTTTCCTTTGTTGTTGCTGATGCTGTTGCACTCTTTCGTCGCCGAAGGCAGAACAGCAACAAGCAGCAACAAATGCGAGCTGCCAGCAAACCTCTGACCGAAAAGCCACCCCCTAAGCTCCCCCCACCGCCCAACACAAACAATCCGGGGGAACAGAGCAAAGCAATGCAATTGAGCTTAAACGATAACATTGTCCAAAGCAATGCATATGGAAAGCTGCGAAAAAGGAGCAACGAATAATGTGTGGCGTCACTGCACTCGGAAAATCCCTAGCCGTTCAATAGAAAATTCTCACTAGTATGGTTTTTATAACTCGAAAATCTTCATGAAATGAAGCAAAGAATAAGTATGCTTTATTATGCACTTACAACTTTCTGAAAAAGTCCATAAGAACAGACAACTGAATGTTAAAATGGTATCACTTACGATACGAAAAAATCGATACGTTTCATGAAGATCGATTTTACATTAAATAAAATCAATTTTACATTATGTAAAATCAATTTTAACTTGATATGCGGCCAGGTAAATTTGATATGCTCAAAAAGAGTATTTCATGTAAAAACGATATGCGTATTGCATAACCAAAAATTTACATGCGCATATCGATTTTACGGCGACCTCCTTTTTTAGTGTGTATGTATGGCAATATAGTGCACCTACCATACTAAAGATCAACCTACTCTATAAATAGGTAATAAACTATAATCTTATATTGTAAACCCTAAAATAAATTTAATAAAAGAGGAAAAACCAGATAATATCAATGTTAAATTGTATTCCAATTTAAAAACTATTTAAGTTGTTCAAACATTTTCGTCTAGTGTGCCAAAACGTTGTAAAGGGGGAAAAGGAAACTTGACTTGCAACATGGCGTACAAATTAAAAGTGTGCCAGCGGCGAAACAAGGAGTACAGGAAGTGCAGCAGCTGAGCAGCCGAGAAGCCTGCGAAACCGGAGACCTGCTGGAAAAGCAAAGGATTTAGATTTCGAAGGGGCATTGTGAGTTCGAGTTCCGTAGGAGCCGCATTTAAATGCAAATCAGAGCTCCAGCCACCGGCGATCTGCTCGCGCTCCATTAGCGCGTATCGCAGGGAGGAGATTTATGTCCGAATGCCAGCAGAACAGAACAGCAGCCACTTGACATTTCCACGTTTCCACTTAATTGTGGAGCCGCGCTAAGCCAAGTTTTCCTAGCTCGACACAAAATCAATGGCGGACTCGCTCGAGTTGCCTTCCTTCCGAAATAGCTTAATTAATGGGCGAGGAATCGCTGAATTAGTGCAAAAGTTCTGGCTGCCGAGCTTCGAGTTCTGTTTCGGAATTCGAGAAAGTTTCGAGCCAAACTTGGTTCGAAGGCCTCTCGATTTTCCGAAAAGGAGTAGTTACACTATCCTCCAGGAGGCTTTAAGAGCCCCTCCATAATTCAGTTGAACTCCACTTCCCGGATCGATTGCCCACTTGGCCGGCAGGGAAGTTTTAAGTAGATGTCAACGCGGCAAAGGCGGTTGCCAGTTGTCCGTCCAGGCTGACCCGACATCCTTTCCTCGCATTAATTGCACAGTCCGGAGGACAGCGGCGGAGGAAGGACAGGCCGCATCCGCCAAAGGAAACAAAGGATGACAAACGAAATGCGTAAATGAAATGGGGGCATGAATAAGTGAGGCAGCCAGAGGCAGCGGGCTAAAATGGGATTTTGCAGCAGCTCGGATTCAGTTGCACAACCGCATATATCCCTAGCCCTTCGCATGCGGGTCGAGGTGTGCGGATCTAAGTGCGTTGCAGTTAGCAGTTTAACTTTTGCCGTCAAGTTAATTCAAATGCAGAGCGAACACTTAGGGAAAATCTCATGATAAATGGGGAAATGCTGCGAGCGAAGGGGAAAAAAGGGGAGGGGCTGGGCGGGTCGGTTGACAAGCTTTTACTTCACTCTCTTTTGCGGATTTTCCTTTGTGGCATTGTCATCGTGCTCGTTGCTTTTGCTTTCGCCGCTGCTGTGCTGCACTGTTTGCAATTAAGTTTGTGTGTTGTGGCTCACACATATCGCTCACAGCGAGAAGCCACAGCCGAGTTTGCACTGGGCGAAACAAGACGGAAGTCACCTGGATGTTAAGAGATTATCCCTTGATCAAATCCGCTTTCGACTTAAGAAAACCCACTTTAAATCCAGCCCTTCTACGGCCTGTTTAATGGAGCCAAAAAAGGTATTTTACGCAATACATATCGTTGTTACCATGCAATACTGGTAACATTGATATTAAATAATATCATTTTGCCGATTTCCATGAGTGGGAGGGAGAAAGACACATTCGAAATTCGAACTGGCCTACTTAGAACACACGCATTTTGAGCATATCGAACTGATATGTGGATAACAAGTCAAAATTGATACCATATAATATCAAATTGATCATCATTTTATATGAAGTATTTTTTGGGTGTTAAAACCAAACTTTTTATCTTATTTTTCGGCATATAATTGCACTGAAAGAATATATCTGACATCTTCTATGTCCTCAAGCCGTCTTCCTAATTTTATGCACCCCACCCTCATTTCTTTAAGTGCACCAAGGAGTAAGTGCGACCGAGGGGAGGCAACATATGGCAGCGCTTAATCAGAAAAACAATGGCTGCCATTGGCGCTACTTCTTCCGGAAATGTGCTGCCACTATGCGAGGTTCCTGGCTGCTCGGGCTTTTAGCACATTCACTCAAGTCCATCCATTCGCACGGAGACTCCTAGCTAAAGGCCCCTAGCCCGGGAAACCATGTGTCTTTCGTGACAGGGGGCCGGGGGATCCGAAACGAATCGTCGGCAGTCGAGCGCAAATCCCATTGAATTTATTTTTATAGTTGTTGTAAAGTTGATTATGTTAATGCGATTTAATTCGCATTGGAGTCGCAGTTTTATGGGGAATTTATGCAGTCCTGCCTATGAAATATTGCCAGTGATTTATCCTGCCGTCGGAGCGAGGCGATTTAAGTAAATTGAAAAAGGGCCCGACAGGGGATAATGGATAATCCTGTCAAATGGGATGGGTGGGCGAAAGAGTGCCGTCAATGAGTCGGATCACTCGGATGCACATGCACAGTGGGTGGGATTTCGCCGGGAGGAGAAGGATTCAGCCATCAGCCATCAGCTATCAGCTCTGCTAATGACTAAGACAAACAAGGAGCGGCAGAGCACTAAATGCGATTTCAGCTACCGTAACAGGATATGGCCAACAGGAGTCAGAAGACAGGAGGCAAAGGACAAAAGACTAGGGTGCTACGATACGGTACGCAGTGCAGAAGTGGGTCAGAGCCGAGACAATGGCTGGGCATTATCAATATGTAATGACTTTCGCCATCTACCAGCATCACACCGGGCGTATGAGCAATCTGCACCTAATCCATTAATCAAAGACTTTGTGCCAGATCCAGTTTGCTCACCTTCCAGGGCAATCGCAATTACAGCAATTGGAGTTAGAGCTCTTTGGAAGGGGATTGTGATGGGGATGGTGATGGGAAGGGGGTGCCATTACCATTCAATTGCGGGCCAGAGACAACGCCTAATTAGCAGCAATGACAAATAATTTGCCGGCCAGCAAGCAACAACAGATGCCATGGACACAGAGTGCCCAGTAATTAGCCCACGGCCAGGCTCAAATCATTTCCATTTCCATTTCGATTGTTGACTGCGATTAAAACAAACAAACTTCCCAACAGTTGGTGTTTGTGTTTGTGTTTGTACTGCTGCTTGTGCGAATGCAACATTTGGCAACTCACATCATGGGCAAACAAATCCATGGCCAGGAGGCTCCTTGTTGTTTTTACTGCGGCAATGCCAAAGTCGGGACCGGAAAATTATGTTGTGCAAGACATTCCAATCGGGGGCAACCACAAGTAAATCTGGCAAAAGTTTACTTGGCCAAATATCAAATACACATATGTTGAAGTCTGCCCTGAGTCGCTTTTTGTGTGATTTGCGTAAGTGAATACTTTGGCCCTGCCCTGATGAGATTTTCACCAGGCAAACATTTGCATATTTATTTCGTGCTATTTAGTTGCAGTTGGTAAATATAGTTCATCTGAATCTTGATGGGAATATAAAGTGTTTTAGGAAATCAAAGGTAAATAAATCAAATATGTCAGACTGATTATCCCAAGGTTTGCTTTACTTTGCCTATAATATTTTCACATTTATATTTTGTAAACTGTTAGTTTGTAACTATTTTGTCACTTTATTTTCTAGTAACCAAGACTCTGTAAATTAAATAAATTTGTAAATGTATTAAAATTGGTTTATAAGTACTACAGAATCTAGCATACCCCGTGAAGGAGATAGACTTGATTACGCAAAAAGTCGTAAGCATAAATAAACACACAGTTGGCATATGAATTGCCGAGCAACAAAGATAGCAACAGTCCACATTATCCCAACTTTGAGCACGCAGCCCGGTCCATAGAGTTTCTAGGGTTCGCATCCGTATCTCTGCGAGCACTGGAAGTTACAACTTGTGGTGCACACTTTGTGCGAATGTGGAGGAGCGGCCCTTCAGGCATTATTAATGCGAGTGGCTGCCACTTGAGGTCCTTGGCACGAGGAGTGCTGCTCCCCGAATCCTTTTTCCGCCCGCCTGTCGCCTGTTTGGCCTGGTAATCAGCATCGACAGTTGGCCAAAAAGTTTGTCAAGAAGTCTCGAGCTGCCAGTGATAACTGTGGGCATGCCACGAGGTGCGGGATAATCCCAGTGTCTTTAATTTGGCCGCATTAAAGGAGCTCGGCACTAAGTGCAGCGGCACGGGCTAGGGGATAAGGAAGGGATAAAGGATGCAGCCTGCCTACGGGATGTTCGTGGAGCAGCTACAATGAAATGGATTTTTATTGTTCCACCGCGTCGACAAACAAATTGGAAAAGTAAATAAAACAAAGGCAGGCTGTGGGCAACAGGCAAAGGAACGAAGGACGCAGGACGCAGGACGCAGGACGCAGGACGAAGGACGAAGCACTGCGAGGATGCTGGAATGGAAGGTGTTGTCGTCGGGCACAAAGGACATAATGAATACGCTTAACTTTTAAGTCACGCTGTGCGAGATAACTTGGTGCGGAATAATGGCGCGAATAACGATGCTGACAAACAACAACCACTGGCACAACAAGGACAATGGGACCGCAGGGTTGGATACAGGATGGTTTTTCCATAAAGCAGCCACAGTTGCCGCACTCGCCGCCCATCTCCCATCCTTGTGAGCCGGCATTAATGTAAATGAGACTCATTGAAATGTCAATATGACTTTCAATGCTTCAATGGGGCATGCTCTCAAACCAGGCTGCGCAATTAAACCCCGAAGTGGTGGCCTTATCCAGGTGTCCATCACCCCCTCTCCCCACCCACTTTCCACCCGAAAAAGCGCGAGGAGCTGCGCCTTAAATCAATTGACAAACATGCGGATGGCGCAGGGGGTGAAAGTGGGCGGGCTGGGCTGTGGGTGGTTCCAGCTAAAAGTGGCCAAGAACTCATTAAACCGTTACGCGCAGTTGCAGCGAATGAGTCATCGGCAAATACTCCCTAACAGGCGAGTACACACTCACGTGAAAGCAGAGGGGTCACAGTGAATGATCCCAAAGTTCAACAGATTTCGATCGTATAAAATTGATAGAAACATCTATCCTCCGTAAAGGTCAAAGCAAATATACCATCTTGTGTGGTGTTTTGCATTTTATTCGACAACTTTTTCATTAGATTTTTCGCTAGCCAAAAAGGAAAAACTTTGATAGCCTGACAGAGGATTCCGGTAAATTGGTTTCCCCCCCACAAATGCTTACTGTACAGTGCACACATATAGATAGTTAAGCTTCCTGCCCGGCACTCTCCCTTCTTTTCCCTCCCTCGCCCACTAAACTTTGCCGATCTGTTCCTGCAAACTGTCAACGATGGCAAAAATTTTCACGAATTTGTTAGCAAATGCAATCATTTTGTTACGTGGTTTTATTACAGTGGTTGCTCTGACGCCGTACCTCTGGTTCATCGCAGCGATGCAAAGCCAATAACATGAAAATGCTCGTTTATAGATGCCCATGCCGAGTGCTTTCCTTCGCTTCGCTCTGCCCAGCTCTGTGCAACGGGGCGTATACGTAACCGTGTGCAAATATTGTCTCAATTTGGTGCCGTACTGCTCGTACTGCTCGTATAGCTCGTACTACCACTGCCACTGCACTTGGCTTGCCTTCGTCGAAGGGCAAATAGAGTTGGGAGTTGAGTGAGTCGAGTTCCGCCCAGATGCAGATGCAAATGTGGAGGATGTGGATGTTAGTGCTGGGTTCTGGGTGCTGGGTGTGTGGGAAATAAACAATTTGTATGCGAATTTTGCCTTTGCCCTGCGAGTGGGGCCCATGAATATGAAAATATTCCGCTCCTCCTTGCAACCCCTCTGCTTCAGCTTCTCCGTTTCCATACCTTCTGCATAAGCAAACAGTGAGGAAATTGAAAGCAAAATATGATGATGTTCGATTGGCAGATTCTGTGTGCGGCAATAGAGTAGGGATTCGGATTCCGAATCAGCATCAGCATCAGAAGGCACTAAACTATTCCCTTCCAGCTCACCGCACTGGCCCCCTCAAATATTTGGCTTAGCCAGCTGGCCGAAATTAAAGGCTCATGCAAATGTCCTCGTGCGCTCCAGTAAGCTCTGCATTTGTCTAAGCCGATTTCAGGGGCACCGCACCGTGAACCGAAACAGACGGGCGATAACAAAGCCAGGAGTTGGGCACATGGTTACGTGGCCAGCCATAATGGCACACGGGGAAAACAGGATCGTACTTTGGGAGAGGTGCAAATAATATTTGTGATCTGATTTTCCTAATTTTGACTTCAGTATTCTCACAACCGATTCCATTTACCTTGCTGATTGTTTATTATAATACAAATATTCACCCCTGTTCCAATTGCCTACTTCTGTATTCATTTGCTACACAATTTATATTTTACTTTTCTGTTGGAAAACCATAAATAACTCGAGGTGACAGCAAGTTGTGTTTTTTTGTGTCAATATTGTTTCATTTAAATATTTGCCGAACTTTGTCAATAGGAAGCTTTGGCATTTAAAATTAGTGGTGATCGAAAAAATCTCTTTTGAATTGCTCTTTTGAATTTAAACGGCAAGTTAAACGCCAAAAGAAATACATGATTATCAAAAAATACATCAAATTGAAGTGGATTATATTCATAAATTTTTTCCCGTGCGCCCCATTCAGGACGTCCTGATGACGATGATAATTGCAAAAAATAACTCCGGCAAACATGGCCGACAATATACGAAAATCGCATTTAATTAATGCACGAACATTGCCGACATCACTGGGGTAACTCTTTTGTGCTGCGAGAATCAACTTCAGACATAACTCCAGGCAATATCAGGATGGGGAGTACGAGGTACGGGGACTGGGGACTGGGGACCGGGGACTGCGGGAGGACCCGCTGAAGAGCTGTCAAAGTGCTGCGGGACAAAATGGCTGCCGCTGTCTGCATTTGTATTAATGGCAGCCATGCGAGGAGGCAGCTCTCAGAAGGACGGGCGTGTGGGTCCTGGCAAAGGTGCAGTTATTTGACTGCCTTTGGCAGTTTCAAGTGCACGGGCATGTGTGCATAAACGAGACTCCTCGAATCCCCAAGCTTTTCCTGTGGTGGCATCTACATCTGCATCTACGTGGAAAATCAGAGTGGCGAACGTGCGCCAAGCGCTTGCATTTATTTTGCAATTACTCTGCTCAAGCGTGGGGCCTTCAACTTTGCCTCAGAAACTCAAATATAATTCCGTCTAATCAACACTTTAAGTGAACTAAATTTATTATGGACCAGAGAAACGGTCGCCGGGCGAGCAAAGTGCCTGCTGCTTTGCTGACCAATTAGTAACGTCTCCAGGAGAAATGAGAGCACAGCAAAATGTTGCACAGTTCGAAAAATGCACTAAGTGCTTAATAAACATCACTGCATTTTCACACTTTTCTAAATGTATAAAATTCGAAAACTAAATCCAACAAAAACAAGAAAGGAAGCTAGCTTTGGCCAGCCGAAGCTTATATACCCTTGCAGATCATTCCTATTCATTTACAAAAACATTAAATTTAAATTAACTTGCGTATATGATACAATAATTCAAATTTTAGCTGCTTTCGTATTACTTTGGCATTAATTTTTTTGATGCTTCCTATGGCAGCTATATAATGAGCCGTCCGAATTTTGTTAAATTTTATTCGAAATTTTGAAATGTTAAAGAAAAGCCATATCCCAGAGAAGAAAAGAATGTAATAAAAATCAACAAAGATATAATTTTTTTCCTATTAATTTCCATTTCATTTCCGACCGTTCCTATGGCAGCTATATGATATAGTCATCCGATTTTTTAAAAATTTTATTCGAAATTCAAAAAACACCAAAGCAAACATTTTTTTAAGTTTTTTTTTCGATCGTTCCTATGGGAGCTATAAGATATAGTTGTCCAATCCGGTCGGTTCCGACATATATACTACCTGCAATAGAAGGAAGACTTTTGGGAAAGTTTGAGCCCGATAGCTTGAAAACTGAGAGACTAGTTTGCGTAGAAACACACGGACAGACGGACGGACAGACGGACATGGCTAGATCGACTCGTCTTGTCATGTTGATCAAGAATATATATACTTTATGGGGTCGGAAACGTCTCCTTCACTGCGTTGCAAACTTCTGCAAGGGTATAATGAATGTCAATTTAAATACACCCGATAGCCAGCATTTTGACTTGATATGGGGCATATCAATTCGATATGCTCAAAATTAAACAACATGTTCTAAGTGGGCCAGTTTGAATATCAAATGTGTCTTTCTCCTTCCCACTCATGTAACTTTAAGCGCTATGCCGCTCTATTTCGAAATGAGAGGATTAGTTCTTCTCGCTCCCACTCACGTAATTTAAGTCGATAAATTGCTTCTAGCTCTCTTTGATATTGATATTACTTAATATCCATTTAACCAGTATTGCATGGTAAAAACGATATTATAACACCAACATTTTTAATGAATTTGATGTTAATGCTTAGATATGTATTGGCTTAATATGATCTCTTGGTTATTACTTTGATTATTTAATTTTTTCACTTATTCCAAATTATTTCTCTGCGTGAAATATTGAAAATGCAGCCGACCGGAACAGACGCGAAAATGTCAAGCGGGCGCAGAAAATGATAAATCAGGAGCAGGTCAGGTCGGAAGGTCGCAGAGAACGCCTTCGAAAGAGCGCTGCGATGGCATTGATGAATTTCGCCATGACAGGGCGGGCAATTTGCCGGGCGAAAGTGGCTATAATTAGGCAACCGGGGCAGCAGTGTCCGTGACCAGGCACAAAACCAGGCAACGAATGCCTAATGAGCCAGCTCCGCCCGAAAGGTGAAACAAAGTCAGCGGCCAAAGTGGCAAGTTGGCAAATTGCAGTCGCAAAAGTCAGAGTGCAACATCCAGCGTCATCGCTGCAACTCATCATTTGCCAGAGTGTTGGGGGAAATTTGCATTCTTGTCTTTGACTTTCGTTTTGCGATTTTTCATCACCTTTCCTTTGCTTTCCAGCAGCATCAGCAGCAGCAGAATGCAAAACTGTGCGCCCATAAACTACTTTTTAGCCTGGCTGGGCAACTGGCTGCCCCCACTCCCGGTATCTTGGCAACTGGCCACCAACTGTGTCAACCAGTCAAACTAGTTTCCACTCTGCTCCTCGTGGACTGAGCCGCAAACGGCAAATGCTGATTGCTCTCCCAGCTGCAACAGCAAATGCAGCAGCAACAGCGGCAGCAGCAACAATTGATTGAAAGAGCTCGCTCCTCTTTGGCTCTTTGGGTTTACAGCTATACAAAAATACAAAAATATTCGCTATTTTCGCCATTTATGCCTTGAACCCTGGTCCCAGTTTTCCATCGCCACTCGACTGTATTTCCCAGGTCCAAGCGAAAATGTTCTGGCCCCAGTTGCACTTGAAGGCCACTCGGCAGCTGCGGTGAATGGACGGTCAGCTAATTTTATCTGCCTCCCAATCCAAACTCAAACCCAAATTCAAATCCAAATCCAAATCGAAATCCTGTCCAGGCGACACTGGTTTCGTGACGTCCACGCCCAAATTGAATACGAACTATTTGCTAATATCTGCTGCTTATATAATCCGCTGTGAAAAGAGGAAAACTCGTTTTCCCCGGGCAGCCGCAAACTTTTGTTAATTTTCGCATTATTAATATGTTGTATTGACGGAAAACTTTAATCAACTTTTTACTGGTTTGTTGATTCGTTTGCGGCCAACGAAAGTTTGGCCGAAAGCCGAACTGAGGCCACAAATGAAATGAAAATACTTTCTGCCATTTTGATTAGAAGTTTTGCAAGTTGAGAATTGCATGAAATGGTCGAATAAATTGTTTATTTAATGTCCGACTTGTTGCCTTTTTCGTGGCTTCGGGCACGTACAAAACTCCGGACTTTTCGCACGTACAATCGGCCAAGGAGTGAGGCGAAAAGGATCTGGATGATGCACATAAAGTTTAAAACGTCTGAGCCCTTTAAAGCGCAGCTCAGCCGTTGATGGCCCTTCTGGCCAAGCACTTGCGAATATTTCTGCTAAATTGCTGGAATATAAAACACATTTTCCCCCCCTCCCCCTCCCGATCCCGACCCAGTCCACTTTCACCGCAGACAATTTGATAGAGATTCCATTCATTCGGAAGCTCAAAAAACAAATTCGGTCTCAATTTCAGTTTTACTCGGACAATTGCAAACGTTTTCGCATTTGCCGCCGCAAAAAGCCCGCCGCAGAGAAGGGGAAGTCGGCGGGTTTAGGCCACAAAAGCAAATTAAAACATTTGCCAACAAAACCGGAGCGTTAAATGCATTACGCTGGGCCCGAGCGAGAACATTTACCAATTTACCATTTAACCATTTGCCATTTGCCATTTGCCACCCGCTGTCCGCTTGATAACTTAACTGGAAATCCCTCTGCCGGCCGTTTGGCTTCCGTCAGTTGGCCCTGCCATTAATCACATTTAATTTATCAATTGTTTCGACCAAAAACAGGGAGATTAGGCGAAACAATAAAAGCGAATCTGCTGTAATTATTGGGGCAACGCGACAACAAAGCAAACGGATGCTGTTAATTGGATCGCGTTATGTAGGTAATAAATACGGTGGGCGAATGAAAGCAACAATAAATTTCAGAAATATTAATGGATTTTAGGACATTTCTCGGACGGGGGAAAGTGTATGTTTAACTATTATTTCATCGGTACTTTTATCGATAAAATTGATTGTATTCCAAGCTATTTGTTCATACGGAAATATACTATATATATACTATATTTATATACTACTACACACAAAAAAAAAACATGTTACCGTAAAATCGATATGGCCAAGTAAATTTCAGGTCATGCTAAACCCATATCGTTTTTACATGAAGTACTCTTTTCGACCAGGTCAAATTAACTTGGCCACATATCAAATTAAAATTGATCTTAAATAATGTAATGTAATGTAATTCATATCGATTTTTTTTGTTTGACATATTTTGACCATTTTAAAGATGTAACCCATTATAAAAACATTTAAAATATTATTTTGGGAATTTAATAAAAATAACTTTATTTATCAAAAATAATTTTGCTGATATGCTAACTATTTCGAACTTCTTAAAGTTGGTTTAATTCTTTGCGCTCTTTATAATATCTTATAACTAAGAAGAGAAGCCCCTTTTGGCCTTATGAAAATCCCCAACAGCTTCTTGGTGGATATGGATACCCATTCCTTGGCACACACTCTCCATCTCCACACTTTCAGGCCAGACTCATTCATTCAGCCGTGGTGGAATGTTCGGCGCTAACTGATCGGGCAAACAAAAACAGTTTCTCGGGTGTTTGGAGCTGGAAAAACGTGTGCTACATGTGGATAGGATGGGATGGGATGGGATGGGGGGATGTAATGGGAAGGCATGGAGAGCCCCGAGTTGATGGGAGTTTGGGTCCAGGTTCGACGGCGTCGATAGGCAGCGTTAACTGTTGTTCGAATTTGTCTGTGGTCAGTGACCCAGCCCACTCGATGGAGATGGGAGAGGTTTCCGAGGCGGGGCCCAGCCGGCAAAACAAACATGTTTTAAGGCAAAAAGAAACATTAAGAGAGCCCCGGCGATCTGCTACACTTTCATATGAGGGAGCGGGGAAGGCGGGAGCCAAGAAACACATTAACTTCGGTCAGTACATGAATACGAGCGTTCGTTAGGAGGTAGAAACGTTCGGGGGAGGGGGTCGGAGTTCGGGGATCGGGAAAGCGGACAACCCCTTGCGTGCCGAATGCCATAAAACCACTGAAGATCCGGGGAACGCACAACGGAGTCTATAGACTATAATTTGAGAGTCTTGGCCGTGGCTCGCAATTATCTTCTGCCGAACATGGAGCGCGATCAGCGAGTTCGTCGCTTGAGTCTTTTGTTTCGGTCTCTCTGCAGATCGTCGCACCATTAGAAGGAATCCCCGAATGTGCGGCCCCAGAAATTAATTCAAATATCCCAGAATGGCTGTAAATTATTCAGATATTTACTTAGCGTTGGCCGTGTGAAATGGTAGCTCCCATGGAAATTATGATATTACATTTACTTACATTTCCTCAAGTTGATGCGATGCGCTGGTCTGAAAGAAAAGAGAAAATACGAAAAGGGGGGAATTAATATTTAATTACACATTAACGTACGCATCGGAGGTAATCCTCAGAGGCGTTCGAAACAATTTCGCCTGAAGCTCGCATATAATGCGATTTTTCAGCACTGAAATTCGAGGATGATTTTTAATTAAAGCAGGAGAAAATTTAAGCTTTCTATTTGAGGCAGCCGCTTGTTCTTGGCCAGATTCGAGTTGGGAGTGCAGAGTACTATATGCAGCCCACATACGCTATAGTATATCAAGCGCTAATTAAGCAAGACTCGGATCGGCCCCCCTAGAAACTTTTACTAAACTAAAAGCGAGAAGACGAGCAGCGAGAGCAGCGGCAAAATTAAATTAAGCACTACTGTGGGAAAATGTCTTGGAGCGTAAAGCAATAAGAACATTTCCATGTTCCCCCTAAAAAAGTGGTTTCCACCAAGGAAACCACACGGTTGAGGGATCGAGGAGGAGTTTGAGGCGGAGGCGGAGACGAGGTAGCCAAGCGTACAAGTTTTCCCAAAGCCCGGGGCCAGACATGTGTCAAGGTTATACTCCTCCAACAATTAATGCGAAGCGATGGGAGGAAAACTCTTCGTTTAGCCAACGCACAGCCCCGGAACTCTCGGGGGGGAACAGCTCAATAAAACCCGGAGGGGTAAGTGGAAAACGATGCCGGACAGGGAATGCCGGAATTTTTATTGCCTTAAGCTCGGGAAAAACACACGCATGGCCCAGGTTGAAGTGTAAATCACATTAAATCGGAGAATTTCCATGGCAGTCGGTCGGAGGTGGCTGGCAGCTCCTCCTGTTGGCACCGTTTATCAATTATCAACAAGGACCCGCCGCCCTGCCGTCCCTTTCCGGGGATTCTGGCAACAAGGATCGAGAGAATCGATTACACAAACAAGTTGAGGCTGCGATAGCATGATGGCAGTGCTCCGGGAAAAAATTGAATTTATTTTCCATCAATATTGCTTCTATGCCAGGCTCAGGCCGAAATGGAAAAACCCTTTCGGCTTTTTTGTCCTGCCCGAATCGGAGAGGCTTGACCATTGGCAATTTAATTTTCCATGAAATGCGAAATGTTGCCTCAGCTCCTTTGCCGCATTATGGCTTTGCATATTTGTATTTATAAATTGCCGAAGCCAGTGTGCGTGGAAATTTTCATTTACAATTTCAATTCAACGCTTTATCCGCACACAAGGCCACATAGCTCATAGTTGAAGGATCTCTGCCGTAAGAGTTATGTATGTTTACATTATAAATGAGTGCTGCGGCTGCCGTGGTCGTTGGCATTGTTGTTATTGGCCAGAAGAGCGCTGGAAATCATTAAATATTTCGCATTTAATTTTACCTTCGCTGCGTGGCAAATATTTATACCCTTGCGGGGGATGTGCACATAACCCAATGCGCCAGCCAACAGTGTTTAAAACTTATTTAATTAGTGCTTCAATGAATGATTATTTCGAGTGCCTATTAAACTGTGGCGGTATGAATTCGACCACCAATGGACAAAATTAACTGGAACTGCTTTGAATTAAATCAGCTTTAAGCGTTTTATCTTACATACTTTATAATAATGAGTGAAATATGTATTAATTGTACTCGTTACTCGTATAGTATCAGGGTATACTGTATTTGGGGAAGAGAATATAACAGGTAGAAGGAAGAGTTTCTGACGCTATCTAGCCATGTCCGTTCGTCTGTCCGTCTGTCCGTTTGTCCGTGTGAACGCTGAGAACTCGAAAGCTATAAGTGCTAGAGAGTTGCGGTTTTGGATTTAGATTCCTTAGGTTCCTATTCAGCGCAAGTTTATCATGGTAATGTGCCACGCCCACTCAAACGCCCATAAACCGCAAAAAGCTGTGGCGCCCGTAGTTTTGAAGCTTGAATGAAAATCTAAACGCAAATGTATTTGATTCGTCAATTCCTATCGATTGACCTAAAAAAGGTTTGACATTAATTCTTGTTTTCAAGTTGGTTAGCTGAGTAACGGGTATATAATAGTCGAGGCACTTGACCATAGCGTTCTTTCCTGTTTTCATTATAAGTGGGCTTTTATTAAAAGCACTTTACGCATAAAGCTGCTGGGAAAAAAATGAATAAATTTTATGCGAACATAAAACATATACAACCATAATAAGAAAGCAATAAAGTTAATATCGTGTTGCTGAATAGGAAAATAGATATTAATCTTTAATTAAGCGGATGTTAGTTATAGGAAAAGTTAGTTCACGATTTTCATGTTTTCGGGATTTCTGCGCTGTAAAAGGTTAATTACATTTAAATTAAGTAAGAAACCCATTAAGCATAGACAGCTTTGATTAACTTAGTATAGCTTGACCCTTAACCCTCGACCGTTACTCCCTCCCCCAATGTTTATTATTCGGAACCCTCGAAGCCATTTAAACGACGCCCACGTGACTGCCAGTTGATCCTGCAGTTTAAGACGAACATCACGTAGCCAGCCAAATGCTTTTGAAAATATTTTCACTAGGTCGCCTGGTGCCATAAAATAAAACAAAATACAAGAAAATAAAACGCGCATTTTCCTCGACGTCTGGAACGTGACATAAATTAAATTTCTCACCATTAATGGCAAATATTATGAGCAGATACCAAGTGAAACTGAACGGAAACTGTAAAACTTGTAAGCTGGCAAACTTTTCGCCGGGTAAAGTATTTCAATTTACAATGGGACGAAGGGAGAACTTGGATCCGAAGTTGAGCCAAGTTGAATTGGCGATTGTTGTCGACTCGATTGAACAGCAGACTGCAGCTCCTTTCCCCCCTCGAAGTTTGTTAATTTCACAAAGCCAAGACTGAGCTATTTGGATTTTTGCGAGATGCAAATCTGTTGGAATATGCTGCAAAATATGCAACAATTCCGGATGTGCAATTGTCCAGTCCAGAAATATCGTTTGCCCATTTAATCGCACCCCTAAGCCCCACTTTTGAATTTCGTATTTTTGTTTTTTGACATGGCGAATGCAGCTGGAATTTTGTTCCATGAATATTTCTGGCTTTCTGCTTCATTGATTTCCCCATGAATTTTTCACTAAGCTGCCGGGCTGGGGAAATTGTTCGACCGGGAATCACAAACCTAATTCAAATTGCTGTGCATTCTCGGTGCGAGGAGCAAAAAGAGCCCTGTTAAGTAGGCAACCACTCTTCGAGAGTGAGCTGAACAATTCGGGGGATCGTAAAGGGTTAGTGCTGCAGCAGCAGAACAATTGCAACACTATCTAAACAGACAGGCCATTCAGTTCCCCCGGGCGTGAAGGATTTTAAGGGCCCCAGGCCCCAAGACTCCTCCAACTCCTCTTGACCGACTTGTGCTTGTGATTGTGCTTGTGCTGACCAGAATGGAAAAAGGGAAAGCCCTCCCTCCACTTTCCGGGTTTATGGCTCTGTTCTATTTCATCAGCTCGGGCTTAGTGCTCCGACCATTCGCAGCTTCCCCTCGGCTGACCCCGAAATCCGGAGCCCTTCTCTCTACCAGCATCATCTCACATTTCGGAGTCCGCGCTCATAAACATTTTAGTGGCGGGGCACGTTCCGTTTTGCGCCGAAATGCGTGTAAATTGCTTTCGCTTTGCTTTAGCCGCTGCAAATGAAACTAAAACGCTGACCGACTGTTGAATAGTTTGGACCTACATTCCACTCGTAGCCCCCTTTTGGCCAGCTTGGCAAATGGCAAATGTTTGCATACGCCGACGTGATGCCGAAAGGATAATGGAAATTTCTAAAAATTGTATCGCCCAGTCGGCCCCTCCGCACCGAAACAATTTTGTAATCGAAAAAGTTTGCCAGACCTTCTGGCCCAAAGCAAACAATTAGTTTAGGGTCTGTGGGGAGAGTTGGGGGCACTCGGCCCATGCAGTTCAACTGGCAAATGTCAGATGTTTTTATTTATATCCCTTAATCGTTTGCTCATGTCACGAGCTCAGTGGCTCTGACACACTCGACTGGAGTCCGTCGAATTTCAAAATGCGACAGCTATGAACATGTTAGAGTGGCTACAATAGTCAAAAGTACGGAGTATGGTAAACTGAATTTTGAGCTTGATGCTTCAACATATAACATTTATGTATGCTATGAAAATAATAGATTTGCAGGAAAAAATAATACATTTAATACCTATAGTGAGTTCATTTAAATGATAATGCATTACCTCCAAACAAAAACTTGATATGAAACGATGATCGATTTGATTTAATCTGGTATCAGTTTTGACTTGATATGGGCGCACCTCAATTCGATATGCTCGAAATGTAAACAACAGGCCAGTTCGAATTTCTAATGTGTCATTCTCCCTCCCACTCATGTAACCTTACGCGCTATCTCGCTCTATTTCGAATTGAGAGTGTTTCTTCTTCTCACGTCATTTAAGTCAGACAATCTCCGAGAGAGAGATTTCGGTATAACTTACCATGCGCATATCGATTTGATCGCGACGTGTTTTTTTTGTGTGTACAATACATTTGTATACGAAATGTGAAAGAAATAGATGGAATAATGATGAGCCAATTCTTACTCCAAACACAATATTTATTCAATGCAGATGGCAAAAGATTTTCCAAACACGAGATACATCGAAAACCTGCATTGGGGGATGATTGAAAAATAAATATCACCGAAGTCAACCACTGAAATTATGCTTTGTTGACCCACGCTCAGCGGCAGTCCAAGATTTCCTGTGATTACTCCACCGAAGGTTCCGCATTTCCTCCCCCGCCGAAATCCGCATTATCTGCACACCCGCCCGCCGCAAAACCATTAATAATGCTTAAAATTTAAGTCCTGGCAAATTGGTTTAGCCAGAGCCGCAAAAATATATATTCCCACAGCCGGCAAGGAAGCACAAACTGAGTGCCGAAAATGTTTGTGTCGCAGTTAATTATAACGCTTAAGCTGGCAGCCGAAAAATGCCTGCCTGCGGGCTGGAATCAAGGGGGTTTGTGTGTATAAAAGGAGCTGGGTTTTACCTGTCAGGCGTTAATAATTCACTTGTCGACCTGCCGCAGAAGCCAAAGAGCAAAACTAAACTGCGCTGACAGCAAATTTGCTTTTAGTTTCGCTGCGAAAAACTTCCACATGGTTAACTAATTAAAAGTTATTAGAACACCCCCGCCCGCCCACTTTTGCTTTGGCAAATTTATTGAAATTTATTTCGTTTGTGCGACACGAAATTCACATTAAAATCGACTTTTATGCGGCACAAGGATGACAAGCTCCTGCCAGCTAATGTGCCCCGTGGAGGTCCTAGTGCCGCCCAATTACCTGCACCCGATGGGCCCCAGGTCAGCTTTAATTAAACGAAATATTCGTTCTGTCCACAAGCAGTTATCGCTGCCCAGAGTATTTTTGGGGCAATTTAAAATGCAAAAAGACGCTCGAAAACAGGGCAAAAGGACCTTTTCTGATGGGGTGTGTGTGTGTGTGTGTGTTCGTCGGGTTTGTCGGGACCTAAAAGCAAATATTCATCTGGGTTCCGCCTCGTGTTCCACAATTTTTATTGGCATATTTACCGAAAATTAAATGGAGCGTAAAGCAATCTGCCCCAGCTTCCACTTCCACTTGCCCTGCCCGTTTGGGTGATTTGCACACGCGGCGTATGCGTAATTTGTATGCCATTAAGGCGACGGGCACAAAGACGAATTACATTAATTGCTTAGGCATCCCCCTGAATATCCTATATAGGATGTACATATATACATGGAAGGCTGCACTGCCTCTTCCCAGTGAAACGCATTCAATTGTAAATTTCGTACTCGACGCTATTGTTGATTTTTGCAGCATCTGCCTCCTTTTGATCTCTCCCACTTTTCATATTCCTTGATAATTGCTTTTATTCGCTTTACAGGGCTCCCGTTCTTTTTTCCCTTGTTTGCAATCAATTTGATTCTCCTGGGACTTGACCAGAAATTAATTAAAATGCAAATTAATTTGCAATTATGAGAAAATCCCTCATAGAAACTGCTGCTCATAGATACTTTCTGCCATCGATTCTGCACGGAATTAAATCGATATGCAAATAAGCCCTTGTCCTGAAAGCCAGCAGAAAAAAAGGAGAGTAAATAGTTCAGAACAAATATTTGGCCATGAATTAATTGCTATTTTACAATGTTTGCTCAACTAAAAGAAAGCTAGATGATGACAGTGCGACTTTTTCAGGGATTAAACGCGGAATGCGAAGGGGGAAGCTGCTTTAAAGGATGCTATTAATATTTCAAGCGTTTAATGGGAAACTTTTGGCACTTACAAACCAACCGTCTCTAATTCAATCGCACCTCAACAAGAATGGCTAATATCATTTCTTTTGGCCGCTCCCATCTACCCTTTTCTCCACCTCAAAGATAAACGCTTATCGATAACCGCAGTCGTGCGTGCCGCTCAGTCACACATACAAATCAGCAAATGGAGAGACTCACTCGATAAAAGCCAATAATCGCATTATCCGTTAGGCAAATCCACTTACACGGAAATCAATCAGCCCCATTATTGTCTGGATATTCGAATAGTTACCATGACCACAGCGACAAAAGCAGGCGAAAGAAAATGGCCAATCAGTGGAAATCTGGGTAAGCAAAGTGCACGCCACTGGAGGATTCCTGTAAGTCCCCTAAAATACCCTCTATATTCTGATGATGAAGTTGTTTGTGCAGGTAGGTTTTGAACCAAATATCTGTTCTATAGTTTTAGACAACATATATTGTATGGTTTTAAGTCGTCTTAACCTCTTAAAAGATCAACTAACTCATTATTTATATTGTAATAGTGAACTTCATCAAACCTAATATCATAGAGTTCAATTCTTATTCTATAATATTATTTTTTGAGAAGGTAATAGGTATTGCACTGGCGATTCCCCGGCATACCTCTATATTCATTTCTGAACTGAGCTTTCCCATGGTCTGGGGCATATGTTAAATCAGTCGGCGATAGCATCGAATGCCAAGAGGGAAGTTGAAAAGTGGCAAAATGTGGATGAGGGGCGAAATCAAAGGTTAATCACCCCTGCAGGGCACGCAACACAAATACAAGCACAAACACAAAGACAGGCGCACACGCATACATTAGCTCCACATGGCTCTCTGTCTGTGTGTTTGTGAATGGGATTCGATGCGAGACTTGGCCAGAAGTTGGAGTTAAGGACACGACTTGGCAAGGGTGGGCCTTCCAGCTCGTAGCCCCCCCAGCCCTTCATTTTTCCCCCGAAGAAGGCGCAAAGCTTTTTGCAAAATGGCGCACTCACATGTGCAACTGTGTAGTGTGAGTGTGAGTGCGAGTGTGTGTGTGCGCTTACCACTTGAAGTTCTCGATTTGACTCGAACTGAACTTTTGCGTGTTTCAATACCATAAATACTGCATGCCTGTCTGCCCCTGGGAAAAGCAGACTGGGTGGAAAATGGGGCGGAAGGAGTCACATATGCGGCAGACACACAAATAAAAAGATATTGCCATTATTTGTCATCAATTTTTGGGTATTTTTAGTGCACTTTTTATTTTTAGTTGGGAACAAAGAAATACTGTGTATACGTTCTATTAAGTTACCCTTATATACAAATTTGTATTTAAAATAATAAACATATTGTGAAACAAGTTTAGATAATATTAAAACTCATTTTTTTCTCTGTACAATTATTTTTGTGTGGCCTGAACAAGTTTAACCCAAAAGCATAAACAATCTCAACCGGTATTATGGCTAAACTTTTCTTGGGCAACTTTACCTCCGAAAGTGTCCACCCAGCCATGAAATGTATCTGTGCAGAATCAAATTGAATGCTGAATACAACGAACCTAACACTTTTATGGCATATCAATTAATGATGCAATAATTGTAAATTTTAATCATGGAGAGTGGACCCCGCATAGATGATGAGCTCCCACCGACTTTGAGTTGACAAATGATGGACGGATGAATCATCCCCTTTTCGAAGACATTTTAGCACACAATCAAAATCCATACGAAATGAGCTGCGCTGCTCCTTGTTTAGCTCCTTCGGTTGATTATTTTTTCATTAGCGCCCCGAGGCAAAACTCCCGGGGGGCGGTGGCTATATTCAGAAAGGGGAGGGGTCTCCCGCTTGGCCACACGAAAGAAATGTCACAGTCCATTCTTATTTATTGGAATAATTTCCGGAGTGTTTCTGTCACTCTGCTTTCAAGGGGTGTGGGTCGTTGAATGAATCATTGGATTTACAAGCTTTGCATAGGCAAATGAAAACAGAGAAATAAAACAGAATAAAATAAGGGGAAAGAGAAAGAGAAAGCCCAGGAAGACACGCCATGTTGGGGTGCGGAGGAAAGCCCTCAAAAGTGGAAAATTTATATATTTTAGAAACATAAATAAAGCCGGGCTCAAATGCAAGGGACTAAATGTCAAACATTCGTTTGTCCCCAGCCCGCGGGCCTCTTTGATGCAGTTCGTCGAGGCGTTGAATGCCACCCTCGCTTTGAGGCCCCTTTTTATTCGGTTTTCCACTGCCCCTTCTCCCTACTCTAACTTTCCCTCTTTTTTGGCCCCGACCACCACCCTTGGCGTTTTGTAATAGAGTTTAATGCAACTTTGGCGGCGGGATGACTGGCTGGCAAAAGCCTTTTACACAGACACAAAAACCGAAAAGAATGAGAGATCCTGAGGGGGGGGGGGGATGTCCCGGGGGACTGAGGGGTTGCATTAGCAGGGAACTTCCCTTAAACCGAGTGCATAGAAAATTCTATGAACCAACGGCCACAACAAGGAGCTGGAACAACAGCCGGCATTTTGCCGAAAAAGGACTCGTGCTTGGGCCGAATTTATTGATTTTTGTTCCTGCTGCCGCTGCCGCCGCCGCATCCTGAATGAAACACACACTCACACAAAACCAACTGGCTATATCCTCCCCAATTTTGGCGAGGCGATCGAGCAACCCTCTGAAAAACGCCGAATGCGTGGGGTGGTTTCGTTAGTTTTTCATGGAAACAAGGACAACGAGAGCAGCAACAACAAATGGATGTGCAATCAGCAACAATAACAACGACAACAGCAACAATAAAGGAGCAGAGACAACTTGTCCAACAGCTGTTCTCCACTTTCGAGGACAACAAGGACGACGACGATGAGGATGATGATGAGGAGGCGGTGCTGAGGCTCCTCATGATATGCAAATATTTGACGAGCGCAATAAACGCTGAATTTTCGAGCAGTGTAAGAGGAATAACAACAGACAGAAATTCGGGAAGGAAGCAATTGCCAACAGGACGAAGGACATACAGAGAGACAAAGAGAGAGACAGAGAGAGAGAGAGAGAGTGAAAAGTGACGCATTAATGCCCTTCGTATATTGTCAGCAATTGTTTTACCAATTGTTTTCTTTGGCAACCATAGGCGAATAGCTCTATTTCACTAGGAAAGGAATAAATATAATAACTTAGTAAGCATTAGCAAACTTTGGATAAGATTCATTTCATAATAACCCTATTTAATATATTAAAATAAATATTAGTAATAGAAAAAAATAATAAAAATCCAAAATTAATATAAATACAATACAAATACAGAAATACAAAATTTGAGAGTATATCTTTTAATAATATAAACAAAGTTGTACTATTTATGACCACTATTTATAATAACATTTTAAATGGATTGATACATTACATTTCATTTACTGCCGACACGGACAATTGGTCCTCTTTTTTGGTACATAAATAACCCCGTCCTCTTAATATCCTGCCAAAATGCGTGACCAAAAGTTAATGCCCGGATCGAAGACAGGGTAAAAACAACAATAACAGCCAACACCAACAAGGAACTGGCGACGGGCTACAAGTGTTTGAGTTGCCGGGCCCAGGATTCTGCTCCAGACAAATGCAAACCCATTACGGAGAGATGATGATAACCGGAATAAGGATGAGGATGGCTCAAGACCCAGAGCTTTATATGCAAAGGAAACTCGACAAATTACGGGGAACAGCCAAGGGAAAAGCGTCAAAAGGATGAAGGGGTGTGTGGCTGGGGGAACGGAGAAAGCCGGAGAGAGCACACATGAATGGGCATAAGGAGAAAAATCGGCCAAAGCCGAGCGAAATAAAAATCCCATTGCCAAGTAGGGATATGCCTTTCAGTCAGCCAGGACAGCCAGGTGGGAAGACCAGGTGACTGGCGACTGGTAACTGCCAACTGGCAACTGCCACGCCCCGCTGCACGTTGAACACACCTGCATGAGTCATGCTGCCCCCAGCCGTCGCATTTTGGATTTCTGTTTATGTTGCACGAGAGTTTATTACGGCAAACAGCAGCAAGGACAACAGGCAAACCAACAACCCTGCTGGCTACACAGCGGAAAAAGTTTTTGGGCATCTTAGAATTTTCAAATCCCCAAAATCGTGTTTTCTTAAAGTATCTTTTGCCATTTGATTGTTATTTTATACTTTGTTGCTTTTTAACAATTTTAAACATTTGTACTATTGATTGTAAACGATTATAATCGATAATTATCGACTGATACCGATTAGAGTATGTTTTTAGATTGGTAGAGTACCAAATTTTGCTCGAGAATATACTATTCATTTGATGAAAGTGAGTCCCAACGGATTGAATACGGTATTGAGTAATGTCTCTTTCAGGAACTCACCCTAACGACTTTTAGATTGGTGATGGTGAAAATTTAAAAAAAAAACGCCCTGACAATATGATTTTTTCCCTGTGTTGGTTTCCCTCCCTTCGAAAGCCCAGTTCCGACCTCCGAATCCCGAATCCCTAGTCCTTTTGGCCGTCTGCTGCCTTTGCCTCCGGCAGCGGCATTTATGGCGCAAACTTGTTTAATATAATGAACACTGCGGAGCAAAGTCAGGCGGCACGTGAGTCAGCCTGCAAGGCGGCCTAGGAAAAGCAGGAGGACTAGAGAGTGGAAAACCACCCCCGGGGGTGCTGGAGTGCAGTGGAAATCAACCACCGAGGACGAGTGGTGTTCTGGACCTGCAACCACCTTGCCGCAAATACGATGAACAAACACAATTTCTGTCGCTCGGTTGATGCAGGGGGCTCTTTAAAAATGAATAAAATGCAGCAGCAGCAGGAGCAGCAGCAGGAGCCCTTTGATTGCATCACTCAATCGTTGTGGAAGAGAGTGAAAATTGCTTCGACTCGAGTCCTGTGGCTGCTCATTAGTCCTGGGCAGACGAAAACGCAAAATGTCAGTCGTTTCTCAGAGCAGCTCTGATTGAAATCGACCACAAAACGAGTTGTGTCATGTAAATGTGGCTCTGGAAATCAGAGTTCCCTGCCTCGCTCTCTCTGTCTCTCTTTCGCTTCCTGGCCCGGCTGTCTCCGTCTCTGTCTGGCCATGTCTCGTCCTTGTGGCGCCGCTTGTTTAGGGCTTCTTTATTGGCCCGTTGCGGGGAGAGGTCCTCGTGCGTTTGCCTGCACTGAACTCCTTTGCAATTCCATCCTTTCACTGTGCTAAACATGGCAAATTGTTTGCGCAAAAGGACAGCATAATTGTGCAAAGAGAACATTTGAAAAGGAAATATAATCGACACAAGATTGGATCCCGGAATCGCATGTTGATGAGCTTTGAAAAGTTGAAGCTGGAGCTGCCGTTTCATTTCCCCAATTAAATCGTTTTGGCCATTCACTCTCGTCGAGTGCTTCCACAGCCGCAGCTTAGCCAACTTTATGGATAGCCATCAAATGGATAAGCATCAAACTGAGATGCTCGCTATCCGGGGATTGACTGCGCGAATTGCACTCCATCCTACGATTTTCTACCCCTTGCTCATAATTGTTAGCAGCCATAAATTTCCGATAAAGATAAAGGACTAACGCAAACAGACAGACTTTCTAACTCCGAGGCACAGACACGTACGCACGTGTATCCAGGCGGATAACAGAGTTCATCTTTGCCACAAGCTCGCAATGGTACACTGAGAAAAAATCTCATTTAGGTGTATTTAAGGTAAGATGAACTGATAAAATAACTATAGAAAATGTTAAAACTAAAGTTTACAGACGTAATCAACATAACCAATGTAACACAATCACTATGTAAAATTAGTTTCAAATACTATATACATTTTCCCTCAGTGCAGAAGATATATCCACAAGAGCAGACACACACTCCGACAATAAAATGCGGGATTCAAATATGGAAAAGGGGGGATATCTCGGGATGGGTACAAATAAATTGAATGAAAAGTTTTATCTGGCAGCGAGTTAAGCTCAAAGCTAATCGCATCGAAGGCGATAAACAGGCGCGGTGGCAACTCTGGCACATATCTGCTATGCGCAGCGTAAATTCAATTTGCTCAAATTGAAAATGTGGTGCGAACTTCCACTTCCGTATTGATAGGATGCCGCCAACTCGCTCGCACACAGCCGCCACGCATACAGCCACACTGGGGCCAGTGTGGCCAACTGCGTGTGGAGGGCACGTTCACTGATGGCTTAACAACTTATTTATGCTTAGCTATAGAGAACCCGTCCCGTATCTCCCCAAAACTCCCCAACTACCCCGCATTTCGCACCATCGTCATGGCGACCGGTTCTTGTTGCTTCGCTTCGCTTGCTTGCTTTCCTTGTTTGCTTGTCGCGGCTTTTCATTTGTTTTTGGGGATGGCACACAGCCACAGCATCACATCACTCCCCCTTTTTCCCCATTTCCCCGTTTTCCCTCCTTTTCCCCGAGAACATGCTGGTGAATTGTCCT
Organism: Drosophila pseudotakahashii; assembly: GCA_035046095.1. NCBI lineage: Eukaryota > Metazoa > Arthropoda > Insecta > Diptera > Drosophilidae > Drosophila > Drosophila pseudotakahashii. The sequence goes on from JAWNOE010000266.1 coordinate 1,067,602, forward strand.
CAGCATTTTGTCTCCCGACTAAGGGCTGGCAATTTCATTTAAATTTAATTCCACTTTCTGGCACGTTGTCAGCGCTGTCAGTTTATTCAAATTCCCTTGTACTGGCACGCACGTAAACATCCATACGTATATAGCTATAGCAATACATGCGTGCATATGAGTCAAGGACCTGCTATAATCAAAATAATCAAAATAAATTGCAATATGAAACTATTTGCTCGGATAGAGAATACAGCAATGTATATGCCCCACAGCAACAGAAATATCACGACACCTTTGGTGCCATCAAGGATGTGCATTTCACCATTTGATAGCCCTGAGTGGGGATTGTGTTCGCTCGTGGAATCATTATGATAATGCTGTTTCAGAGTAGAAGGGAGCAGGGAGGATTGACATCGATTCACAGACATCCGTAGCATACATTTCGGGGAGATAGCACAAACTAATGACAAAGGCCCGCATAATCGTGTTACGCTGCCGGAAAAAGTCTAACAAATATGGGTCAACTGGCGGACAGAAAGATATAGTCGGAAGCTGGCGTCCAGTAGAAGTTTTCCAGGAGCCGAGGGAAGGGGCTGATAAATTGTATGCAATTTATATATACAAGCGTGACTGACATGCAAATTGTGATAAATTAGAGGGGAAACACTGGAGCAGAGGGTGTACAGTGTACACTTGCCACCCCTTTTTGGTTCCTTTTTTGTTTTCTGCGAGCACCCCCAACTGAGCCAACTTTGATAAGCAAACTTGCTTGACATCGAGATGGCGATGAAGTATAGCCAGCTCGAACTCCACTGATTTTGCTGCTGCTTTGGCTTTCAGTCGGCTGGCAATTTGATAAAGTTATTACTGGATGCATTTCGGGGGCGGGAGCGGGAAAGTCGGTCAGCTTAATTAAGCCAATGAATTATATGCTCCACTCCGCACTCAATGCGGCTGCCGCCTGCTTTTGCATTCATTTTGAACTCTAATGAAGCGTAATTGATGAAGTTTCTGCATTATAAACATGTGATGTCCACTGATGAGTCGCTTTAATCAAATGAAATGCCACGGCTTTTGCTGTTGGCCAATTACACTAATTTGTCGGGTGGAAAGTCAAGTGCGGAAAGTGCCCAAGGAATATTGAATAAATCACACCCAAGGTGTTCGATCCCCCTTTTGATAGCCAGGACTTTAGTCTTCATTCATTTAAAATTAATCTGCAAGAAAATTGCTTTGACTGTGCCTGTGGTTAAATTAAGACATTTTTCCAAGTGCATTTATGGCTAAAATTATTGTTTCAATTTAAACAAATTAATACGTATTAAGCTCACATAATTATGCGGTATTTGAGTTGTTGCCTATCAACCATACTAAATCATTTCGACAGTTTAAAAAGCTTCCGCAAATATCAGTGGTTGAATAAATATGAAATTAATAAATTATTAGGTGTTTAAAATGAATAATACGTCGAGTGTCCACATTTTAGGCGGTTTTTGACGTTAGTTTCGCAACATTTATTAAATTTAACATGAATTCCAGAACAAATTCCTTTAATTGGGGGATTATCTATGTGGTTGATATGCAATCCATTTACGGCCTCATTAAAACAGCTTACTCAGAATATTGATATTATATATATATTTGACTTGAGCTCTCAGTAAGTGAAGGTATGTAATGTAATAGATATTTTCGATACGCACTGGAACCAACCAGTTGATTCCCCCGACTCTTTTCGGTACTTAATCCTCTGGCTGTGGATTAATTGCACTCGGAATCTTTCGGAACGAACACAAGGAACCCCGACTTAACGTGGCGTACTCCTACTAATGGGAAACACAACGTCATTCACTTAATTTGACAGCCTGATCCGCTCGGAGGCATCTGCCCGACCATCCGGCCACCCAAATTGATATGTCTAATTAATGCAATTGAAACGAATTTCCAGCATGCAAATGAACGGCACACATCGAGTGCTCTGGCTTTTGGGCATGTGCTAGATGCTTGGACATGCCTCATTAGCCAAAGTGCCACAAACTTTGGCTCCTCTAATTGAATTAACACTAATGAGGTCTCTCGCACACACTCTGCGACTCTCTGAATCGCCCGATCTCGGTATCCCAGCGAGGTGTGAACTCCCCATCTGGAAAGGAGAGCATCCTTTTTACTAAACCACATTATTCATGCATTCTCCACTTCCCACTCCCCGAACCGCCCACCCAAAAACCTCGTTCCTTGACGCGATAGTACATTTAGCAAAAACTAAAACATCGAATGGGGGCGCTTTATGTGCTGGGCTGTCAATCAATCAATTTGGGCATTCAGCCGAGGCCAGGGTTGCCACCGCACCGTTTCGGTTGGTTTGAACCCGGGAGATTTTAGCTTGCCAGCAGCCGAAACGAGCTGTAAATTCATTGAGCCAGGGCCCTTAAATTGCTCGGTCGCATCCTAATTGATGCAAAAATGCTGCAAATTCAACTAGTTTTCTATATTACACTTTCTGAAAGGCGTTATTCAATCGAATAGAAACTAAATTCAATTTATTCCGTGTATTTGCAGACTGATTGGTCTTTTGAGTGGCCAAACTCAATTTTATGCCCTTAAGCATTTCAATAAATATTGCAGTTAATTACAAAAAATATTAGATATTTAAAGGGAAAATATATTTATCGCACCGATAGCGTTACTACGAATGCTTTTCTTTGTATTTAAAGTCTGGTTATTTCGGTAAAAGAGAAATAATTACTCTAAATATTTAAGCCAGGCTGGGCATTTAAGTTGATAGATAGCTTTTGGGTGCTGGGTAAATATTTAAATGGTATCTGCCTTCACAGCCGGAATTCATAATTCATTCGCCCTATTGGACCTCTCCACCTGTTGGGCATCCGAAATACAATTATCAACGAAGCCAAATCAATATCTAATTTCGGTGGATAAGAGCAGAGTTACAGAGCCAGCCGAATGCCATCAATCATGCGATAGACGCCGCATGACATAACCCATCCAGCTGCGTCTGGATTTGCTTCCATCTGTATCTGGATTTGTATCTGTAAATGTATCTGGAGTTTCGGTTTCGGCTGTATCCGTGGGCTGCTGCTGTACACACATGTATGCATCAATTAAGCTTTTATTCTAACATAACAATTTTGAATGTGGCCGAAACCAGTTTTGAGTGAGCGGCCAAGAGGGCCCTAGCCTACGCAGTATCCCATGGATAGCTGTGAATAGTGGCCAAGAGAGATACAAAGAGATACACAAATATGTGGACCGTCGACGTCATCAATGAATCTCGAGCGAGTCCAGCTCCTTGCCATGCAAATCCCATTTGGCAATGGGCCCAAAGACCGTGTCATAAACTCCACAATAGACTGTTGATGTTTTGATGGACCCCAAGCCGTCCACAAATCAGCCACATTAGCTGGCACGAGACAGCATTCAAATGTTAATTAATCAAGAGCCATAACGAGTTTTCCTTCGCCGGCTGGGAGTCCGAATGGATTGACTGAGGTTAGTTCGCCGGATGGATTGACAATTCGCGGTGAATGTGGCATCAGAAGCCGGAAAAAATCACCTTTTTTCGTTGACTCCTTGGACGAGTCGGAGCTGATCTTTTTGAGCTCACAAAAAAAAGGCAGAGACCAATGAGAAACAGGTTGCGGCTACCGAAGATGAAGAAGAAGAAGAGGACGTTCTGGCCAGGATGATGGCCCGCAGCCGAAGTGACTGCCGGTGGTAGATTGCTCTTAACCTGGCCGAGACAGCTGCAAAACCGCCAAGAGAGCCGGGCGCTAACTAACTCATTTCTTGCACGGAAAACTATTTTATGTGTATTTTGTAAAGATCGTTTAACTATTTTTAACTGACTTGACAAAAATAGGTTAGTATAAACTATAAAAATCATTTTTCTTTAAGTAATAACAAAATAAAAACCAAAGAAATCCAAATCATCATATATCATATATGGATCGCATAAGACGGAATCCAAAGTAATTTGTATTTTTTTCTCTGCACCAGCCGCAAGAAGAACGAAAAAAGGTTGGTAACACGCCGAGAGAAAGAGAGAGGAAAGTAGGGAGCGAGGAGCAAGTAGCTGAAAACCAGTCTTACAACAATTTTTCAGCTACTTGCCACTGGCAGGCTCGAAATGGACTTGACTCGACTCGACTCTTCCAATTGCACCGAACACACCGCATTCCAACTAGAAAATCATAAAACATAAATGTGCGAGAGTATCTTTCGCGTTGAAACAGGCGCTCAAACGAAACAATGGCGCCGTGAATGGCCTCGAATCTTAAATCTATCTTAATAAATTGGCAATCCGACAAAATCGTCGAGTGAATAATGTATCCAGCAGATATGTTTGTCCCGGCCTGCTGAAATATTTATGCGCCAGACAAAGGGCGCAGATACAAAGAAACAAGCGCAAAGGCAAACTCCCATGGACAAGTGTGAAATGCAGGGGAAACAAAGCACTTGCAATGCTCAGATACAGATACATTTGTATCTTGTGCAGGCATTTGATTCCATTCCACGATTTCGGTTATGTTTTGACCCGGCTCTCCTCCTTTTTCTCCCCCTCTCTCTCTCTCTGTCTTTGCGCCCCACGTTTTAATGTGACTTTTATTGTGCTTCCTCCTTTTGTTGTCTCATTTGGTATTCAGTTTTATGTTTGTTTAGAGCTTCGCGTTTGTATCTTTTGTGGCGACTCTGAACTTTAACAGTTGCACTGTGTGAACGGCGGACTTCGGCTCCATTGGCCAACTGTTTGGGCCAACTGCTAATTGGAGAGGGCCAAGAAAGAGGCCCTAGCTTTAAGGGCCCAATTGGATCGCTATTTTATTGCCGAAGCCTTAGAGCTGAAGCGGTTAATTAAGAGCGTCTTAAGTCGAAAATATTTTGGGGGGAAGTATGCTTTAAACTCGACATTCAAGCTAAAACCTCTCTAACCCCTCTCAATCAATCTTATTAGGCCACATAGTATACGAAATATTCAAAGAAATAGGAAACAACGGCAAAAGCTTCATCTAATTAACATTAAACAGCATAATAAAAACATTTATAATTCATACTAAAGCGGAGGGTGTTTAATCCTCAGTTTAAAACAACACAGTAATGCAAAACCATATATTTAAAAAGCAAAATGTAAATTGTTGTACAATATTTATGAGGTCTGTTAAGCCCGCCATGCGTCTAAAGTAAAATTCATTTTATGTAAACATGAAATACGCCTTTCCGGCGTGGTATATATCGTTAAATCCGAAATTTATCTAGAAGAGCTAAAGTCCTCGTGTAGGACATGTAGTATCCTGTTGGAACGACACCTGTCATATGTCATACATCAGGTGTCATGCGTCGCACAATCCCCATTAGAATGCAGCCGCATGGCGCCCACAGGCACACTGGGATGTACATATATCCTAGATATATCCTGGCTGGAACGTGTGAACTTACAGGCCTTTGTTTGCGCTGCCTCTGGATTTCCACGCGTCGTGGGCCAATAATCCGCTTTAGCTGCACGGCTGCATTGTTAAATATTTATAATATGGAATATGGCATTTAAATTCGCGCACTCTTGTGTTTGTACCATTAACACAATATATTATAATTAGCACTCGCCAGTGTGGCTGGCCTCACTTTAGCACTGTTTAAACTGATTTAACTATTTCGATTCCGGGGAATTCGGTGTGTGATATAGTAAGCGGGCTATAACTATAACCCCAACCGGTAAGCTAGGTATTTTCACGGCGGGAGGGGGCGGCAAAAGGGGTGGTTGCTGGGAAAAGCCAACGCACTTTTCGGAAAAGAGATGGCGAGGAAAAGACCGCGCGCAAAAATTCACAGAGAGCGGGGACTTTTGGCGAAAAACCGGTAATTTCGAACCTGCAAGTTGTTACTTTGTGTTTGCGTTTACCTCTGGCTTTTGGCTTTTTGCCTGTCTTTGAATTTGACTTTGCAGAGACGCGCACGCGTAGCCCCGAGTGGAAAGTAGTGGCGATTCTGCTGGCCAAGCGCTCAAACGCGTCCAATCGGTCCGGAGTCGCAGCGTTAACTGGCAAAACCAGAATCATAAACTGAGTTCCTAGCCGAAACTGAAACTCAGCCGAAGCCAGTTCGTGCCTTTGATGGTGGTGGTTTTCGCTGCAACATCCCCGAGGCACTCGCAACATGTTGCTGGATCAAAACCAACTGATATTTGAATTTATTTTAAAGTTTCCTTTGACCGATTGCATCTCTTTATTAATTTTAACCCCTATTTTATTTAAAGGATTTCTTTTAATGATTTTTTTGTGAAAATTAGCCAAAAATATAACTTTGTAGGATTATACTTTAGGCTTTAAATATGCATATGGCGAAATGCTAGCAATTTTAATTTTTTTCATCACTGTGGACGGCAGTACACATAGTGACGAAGCGCACAAGGAGAGTGATTGGATTGGAGGATTGCATACCAAGACTTAATCAATTTCAATTGGTTTTGGAAGAGAGGGTGGTGAAAGTGTTAAAGTGAAAATTTTGAAATTTTGAGCTCTTGGGACTGGTGGGGATAAGTGCCCCGTATTATTTTAATTGTGTTCCTATTAAAAATACGCGTTGAATGAGGTCATATAATAAAATCCGACGCTCCGTTCAAAGGTTATACCCAATAAAAGAGTTTGGGGGACTATTCAAAATTAAAGTTTAATTCTGTTTGCCAGTCTGTCCCATTAGTTCTACCACTTTTGGAAAAATTCGCTAGTTGTATGAGGGTATCCTCATACATTTGTTTAATTGTTCCAAATAGGAAACATTTGCTTTACGACTTTTGGAAAAACCAGCTACTTTAGCTGGAAAAAGCTACAAATAGCTAAATCTCGTACGTTCGTAACTTCTGAACTACTATACAGACATGTGCTATACCACGTTTAGAAGGTATTTTGAAATACTTAAACGCCTTTTTAAGTTGATTCGTTTAAATACAATAGTTTAGTTAATATTTTATGGTTGAACAATTTAAATTTAAATGTATATATTAGCTCACCTATGAGAGCAAACGTAAACAATGAAAAACTTCTGATATTAAATGAAAACACCTCTTAACGAGGTAAATAACTAGTGACGATCGCACCTTCTACATACAAAAGTTCTGAAACATTTGTGACGAAAATATTATTACAATCGTTATTAAATAGACTTTATAAAATTGTATAAAGAGTGAAGATAAAAAAGGCTGGAACAGAAAATTTTACAAAGTAATTTTTAGTCACAAATGTTGATATCAGAACATTTGAATGTTGAAGGTGCGATCGTCACTAGTTTTTTACCTCGTTAATATGTATTTTTATTTAATTGTTAGTAAGTGTAATTCAGTGTAATTTCCAATTATAATTTTCAGCCGTTAACAAAAAGAAAACAATTGTGGCCGGAAAAATATTTGATAACTGCACTAGTTAAAATTCAAAAGCCACACGCTACCAAAAACCTACACGTTACTATATGTTATCTGTGCCCAAAAATTGATTAACATACAGAGAACAAAGCATTACAATAATATTTAACTAAATCACACTGACGTTTCCAATAATAAAACTCAGCGCACTCTTTCAATTATTTTCTGTTTAAATGCCAATCTACAAAGTGCAGACTGTCAAATCAATCAAAAATTAGCATAAATACCAAGTGTGTAATAACAGGTAGTGTTTATGTTATGAAATTCAACAGTCAATAGTTTCAATTACGAACCCATTAGAATGAACAATGTATTTGGGTCCTGAAGGTAATCCGAACATTTTCATGTTCCTCGGCGGCTGTTCGATTAGATTTCCATTTATCAAATTATGCAAAATATTTAATGCAATTTAGTTGGCAAGGTCCGGCCGAATGGGCCAACATATGGTAGGAGCCAGGAACCGAACACGCTTTTGGCCCGCAAGGACAACAGCCGTTGGTAATGGTAATGCGAGGGGGCGTGTGTGTCTGTGGGCCCGAATTTATAGGTTACAGGAAGGTGTTGGCCAAGACAACGTCGCTCGGCCAACATCTCGAATTTGGTCCAGATGACGTGGCCCGATTCCTACCGAACAGGACCGAGTCGATTTGAGGGGGATTTGGGGACCGAATAGGAAGGCTTCTTGCATGTAATTGACATTGGCCCCTTGCGTTTGATTAATTGCATTTGGTTGGGGCTCTTCCAAGCCATTGACTCGGAATGCTCCGAATTCCGCCCATTGATCTGTATCCTATGTAACCTTGTGGCCATGTGTAGCTGCATCCGTAATCTGTAACCGTTTCAATTTGTATCTGTGTGCTTTTTGCGGGGCAATAAATTCGACATGTTCGACATGCTTTCCAATTACTGAGCGCTGGCATTAAACAAATGCAGCACACTTGACACACGTCGAAAGCCGGCAGCCCTTTTCGGAGATTCCGATCTAGAAGATGGGACGGCAGGACGAAAAAAAGCCATCCTGCAGGATCCAGCAGTTCCAGCCAAGCAGGGAAAGCACTAGAAAAAAAATCACCGCCAAATTCCATGTTGTATAAAAAATATGTATGTACTAATTTGACGACAGAAATCATATCCTAAAGTTTCTATGTTAATAAAGATAAGGTAGAAATGTTTTCTGAAACTTAAACTTAAACATGAAAAACCATACCTAAAAAATCCAGAAACTTTATTAACTTGTAACACTTAAGATGTTATAAGGGAATAAATTGAAATTAAAATTTTTTTTAGTTAGTTTTTATCGGTAACGTTTTTGAGATAATTTAAAATTTCAAATTCAACTTTATTTCATACATTTTGATATTTTTTTAAATACTCTTGCAAGATCGTTTTTAACCGTTACTAAGTAAAATGTAACATTTTTGTTTTCATTTATTTTCCTACATTCAAACTTTGAATTTCAAAGTCCTGACTTGTTTTTCGCTGTGCAGGACGAAGACACTTGTCTCTGCATTTGCTTTATGCAAGTGCCGCCTGCGAGCGATATAAAACCCCCGGAAAAGGAGAAAAACGAAGGGGTATTGCTGCCGCTTCACTGAACCCCAATGGTCGTCTGGGGTGGCGCGTTAGTGGGGGTGAGCGTGGGTGGTCAGGGGGTCCGGGGGTCCGGGGTCAGAGTGGGTGGTGCTGGCAACCAAGAAACATAACTCAACAATGCTAAGGACGACGGCAGCGAGCAAAAAGCGCAAGCCGAGGAGCCACAGGCTGCATCTTCAGAGGAGCAATTTGAGCGTTCTTACGCTCGACAAACGCTGCCCATGCATAGTTTATGATCCCCCCTCATATCTATGCATTTTGCTGAATTAAACCAACTGCAGAGAATGTCGCAGATAATTCAATGCACCTACACACAGCTCAGTTTTATGGCCCTCGTCCTCCAGTTCGTCCTGCAGCTCGTCCTCCGACGGGGAGGAGTCGAAAAGTGCCACGAGGGTAATTTAAAAATCCATTTGTGTTTTGAGATTTCGCCGGCGGGACCTGGGAGATGGAAGCTGGCCAACAATTGCGGCGAGCGGTGGGTACGCAAAAGATACAAAAAAAATTTGAAAAAACGAAAAGGCATGCTGGGAAATTGGCGAGAGCGGAAAATGGAAAATGCGAATGACTAGATGACTGCCGACTGCCCGACTTGACTGCGTGACACAATTTCAATTTGCATTGACAGCATGAATTATAGCAAATAATCCCCGAAGGCAAATGCGATTTTAGTGATGCCAAGAGCTCCGGTTTCACAGTTTCCCAGTTTTCCCAGCTTCCCAGTTTTTCCGACCCGGGTCAAACGATTTCCTGGGAGCTGTACCGCGAATTCCGCGTCCAGCTGTTATTGATATGGAAATGATGCGCACACCAAAAATAGAATGTTGCCCAAGGAAAAACAAGCAAACTTGCGAAAATAAAGCAAAGCGGGACGCGACGAAATGAAATAAAATAAAACAGCGACAATAAAAGCAAATAAAATTTAAATTTTATGCAACGGCAAGGACAGTTAATTTTGCTCAACAGAATAGCTAAACGAGCGGAGAAAACCCAAAAAAAAAGAATGGCACTCACAGGCAGATAGCAAAGGAGGAAGAGAGATAGCCACCGAGAAAGAGATGGGGATAGAAAATAAATTGTCGAAATTGCAGAGAAAGCTAATGAGGAAAAAACCAAAAGCACAAATATGAGTGGGCCGTATAAAAATGCTGAACAAGTTAAATAAAGCCATTGAAATTCAAATGTCACAAGTAATTTGCTCCACGCTCAGCAAACTCTATTAAACATTCAATACATACCATTGAAAACACAATTATACGTTCAGTCAAATTGGGAACCACTTTAATTTGAGTCTCTTGTTCGAAAGTCAATTGGCCAAGTCCCGAAAAAATATTACTGAAGTTATAATCTTTGAATCTTGTGAACCTTTTAAATGGTCATGCATGGAAAAGCACTACAAAAAAATATCATGAAAGTATTTTGTTTAAAATTATTTCAAGGATTTCGTTAAGTTTTCGCTTGCTTTAGCATGGATAAACATCCATTTAATTATAATAATTATCATAAAATATTATACATTATTTGTGTTTATTCCTCTTGTGTCTTAAAGTCCCAAAAAAATATTACTGAAGTTATAATCATTGAACAAACATTGAGCCTTTTAAATGGTCATGTATGGAAAGATAACATCATAAAAGTATACTACAAAATTTGTTTAAAAATATTTCAAGTATTTTGTTAAGTTTTCGCTTTTTGTTTATAGCCTCGGTAACGTTTTTTAAAATTTAAAGTTCAACTTTTTTACATACATTTTGCATTTTTTTAACTATTGGTTTTTATACGTTACTAAGTAAAATGTAATATTTTAGTTTTGATTGAGTTTGCTAAATACATTGTCCTGACTTATTATATTATTATTATAAAATATTATAAATAATTTGAAATAAGTTAAGATCTTCCCTTTCTAAGTGCTGTTCATTTTTAATCGTTGGCTAGTTTAAGATGTTTCTAAAGGTGTGATATTTTTTTTTAGAAACCTCTCGAATATCTATGTTTATACTACCCAATTATTCTTAGCTTCCTGAAGTACATAAGGCGTTGCTTTAGTCTCCGGAAGCTTTAATTATTTTTCCCATTTTCCGCGGCTTCCTGAAATAAAAGATCTCTTCGCAATCAAGCTTCCAACACAAAACATGGCAACGCGAGCATCCGACTAACTAAGCATTCCTCACCTTTCCGCCCACTTTTTAACCCATTTACCTCAGCTTCGCACCTGCATCCTCTAAATTAGCGCACTCCGCGCCACGCCTTTGCCACCTGGGAAACTCCGCAGTTCTTGGTGGTTTGTTTTTTATTTTGGCGGAACCACTTATAAGTTGATATAAAAAATGCATGCCGAGTGCATTACGCTTCCCCATTTTTTCCTCAGGTGGGCTTCCTGCAGCTCATTAGCCAGACGTCTGCTTTTCCGAACTGCGGAAATTCGCGAGTGCGTGCGGGGGAGGCGTGCTCAAGTGGGCGTGCCCAGCTGCATGCCGACGTGGAAAACTATGTCAAAAACTTTAAAAATATTCGCTGGCATGGCGTGGCGCTAAAATGTTTGTTGTTCCGAGTGCCTTGCCTCCCAGGATGTTTGCCGGCGGTTCGAGGAGCTTGTCGTCCCGTCGCCGGCGACCAGGTGTGAGAAAGGGAATACTTTGAAAGTTGCCGATGCCGCCTGCTGGCAGAAGCTGTAAATTATATGCAAATTACGTCGAAACGACAAATATACGAACGGATCTGCGCGGTAAATCATGCGAAAAACAAAGTTGCTGACGCTCGAAAAATGTGGAGACAGAAGGAGTGCTTCCAGGGGGCCTTCCCCTCAAAGTTGGTAGGTGTAAAGTGGTGGGATTGGGTGGAGGGACGGGGGGCGATGAAACTAACAACACTTGAGGACGTGCGAAACGTGTTCAAGACGAGGAGTTGAGCCACGAAGTCCTGCATCCTTGAGCCCGCCTCTGTTCCGTATTGATATTTGTGGCACGTCACAGTCGGAGTCATCACGTCGCGGCGAATGGAACGCATTCTCACTGCACGGATACCGTCGGGCCGCAATCTCAAGGCTGTAGCCCATGCACTGCAATAAAAAAGCAGTTCGACCTTTATAATTATTATCATCTTAAATATAGTTAAATCCTAAAATTATTAGGGCAATCATATTATTCAAACAATCATTTTAACAACACACACAAAAAAACACGTCGCCGTAAAATCGATGTGCACATGGTAAACTTCTAAGCATATCGTTTTTACCGAAATCTCCCTCTCGGAGATTATCAGACTTTGAAGGGAGGGAGAAGACATATTCGAAATTCGAGTTGTTTACACTTCGAGCTTATCAAGTCAAAATTGATATGACATAATGTAAAATCGATCTTCGTTTCATATCGATTTTTTTGGGTGTATAGCAATATCATAGCAAGTCAAATTCGTCCATTTTAGTTTTATTTTGATAGCATTATCAGTTCTTAAATATATTTTGGGTTTAGCTGGTTAGATTGGAAAATCCATATATACCTACCAAAACTCACTTTAGAAAATGATATAACTGTTTGCAAGATAAATGAAATATTTTCCAGGAAAGATAAGAAATTAAATAATAAAATAATCCAAATTCTATTAATTAACTAGCAGGGTGTGTAGCCCGCAGCTTCGCCTGCGGAAACTAAAATTGAAAATGAAGCTACTTATTTTAAATTTAAAAAATGACTAATTTGTAACTTATAAGCCGAGAAAAAATTTGATCAAAACTTTTTTCCTTAATTTCCGTAAAAAGAACGGTATTTTGTCCTATGCAAACTACTTAAGGAAAATACAAAAACTTGAAAAACCATTATGTGTTTTTTTAAATCTTTCTAAAATTCTAATGGACTGATTGCATAAGTTATATTAATAAATAAGGTAGGCAGGTGGAAGGGGGTGCCGTGAATCAAATTGTTTAAACATTTCCGTTTGTTTAAACAATTTAAGGCACGTGTAAGGAAGAGCAAGAGAATCAATTGATTTGAATATTTGGTGTTCTTTTAATATTTTCAATGCGATTTGAATTTCAAAACACAAAAATCTGTAAGAAAATGTGAAATATTCTTTTAGCAAAAGGATATCAGTGTTATATGCATACAGGAAAATCTTTTTTAAAAGTTAACGTTTGGCTAACAAAAAAATGGCGCAAAAAGAATCGATTTTCGATATAATCGATATTTTAACCGCGCATTTTAAATCTGCTGTGACTGTGGAATTTTCATCGTTTTTCCCTTGCGCGGTCACACTTAAATTCCCCTTGCGCGGTCACACTCAAAGTGCGACAGCATGACATACACACATACATGTACGACTTTATGCAAAGTGCGCCAGCAGAACATACATACATACATATGTGGAGGCCGTGACGTCAGAATGCAAAACAAAATTTGAAAATATTGGGGACTTGGTAAAGGAGGCTGAATTTCCATAAAATTTAAATGCAGTTATTTGCGGGTATGCCATAAGATTATGAACATCACATTTTTAAATCATTTTAACAACATTAATAACAGAAAAATGGCAAAAGAAAGAATTAAAAAAAAAACAAATCGAATTTTGGGGCCTTTGGGGGTCGTTTTTGGTTCTAATGTATACCTCACACGCGGCTCCTAATTATTCTCCGAATTAATGTAATTTTTTTTAGATTTTTATGTCAATCCGTTCTGGGTGGAATTTGCTACTGGACATTTTTTATTGTTACTCCTTTATTAATTTAAATAATCGTTAAACTCGTTTCTCCGTGCATCAGAAGCATGCAGCCTAAAAGCAGGCAGCACAAAGATAGCTTCACACACCAGGACAGCCAGGACATCCCAGCAGGCTTAAACACATCACGTCAGCGTGCTGTCAATGAGCAGCACTTGTACGGCCTGCCAAAGGATACTGTTCCCGAATGGGATCGGATGCGCTGGGTTTGGGTTTTGGGTCCGGGTTCGGGTTTGGGTTCGGGCGAGCTGGGAATCGGAGCACGGGGATGCGGTGGTCCTCAATGTCCCGGCACCTTCTCCTCCAGCGACTTCCCGTTGGCACGCTCTCAAATGTTTAATAAGTCATTTTTATGCATTTTTTCCTGTACGAGTATTTCCCAGCTTTTTTTTCCATTGCTTCTTTCTGCTTGAAAGTAGAGTGGCAAACGAAGCTAGAGTTGCAAAGTTTGGCCATTTGTTTCTGAGAAGTTAATAAATGAGGCGTTTTAAAAAAAAAAAATTCAATTCACCTAAATTTTGGTTAAAGTAAACTGACTTTACAGTTGAATGTTTTAATAACTTTCTAGTCAAACTTCAAACAAATTTAAATATTCATCTGCAAGTTAATTTTAAAGTAGGCTTTAAACCTTAACTACCTTAGAGCTGACTTTAAACTATCATAAAATAATTCCTATACCCAATCCTATTTTATAAAAATAAGTTCTTGTTCCTTAGAAGTGTGCACTTATTTTAAAAGGCTTCGATTTGAATAGATGAAAGCTTTGCGATAAAGATAATTTCGAATTGGAACCTTGGAATACGAATGGAAATTGAGCTGATGGAGCTCGTCTAGCACTTGGCTATAAAACCACGTCAACTCGATGAAGTCCTGGTCGGTGTGTGCATTTTTTTTTGTTCCGTGCTCACTTTCCCATTTTCTCTTCCTTTTTCGCCGGCGTTGCCCCTGCTGTTGCTTTTTGCCGGCGATACGGCCTGCCGCGCGCATGACTTGATGCTAACAATAGCACTCCGGCAATGGGTTGCACTGGAGCCCGAAGCCTTGGATCCTTTGGACCTGCAGCTGGAGCATTTGGTTTCCAGAGTGCCGGAGTGCCAGAACATCACGGCATCAGTTCGCCTGGTTTGTCGACTTGTCGGGCTGTCGCTTCCTGTGCCGCCTCACGCAATGCATACATATATAGTGGGGATTCGAGAGCGCACACACAGATTGACAGTCTTTTAATTAAGAAGCCGTCAAAGATGGCGCTGGCACGCTCTCGAGCTCCCGGGAACCCTCGATCTCTGGATGCCTGCGAATTGCGAACAGAGAACTGCAAACTGCAAGCTGCGAACTGCGAACTGCTGCCATGTCACTGGCAATTATGCACCGACTGCAGCAGGCAGCCCGCAAACGCAATTCAATTTAACGTTTATTCACAAATTAATTGAATTTTTGGTATTCATTGTGCGGCGCAACAAGACGCACTCGGTCCTCGCATCGGCAATCGGATTGAGATGGGTCGCTCCAGGACTCCCGGTCTCCGGGAATTCGCTACTACGGCTGATTGATTAATCATATGGCCGGCTAATTAACCGCAAGCGCCGGCAGATGTTGTCAACAATTAAGCTGACACCTGACAGACGGATCGAGGGTGGATTTAACTGATGGCATTTATTTGGGTAGTTACACTTACCAGATGCCTTTAAAGTTGTTGAAATGTATCATTTAACAAATGAATACGTAATATTTTAAAAGCCTAAAAAATTTTACTATAGTATCAATTTTGTCTAATTATTATTTAAAGACATTTGTTGACAGTCAGTGATTCTGATAATACCCGTTACTCAATCAAGGAAAGTGCGAGAGAGATGGGGACATGCATGCAGTAAAGCGACTGCTTGCACTGCTTGAATTTCATTATTTGCTTTGCTCATAACTTTTCAATGAATTGTCCGATTTAAAAAATGTCTTCTTCTTTCGATAGGTATTAATAAGGATAACCAACTTGCATTTGTACAAACAGACAGACAGACGGACATGGCTAGATCGACTCTTTTACTCTACGAGTAACGGGTATAAAAACTCTTAACTAAATATTCAAAACACAATTATTAAAGACACTCATTGCCTAGAGCATTTCCTTGTTCATCAAATTCCGACACTCATTCCCCAATAAGCGATTGAGTATACTACAAATGAAGTTAATAATAACGCGACCCTCACTTGCCAGCTTTTGCTGAGCTCAGCTTATTTGAACTTTGGAACTCATCGTTAGGTAACTTTTTCGGCATCTTACCATCCCCTTCTCATCCTTTCTTCAGTATCTTTGATGGCGCAGCCTTGACAATTTATTCAGTTCCTGCTGTTTAACTTTGCAGCGAAAAGTTTTCCCTGCTCGGACTTTGCTAAAAACTACTGCTCAAAAGCACTTATTCCAGTTTGCTAAAGGTAAGGAGCAGCTGCCGGCCATGTAATAATTGCATCTTGTTGTGAAGAGGCCAATAGATGCCCCATCCAGACTTCAGTTCAATTTCGAGTGACACTTAAACTGGCGGGCGGCAAGTCGAGCAAAGTGCAAGCTGTACTTAAAAATGAAGGACTGTTCACGTGGAAACACGAGTATTAATGCATACACTCGGAAATCAATTGAGTGTGAAAATCACAGATTAAAGGAATTTATTTAAAGCCAATTTTCAATCTTAAATTGCGTGAGATACCATTTCAAATATTTTGAGGGCCTTTTTTCGTCCGCATATTACATTTACAGTAACAATTCTCATACATTTTTACGGATTAAGCCCTACTTTAGATTTAACATGAGGTCAATTGTTGTATACCCGTTACTCCGCTAAGTGAGTGTGAGAGAGATAGGCATATACAAGCAGCAAAGCAGGCAGTCGGTTGAAAGGCGCCATCTAGCGGAAAATTCATTATTTTCTGATAACTTTTAAATGAGTGGTCCGATTTAAAAAATGTATTCTACATTTTGGTAGGTTATACAAGACCAAACCAAATTGCATTTACACTTATTTGCTCATAACTTTTTAAAGAGTGTTCATAATTTAAAAAATGTTTTCTAAGTTTTGTTAGGTGTTACTAAACTAATCCAAATTGCATTTACATTTTGTAATCTTTGGCTTTCCGAAGCTAGGTTACTTTCTTGTTTTTATTAAACTAACAAATATTTTCATTTCCAAAAATCCTTTTTCTAAAAGACTCTAAAAATTGAGAAAACTTGTTTTGTGTGTACATATGCAGATGTCTAAACTATATTAAAATGCAGTTATTTAAGACACTCGAGGGGCAGCTTATGCAAATCATGCACATAAATTTCGCAGTAGCGACATCCTGGCAATTCGTTTCTAACTTGGCCAAAACATTCGCCTGGCAAATACTTCACATTTGCCACTTTTCTGGCTGCTTGATTACTTATGCCACTCCGCATATTCGCACACACATAAACCAAGGAAATGCAACAATGTGCATAAATTTGGCCAAACTTTAAAATGGCAGCCATCGCCCGCTGCTTTTAGCCAACAAAGTGTGTAACGTGTGGCAGCCACACACACGCAAGCGAGGAGAAAGTTGCAACATATTTCGAGCTGTGCCACTCCAACGCATAATTAATGTTTATTTTTGCACTTTAATTGGTTATTAGAAGTGGAACCGACCAACTTTTAATGGCCCTGACAGGGCATCAACAAAAAACCATGGAGCACATTTGTATTAAGTGCATTGAAATTGATGCTGATTGCCATTGCCATTGGCAACCTCGGCGCGGCAGAAGCCTGTTTAATTGGAATAATTGACATTTTACGCCGCATGTGGCAAAGTTCCTAATGTTAACTGGTTGCCCGGCTGGTTGCCAAGCTTTGCTTGATATGCCACCTAATTAATGTGATTATTGTCTCAAACAAAAGTCAACTCTCCGGCAATCTGAAACCCAGCAATTTGCGCAATTGACGGGGGCACTTAGAAGTTAATAACAAAATCATAATCAATTTATGGCGCCAATAAAGTTTAGTTGAGTACATGGTTAATTGCAGGGCAGGAAGTGAATTCCACTACCAGTAGAGTTTGTGCTAGCAAAAGTGTTTTTAAAAATAACTATTCTACTGAAAAGGATAAGTGCTTAAAAACCAATATTCATGGGTAATTATTAAAAACAATAAAAATGCGCTAGTAATGCAGTAAATTTATTAATTTGGTCCTTCGAATATTAGGAAATGTGATTGTGTTGTTCATCGATTTTAGAGGCAAATTAAAGATTAGAAGTATAGTTTTACGCTATGTTATTAAATATATCAAACCCTTTTAATTAAAGTTCCACCTGAGGCATTGTATCAGCTACCGAGAGATTCAAAGCCCTTCCAATTAATTCCCACGCTGTATTTGTATTTGCTTGGCACTTTATTTGCCTTGCAGAATTGCCCGAGTGCGATGTACTTCGTGACTTTTTCACCCATTAATCCGATCCGAGAAGCCCGGCCTCCTCCACCCCATTCACACATGAGCAGACATAAGCACTTTATAATTATAACATATTAATTAAATAAAGTGCACTTCCGCTGTCATTAACACAGCTCCCGAGCTCATGGCCCGCTCATCATAATAGCTCGACTAAGCCCAGATCTCCACCCTTCGGCATTGTTTGGTGCCATCAGCCCATCAGCAGCAAACAGTCAACAAGGTGGATGCATCTGCAGGTGAGTCAACAAAGGCAAATGCTCCGACTGATGTTGAGGCAACACCTCCTCCATTTCCATCCTATACCATTCCGAAATCCCAAGCCCATTCCGTTGACATTTGACAGAAGGAGTCAAACCGAGGGCGAGGTCACTACTCCACCGACGAGGCAGCCAAAGCTAGTTTATGGTCAACTAGCCGGCCCTCGAGTCCGTTCCCTCCGGGGGTCCAGGGTCTAAACCTCTTCACCCAACACGTGTTAGTAAGTCCCAGTTGATCCCCAGACCAGAATGGAGTGTTGACATCCGAGGAGCTGGCCGTGATTGCGAAATCACTGTCTTTCCCGCGGGAAAAGGGTTCATGTTTAACGGTTTGCAATTGTGAATGTATTTTCTATTTCAAATGGGTACTTTAACTAAAATATCGAATTTATGAAAGTCATATTTAGAATTTTTATTTTAAAATGTAATGGAAATTTATTTTAAGCTTAGATTTATTTTCCATAAAAAAATCTCTTTTTTAAAAAGAGTTCCATTATTCAGTTTTATAAGAACAACAAATTTGAGCTACCCAGGTGTTTCAAGACAAAGCTACTAAGCCCCTATCACTCTAAAAAAAATGTTTAAGGTATTTGAAAAAAACAGTAAAATAGGTGCCGATATGTACATTTATACTTTAACATTGCGATTTATTGCCAATAAATCGATATTATGTTTTTTGATGTATCGGACCAATTTCCATTTTCAAAGCTGTATGCTTTTGTTTCCCAAAAAAGAGCTTAAACTTAGTTTATAAATGAATCTCAAAAAGCGTAATAATAATAGCGTGGATAATAATAGTTTCGATAATATCGATTTTTAAACGTTAAATGCGATATTGTTCGATATATATTGATCACGATATTTTTGTCGATATATCATATCGGTCCAATCTTCTCGATCTACATTCCTAATTAAGACTGCAAAATGTACAACAATTTTAAAACAAACTTTACTGCATTAACTAGAATTTTCAAAGTTTTCTTTTTTTCTGTTGGGCATTGATTTCCCGTGCTATTTATTTATTTAGCAATATTTTTCCTTTCCCTATTCTTCCACTCAGAATCCATTGCTCTTAGGATCCTACTAAAATACTTGCATTCCGAAATTTAACTGCATGTCTTTCGGTCGAATGCCGTGACTGCTATTGGAATTTAAAGTTAGGAGTAGTTACTCCCATTGCATTGTCTCAGCACTGACAGTCATTTGTCCAGGGCTAAAATGATCCCCACCCTGTCATCAGTAACCCTTTCCCACCCACTCACAAAACACACACATCAAACACATATTCAGACAATGGCTCTCCAGTTGTCTGTAGTTGCTAGCAGTGGCGTATGCAGAAATTTGTCAGGGGGAAGAAGGTATTTTAAGAAAGTTTTTTTTTGTATATTAGCTTAAACATTACAAAATAGTATACGTAATTTTATTGTTATTTTGATTTTATTGCTAACAGATTTAATATTTAATTAAGTAATTTAATTTTTAAGCTTAGTCAGAAGAAATTTATGAAACGGATTTTATATTGGAAATGGAAATCCTTGAGAGGAATAGAATTCATCCCCCCAAACTTCAACCCCCGCCACTGGCCGTTAGTGTTGATGTTGCCTTTGTCTGACGTCGAGTGTATTCCAGCTTTGTTGGCAAGTGTTGCTTTGTGCCCGCGACTTGCGATGAACTCATAATTTGAACTCTGACATCGGCGACGCATGCAAAGGACCAGCTAGATGGAGGGTAAAAATCAATATTGCAGCGATGCAAAAATATTTGTTTATGCCAGCGTGCATGTTTCCTCATTAATTCTTTTTTCGGCGAAAAGCAACTGCCAAAATGGCAATCGCATTTTCAAAAACATTTGTGCATTATTGCAATTTGTTGGGCAAATAAATGGCCGTCGAAGTTAATGCTGTCGGTAAACAATTCGGCCCACTCAATGCTGCATTTCCCCGTCGCCCGCCAGAGTAATATCAATTAGCACCACTCGTGCGATTGATGGATGCATAAATTAGACGGCACGAGCGGAGCGCTCTATACAAATTACGCGCAGCGTGTAATATGACAGTCGACAGCGTTCAAACAGCCATCGCTCACTCCAAGAGGGTTTTGGGTGCTGGGTGGCTGGGGGTCCTCCTCCAAGGGGTGGGCTGCCGGGATGAGATGAGTGCCGAGGCAGCCCATCCGTTCTGACAGCAGCAGGTGCTGCCAGTTGCCAGTTTGCAGTTGCCACTCGTCTATCGTCCTTTAGTCCTTCACTTAGAAAAACATTTGTCTCGATAAATTTGATATTAGAAATTACAGTTGAAACAAGCAGGTAAATATTTTGCAGCCAAAAGGAGAGTTTTTATTTTTAGAGTAGTAAAACCTTATACAAAGGAATAAAGACAATGTAATCGAAAATAAATCATCTCATTTTGAGATTTTAATTTTTTATACTAAAACATTTTACCCAAAAATAACTCCTACAAACTACCATTTTATCTTATCTTAAAATGATTTAAATTTAAAATTTTTTCAAAAAATCGAATTTTTAAAAACATCTTATTTTGGTAAAATATGTTATATTTCCCATAAACAAAATCCTTACAACTTTTTTTAGATAACATTTTAAAATGTGATAATAAAATTACCTTGGATATCTCCCCAAAAATTAACATTTAATCAGGGTTTCATATAATTTACTTATAATTTTAAAATACTGCGCTATAAAAGGTGCGATAAAACGGCCATAACTCATTTCATAATGTGTCCCAAATTAAGAAGGAATTAAGCCGAGAAAATGATTGGTATGACGATCCTTTAATGACGATCCGGGACTGTTTTTCAAGTGTTTCAGACTGTTCCTTCTGGTGGCAAGACGTCCCCGACCGCATAATTTGCGGCAATGCCCGGAGGAAATGTCGCCGCTAAAGTTGCGGCTGTGTTGCCTCGAAGTTTCCCATCCTCGTGTTGCAAGCACACACAAGCATACTTATAAACTTGCCTTCAGAGTCGCTCGGCATAAAAATTTATCATCTTTTCAGCCAGGAGGGAGACATTCGAGGGGCTGTCCTCGATACGAAAATTAACTTAAAGGCCTTTAAAGCAGTGCGCTTTTAATGTTGTTAAGTCAAAGTTGATTTTCTCGGCTTAACCCGGTTCTCTCCTGTCCCCGTTTTCAAGTGAACAGTGCCAGCCACATCAATCGACTTTGCACAGCTTTCCTCTTAAACGAAATGAACGGAATATTGAATTTATAAATCCCCCATGATATAGCGCAAATTTGTTTTACTGACAAATCTATTCGCAGCCCTTGATGAAGTCACAAAAAACGTACTTTTATATTGACACATCAGCGTAAACAAATTAACTTTAACGCCCTGCAGTTGCGACCGTTGAACAGCCGTTGAAAAGGAGGAAAAAATACATGACAGCTGAATGAACTGATGCGTTTTCATGGAGTAACCAACCCACTTAAAAAACCATACGCCGAATGCCCTTCGGATTTATTATATACCAATGCATACATTGAACTAAAATAACTTTTAAAAGATTTTTTAAATGAATAACAATTAATAAATCGATAGATAGCCTTAAGATATGAATTTGATGTTTGCATTTTGTGTATGTCCTTTCACAATAATACAATAATTAAATCAGCTTAACACTTTTTCTGCAATCACTCCTGTCATACATTTTCAAGATTAAAACATTTTAAGTCTTAAATTTCTTATCAGATTGGAAATATTAATAAGATTGGGGATTTTCCTAATTTTTAAAAATATTTAAAATATCTATTTCATTTCATTTATTTATTAATATCATAACGCTAAAAGTAAAAACTTATATTTATTGCGTTAGTCACATCGGATTGTGTAAAGAAAAATTAAAATAATTTAATTTAACTGTATTACTTGAAAACTAACAATGTTATATTACGAGTATTAGAATATATCTATCATTAATCATGCATAAGTTTTTTAATTTTTGATATTAAATAAGAACCTATATATGAATACTACTGCCAGGCATTTCCACTGAAGAATTTAAGGATTACAAATTTACTTATATGCTAGTATATTTGACTTTACAGTTTAAGTCCCCTTACATCTTCCTTAGAATGAATACTGAAAAACACCATTAACAGCGGTCACTCCCGTCAAAATGGATGGGTTCAGCCTGCAATAGCATGATTCCAGGGCGAAATAAAAGTTATGGCGGCAATGCATTACAGATGTCCTCCGAATGGCATTTCAGGCTCTGGCTCTCCAGGCATATTGATAAAAAACCAGTAATTGTCAGCGGCCAGGAAAAGTGTCCGAAAACCGAAATGAAAGCGCTGGCAATAAGGGAAATCGTAAATGCTGGAAAAATGCCCGGTGGCTCTTGCATTCGGGCCATTTCCCTGCGGCGCTGCGGTGGATTCGGTGGCTTCGGGGGATTCGGGGATTCGGTGGTGTGATGATGAGGTTGAGAGGTGATGATGGCGCTGTTTTTTCTGTTGACAGTACACAAAACCGTTTGCACTCCAATTTTTTTGCAAATTTACAACTGCAATCAGGGAGTGTTGAAAATGGCCGAAAGCGATTCGCTCTTAAAACAATTGAAATTGTTTTCGATTCCATTCGGCAAACACAAATAGCAACTGCATTTAAACGGGGACCAGAGTGGCGGCCAAACATCAGGGCGTAAATCAGACGATTAATCCACATTCAGGCTCGGTTTCATTGTCAAGAGCAGGACCCTAAGCGCTCAAATCCCACTGTGTAATTATCTTTTCGCAGCTATGAACACAACTCGGCTCTGTGCAGTCGTTTATATGGTGGTTCCATGTTGCATCGCCAGAAAAAGTTTGGAAAAACGATTCGTTTTTGGCTTCAGAGCTCTTCTTCTTCTGGCCGCCTACTTTTTTTGATTACTCTTCTGGGTAGCTGCAATTTGCAAGTGGCAAACAGTTGTTACCAATTTTTTTTGGTTTTTTGCCTCACTTTTTCTGTCTGGTTTGCTTGCAGCACACGTAATTAAAAATTCATCATACGCCACGTTGACTGCGACCGACACGAACAAAAAACGGGAGATAAAGCAAGGCAAAAACATGCCGTGTGGGAGGAGCTAAATGAACTTCAAACTTTTTACAGTAAAACTAATTGGAAAACAATTAAGGTTTGCCAACTTTCAAAGGCTCCGTAGACAAATGAAAACGAAATAGCCCACTAAATTGCGCCGGATTGGGCTGCAGGTTTACATTACCATATTTATATTCAAAATCCACAATACCGCGTTTTTGGTTTTTTGTTTTTGTGCTTCAACTTTTAACTTGCTACTTCTACCAGTTTTTCCTGTTGTCTTGTTAAACTTGCCCTTTCCCGTGCCCCCACTGCCGAGCAAACAAAACTACGGGAATTTGCTTCTGGATCCTGCAGGATTCTGGAAACAGGAGCACAGCGTGGTCAGGTAATTGAAAAACTTTGAACGCTCGGGCTTTTGGGCTTAGCAGGCCGAAAGTTTTCGATTCGAAGTTTCGCTTGTTACAACGTCGAATACGGCGAAAAGCAGTGCTATTCGTGGCTTAATCAATTGACGATTTAAATTGGGCCAGCAAGTCCAGCACTCCACTTCGAACTAGGCCAAATGCTCTGGTCAATGCGCATCAATTGGCTTTGCCGCAGTTTTTGGCTTCAGCAATGGCAGCTTCCGTTCGTCCCCCCGCATGCTCGTGCATGTTCGTTCATGTCGCGCGCGTGCTGCCAAAAAAAACGGAAATGCACAAATCATGGAGCGCGAGCCATTGTTGTTGGCGCAGTCAAAACGGAAATACGAGCGAAACATATGTGTGGATGGGTGGGCGGTTCTGTGGATGTCAAAGGGGTCGCAATTGTGACAGCGGAAAGCGGGGCAGAAATATGGATATGCCTGGCATACGCTGCCCCTCCGGAATAATTAATTTGTCCGGGCTTTTGGGAGACGATGACCAGCATAAGGGAAGCATCAGCAACTCATCAAGATGGTCTCGGATCTGGGCAGAGTTATTGCATTGAAAAAGGCTATAAGTATGCACTGGAAGATATAAGTTTCTAGATTAAATCAACACCATTTCTATAAATAAATGAAATCCTTAACATATTTGACGAGTTCATAGAAATACATTTTTTTTTAAAGTGATTAGGGAGAGAGGAGATTTTTTATAAAATTTCAAAGTCAATTTTTAAACTATTTTTTTTTTTAATTTTATCAATTTTGGTTAGTTTTAACTTGTTTCCCCTACTCTGACCAAATTACAGCTGGAGGGATATTTAAAGTTTACATTTTAAACGACTCAAATTTCAACTAATTTTGTAAATCTAGTATTTTTTTATACAAAACTGATATTCCAACTTACACGCACAAACACTATTTAAATATTCGTATTACCTTTAATTTTGTTATCTATTTTTCTGAATATACATTATAAAATAAACTTAATGTCAAATAAAAATTCATACACAGAAAAAATTAGCAAAAGTTTTGGATGCTGAAACAGGGGTTAAATTTATTTTGACTTATGCTTTTTAAAAGTCTTTATTTTTATTTCTAAAACGTTTTGACCTTTTTCACGTTTTTACGTTTCACGTTTCGATTTAATTCTATTCTTTGTTTAGAGAAAAGGGATGATGAAAATTTTGAAGCACCTGCATCACACTTTTGCTTACTAATCCTCCGACCGGATTCTTAGATAGCTCGGCTTTCCCTTAGAACCGCACTGTTTCCATGATATGGAAACCGATTTTCGCAGTAGAGGGAAGATTGGACGTCAAGTCAAACAAAAAACTATGGCAGGCAAACAGAAAGCGCAACCCCAGCGAAATCCACTACTGACACACATGCAAAAGAATGGGTCTGCGGACTTCGGGGAGGAAGCAGGATGTTGGATGTAGGATGCAGGATGTTGGATGCTGGATGCTGGATGCTGGATTCTGGATGTGGTGTTTTTGAGGAGGGAGAATATATGTTTACACATGTTATGGCCAGAATGGCTTCAGTTTCCACTGCTCCAGTGGCTGTCAGCAACTCTTGGGCACGTTCGCAGCAATTGAAACTTAAACTTTTTCCGCAGAATGCAAAACTGTTGCAGCAATAACAAATGGCGGAGCTAAGAAAATAAATAAAGAGTGGAATCATGCCACAGCACAATGAAAGTTGAACAAAAGTTTCGGTGCAAATGCATGAATGTATGGATTTTTGTGCGCAACTTTCAGCGGAAACGGAAACGCGTGTAGCGCCATTGCAATGGCCGCTTTGTTTGCCAATATTTGACTCAAAATAAAACGCGTGCGAAAAACACAGCACTGGGAATAAAAATAAATAATAAATATTTTTATTGATTATTTTTAGTTCTTAAGTACAAATTATCTTGAAATGTATTGAAATGGGAAATACAAATTCTTACATCATTTACAGGATAATTTAATATTTGGATCAGAACTATGGTTAGTTTTCAGTCAACAAAAGAACACTTTGAGGTATGCAAGAATATGTACACCCAAGAAAATATCGAAATGAAACGATGATCGATTTTACATTATGTAAAATCAATTTTAACTTGATATGCGGCCACTTAAATTCGATATGCTCGCTACCACTCACGTCATTTTGCTCGCCATATTGCTTCTTGCTTTCTTTTACGAAGTTAGAGAATCTCCAAGAGAGAGAAATCGGCAAAGTGATATTATTTAATAATAATTGTATGAGTATTTCATGTAAAAACGATATGCGTATGCATAACCATAAATTGACATGGGCATATCGATTTTACGGCGACGTGCTTTTTTGTTTGTGTAGTGTAGCATAAATAGTAAACTTCAAGTTGAAATGCATATTAATATAATATCCTTTAAAATATCTATAGCGTAAGACTTTAATTTAGAATCGAGAGATTTCATAAAAAATGTTCCGAGAAATATTAATATTTTATCATTTTTGACCACATTGTATAAATGTTATAAAGTATCGTTAGGAATAAAAAAAACTTTTAAAACAACTCGATTAAAAATCACTCAAGATGCAACGCAAATTTGGTTTATGTGTAATCCCCAAAATAAAGCAATCACGGTGGCGAATTTTTTCGCGGTTTTTCCATCAGCACGGTACAGTGTGAACGGGCGTCGCAGGAAGCCCCGGATCCATCGGGCTGCCAGCCATGGGGCCGGAATGGCACTTCCCCACGGGATATTGCCCGTCTCTGAATAGGTGCGAGGACAATCGACCTCCGACGTGGCCTAAATGCAATTCAATAGTTAACTTTCTACCCCATTGTGGCAGCCGGAACAATGCAGATTTATGCGCTTATCTATGTGCGCTAGGTGGTTCAACGACATTCTCTCCGGGAAGGAGATGGAGTTATATAGATATAGAAGCTACATAGAAGTGGAGTTGTGGACTGCACGAAAACATAATTAAAGTGCCAGCGAAAGATGGCCGCCAGCCAATTAACCGCATTGCCAGCCCCGCTCTCCTCGTCGCTCCATCGCAAAACTTTGGACAACAATGGTGCTGCAGCTGAAACTGAAGCTGAAGCTGAAGCCAGAAGCCAATGGCAATCATAAAGTCAGTTGGAGCACGGAAATTGCAAGCTGCGGTTTAAAAGGTGGCACGCTCTGGCCATAACTCAGCACCCAGCGGTACTCCGGACTCCGTACTCCTGATCCCGGACACGTGGCCATGGCCAACGCGGCTGTCTCTGGCCCAAAACCGTGCAGCACCAGCTAAACGGAAATTGCAAACTGCGGCTCCTTGTGCTCACCATTCTCGACCATTTTTATTTATTTCTCATTTACAAGCACCTTGGGAGGACTAGCCAGTGAAAACGCCGTCTTTGTAATTATACATATTTAATGCACTTTGTAATACGGATACATGGTTCGGTCTGGCGCTCTATTGGCGCAGATTAAGGTTGAAGTGTGGAAGGTTCTGCAGATAAGAGGCCATGGGCTTGTCCTCTTGGGCAATGTCCAGTTCGATTTGCTGGGGATGCTTCGGCTGATGATCGGCAGAAACCTCAGACTCGATGTGTTGGGGCCTTTGTTCCACCGGCCTTGCTCCGAGAGCAACCAAGTGTCCCTGGGCAGAGTTTTGCTGGTGAGGTGGCTGATGCTTGATTTCCAGCTCAACCTGATGATTTGGAGAGGAATGTTGCTCCTTGATCTCAACCTCCAAGTGCTGAGGACGGTGCTGCTCAACTGGCTTCATTTGCAAGTTAACCAAGTGTCCCTGGGCGGAGTTCTGCTGGTGCTGCTGCTTGATCTCCACCTCCAAACGCTGAGGTGGCTTCTGCTCCACTGGTTTGATTTCCAGCTCAACCTGATGATTGGGAGAAGAATGATGCTCCTTGATCTCTACCTCTATGTGTCCCTGGGCAGAGTTTTGCTGGTGCTGCTGCTTGATCTCGAACTCCAAGTGCTGAGGTGGCTTCTGATCCACGGGCTTAGCTTCCAGCTCAACCTGATGATTTGGATAGAAATTTGGGTGCTGTTGCTTCTGCTCCACGGATTGCTGTTCCACCTCAACCTGGCTGTTGGACACATAATTGTGGTGTTGTGACTGGAACTCCGTTTGCTGGGGCCTTTGACCAGCTGGCCGCACTTCCGCAAAGATATGAGCGTATTGATCACGTTCCTGAACTGGCTTCGGCATCAACCTTAGTGGCGGAGCAGCCAAACCCGTACCGATCAGTGCCAAAACTATAGCAACCTTCATCTTGAATTGTTTACAACAAACTGTGAATCCAGCTACTTTACCACTCTACTTAAATACCCGAATCAATGTGCTTGCAACGCCAATATTTTGCAGCTAATTAGGTGTCAATAACATGTTATCATGGCACGTAAAACAGAAGCCCAGGGAGAACCCCGAACGCAGCAAATTGCTACAGATTAGATAGCGACATTGAGATAAACCAGGCGAGACGAGACCCATCACCTTTCCACTCTGTCTGCAGATGACTTCTAATTAAACACAGCGATTGAAGTTGACGAGGCTACTTTAATGCACATGTAGTCAAACTCATGTGAGCTTTATGTCGTAGATGCGTACCAAATGATCTTCTCCGCAACTCGCCAGCTGGTGTTGACTGCCAGGTCGGAACTGCAGTCGCCGAACGGTGAGATGATGGGCTTGGCTGACAGTTAACAAAGTATGAATAAGAGAAAATAAGAAAACTCGAGTATTTAGCTTACCTCTTATTTAAGTCGCTGAGTAACTTCCATTCTCCCCGAACCAACTGATATATTTTTATCAGCCCGGTTTCCGTTCCCAAGGCAAGAATGTATGTCTCATCGGCTCCGTTTAGATAACTACTGGAAAAAGCCACAGCTGTAATTGACTCATTTTTGAGGTCCAGAACTCCAGCCGCCTGCCAGCCATTCAGCGAAGATTCCTTGCTGTCTTCTCCCTTTTTCCATGCCACTACTTTTCC
Organism: Drosophila pseudotakahashii; assembly: GCA_035046095.1. NCBI lineage: Eukaryota > Metazoa > Arthropoda > Insecta > Diptera > Drosophilidae > Drosophila > Drosophila pseudotakahashii. Next base: position 1,096,439 of record JAWNOE010000266.1, read on the forward strand.
ATCCCTGGAGCTGGTCACAAAGAACTTTCCATCGTGCGACCAATCACAGGACCAAATGATGCGGGTGTGAACTCCATTGGATTTGTCGGTACTGGCCACTAGTTGGTATCCCACGGAAGTGTCCAGTCTCTCGTAGAGACACCAGCGACGATCCCGGGAGACGGACAGCAGATATCGCCCATCGGGGGAGAAACTCAGTTGAGTGACTGTCAACTGGTGGCCACTCAGCTTCTGCAACTGTTTCCAGTTCGAAGGGTTCCTGAAACGATGTTTGTTCCTTAATTAAATGGCAATTTCATCTTAATAAGGCAACAGGTACAACTGCTGCTATAAGGCCCTTGCTGGCTAATACAAAGCCAGAATATATGATATTTAATAAATGTCAGTTATCACACCCACCATAGTATTATCTGTGCATGCTCGGCATTGCTGGCTTTGCAGGTGGAGGCCAAGACGGAACCATCTGCAGTGGCAGCCAGTGCAAAGATTTCGTAACCATGACCATAAAGCTTTTGCAACTCCGGCCAAAGTGTATTTTGCATTAAAGTCTCCTCCTGCGGTGGCGTTTCCAAAGTAATGGGAACAAAATAAGTGTCCGGATATTCATCTTTGCCCTTGCTGGACGAACCATTGTCGGTTTCTACTTTGTAGACAGCTTTGTTTGACAAGCCAAGAGAAGGCACAGAAGCTCCTTTGGGAAGGGCTGATAAAAAGAGGCAAGTTAATAGAAATTCTTTAAAATAATAGGAGACTCACAATCCAGCAGGGCATCTCCAGCATCATCTTTCTTTATCCCACTGATGTGACGGAAATTTTCAATGAAGTTCGCTGGCGCCTGAAATGTGCGCACAATCTTTTCCTCAGCTCCACTGGCGAATTTATAGCGCGAAAGCAACGCCAACGCCTGCATGTCGTAACCATGAACTTGTGGACGGGCCAATTCGTGCCACGTGGGATTAGCATCGCCCTGCAGCCAAGGAGCGTGCAGTCGCGTTGTTTGATCCGCCGAGACGGTCATCAAATAGGCGCCGTCGTGTTCCCAAGCCAGATCCCTCACCTCGCCGTAATGACCGCCGACAATGACATTGGAGGTCCAGAGCTGCGGGCGATTTGCATCCTGATTCCAGATATGAAAACCCCCTTGGTAGCTGTGGGCCATGATCGAGTGACCATCGCCGGAGAACTTGCCACCAAAGAAGCCCATCGAGTTGCCGCCCACTTCGCCAACGCGCACTTGCTCCAGCCAAACGCCCTGTTCCGTGGGAGCCCAAACTATGAGGGTCTTGTCAATAGAGGCGGATAGAAGGCGCAGTTCTGCAAGATAGAGGTGATTAATAGAGTTTCTGTACAGTTCCAAAGAAGTGACTTACCCTGTTCCTGTGTCTTGTGCCAGTGAACCCCATAAATCCAACCCTCGTGGCCATACAGAACCGATTCCAAGCTCACTGCATACCAGGCCTCCTTTCCCAGTTGCAGTATCTTTTCCTCCACCTTGATCTCGGTGTCGTTCTCGCTTAGCTGCAGCAGATCAATCCGATTTTCCTGCATTTGCTCCTCGCTGCGAGGCGCAATTCTCCAGAGACGAATGAAGTTATCCTGCGATCCGCTGGCCAGCAGCAAGTCCCCCCCGTCGTCAATGAAATCCAGGCCGCGAACCCAATCCTCGTGGCCAGTGAGTTTGTGGACGCGTTGGAACTGCAGACCCAGTGAATCGCCACCACCTGTGGCTTCTATTTGCTCCGTCCACAGGGAAACAGTTTCGTCATCGCCACTGAAGGCCAGGAGGACGTGATTGCTCTTGGGCAGCAATTTCAGGCGAAGCGAGAAACAGAATCCTCCAGATAATGATATAGTTTGGAAGCACACACAGGTGTCCTCCTGGAGAGTCCACAATTTGATAGTGCTATCTGCTGCTGCGGTGGCTAGAAGCCAGGAGCCATCCTGCCGACGTACTCCGTCCACTAAGTTGACCCCGCTTGTGTGGCCCTTAAGTGGGATGCTCTTGGTTGCTCCAGTTTCACTTAGTTCCCAGAAAACCGCATTTGCGTCATCGCCACCGGAGAGAAGTTTCCCGTGATCCAACCACTTTACGGTGTTCACTCGCTTTGTGTGATCCACCAGGGTGAACAAAATCTTGGCCGAGTTGCCTTGGAACTAGGAAAAACAGTATTTGGTTAAATACAGTATGATTATCCGCTTAAAATTACTTTTCATACCTTTGGATCCATTACGGCTATGGCATTGCAGGCTCCATAGGCAATCCAACCATTTGGACCCCAATCCGCACATTCCGTGCAGCGATTGCAGGCCACCGAAGTGTACAGGTTCTCCACTTGCATGCTATTGAACTTGATGGCTTTTTACAACCTTAATAACAATTAAAGCACAATTAAATGTCGGCAAATTTGTTTTGTTTTGACATGTGCTCCAAAAACTACAGTGCTTCTAAAACGGTCACATCTGTTGATAAACATATGTTTATTTTTGGCTAAGTGTAAGCGGGACAACTATATGTTGCTTAGAGGGCTGCCAGATGTCGGAAAATTGGTGTGACCAGAAGATGACTTTAAATCATCTGGCAGGGCTGGATTTCAACAATTGCACTTCTTTTACTAGTAAACCATTTAAAAAGACTGAACTTAAGAATTTCTACACTTTTTCAAATCATCTTATGTGTTAAAGTTAAAAGGCAACTCTTAGAAAAAGCTAAATCCAGTTAATACGCCCAGCAGCCGTATTACTTTGAATCTGGCGCTTTGCTGGTACAAGTACTTGGTCACACTGGCCGGCAGAAAAAAATAAAACAACTGGTAAAAAAGCATCCGCAAATGTTTTCTACTGCAGCTCTCCGCGCTTAATTAAAAGTAATTTTCCTAATTGATGCCCAGGGGTGAGCCCCAGCCGCTGGTATCTGACCTTTGGCGCCAGCCTTTCGGATTTCCAATCAGAGAGCGCAGTTCGCGACTGACTCACAAACAAGAAGCCACTTGAGTTTTCCGAGTTTTTCAACTTCGCTGTTCTATTTTTTGTATCTCCCCAGCCGTTGTGAGCGTTTTGGAATGCTGAATGTGTTTCGCCAGCAGTATAATCGAAGCGCACAGGAAGTTATTTATAGCGCCGCCGGATTTGGATCATCCCGATCCAGCCACGCCCACGATTTCGACCAGAACCAAGATGCCGAGGGGGAAGTCCCGCCTGCAGACCGAAGTTTGTGGCGATTGTGGAGCTGGTGACCCATCCTGGGCGAGCATCAATCGCGGAATCCTCCTCTGCGCCGACTGCTGCTCCGTTCACCGCAGTTTGGGCCGTCACATCTCCATTGTGAAGTCGCTGCGCCAGGGAAACTGGGAGCCCTCGGTTCTCAACTTTGTCAACTCCCTGAATGCCCATGGAGCCAACAGCGTTTGGGAGCACCATCTGCTGGACGGCAGTAGTGGCTCTGCGGGCGGTAAACACCTGCCCCGTTGGCGAAAGCCGTCGCCCAAGGACGCACTGCATCCCACCAAATCCGATTTTATCAAGGCCAAGCATGTGAACCTAACGTTCGTGCTCAAGCCAAGTCTCCAAGACGATGACGACGGCAACGGATCCGTGGGCAGTCTGGAACAGGAACTGAGCAGGCAACTCCATGCCAGCGTGAGGACCAGCAATCTGGAGACCTCGCTGCGCTTCTTGGTTCAGGGAGCAGATCCCAATTACTATCACGAGGACAAGCTATCCACGCCCCTCCACATGGCAGCCAAATTCGGCCAGGCATCACAAATCGAGATGCTGCTCATCTATGGAGCCGATGTGAACGCTCTGGATGGCAATGGGATGACTCCGCTGGAGCTGGCCAGGGCCAACAATCATAATACCATTGCTGAGCGACTGCTGGAGGCCATGTACGATGTCACCGACAGGATCATCACCTTCTTGGGCGGCAAGAAGCCAGATCATGCGGTGAGTTCAGGGTATTATTTTTAGGCCTTTAAACTTGCAGAAGCTCTTGACGATTTATAAAAGATGGTATCAAAATTATTTATAAAAAAATACATCAGTATATTTACATGTTGATTAAAAATCCTTAAATCTTCATTAATTCATTTACTTTGATAGAAAGTCCTTAACATTACTTAAATTGATGTCACAAACTTGGATTTCCAATTGACCATGCAATATTTCGGCAGTAAGGCTTTATATTTGCTGAGCTTGGCATATTAATCATAGTCAACAAAGGGATCTTGACTCCACCCATGTACCCATCTTATTCCTCAACTGAATTTACTTATTTCTTCCCCACAGAGTGGACGCCACATGATTATACCGGATGCCAATGGCGCCGACATAAGCGAGCAGCTGAAAATTGCCCGTGGAAAGCTGCAACTCGTGCCAAATAAGATGTTCGAGGAGCTGGTCATGGACCTTTACGACGAGGTAGACAGACGCGAGTGCGAAGCGAGTGAGTTATATTTCAATACACAATGTTTCTTCAAATAAAATAAATATATTTATAAAATTGCAGTCTGGTCGACGAGTACCCTGAATGCTGATCATGCAACTGTGCCATTTTTGCCGGCTAATCCATTTTTGAGCGCCACGCGCAATCAGGTTTGACCTTGCAAAACATGAATGATTCAAATCTTTATTCATTGACATGGTTTCTCCACAGGGTCGACAGAAATTGGCACGCTTCAATCGCGCCGAGTTCACTGGTCTGTTGACCGATGTGCTCGTCGACGCTATGAGGCGGCAGAATATGGCCAACCTGCGTCCATTGGACGCACCTTTGCCCGGGCATCAGTCACTGCAATCGCTGCCGTATGCCAACAACTCAATGCTGCTCGGCTCGTTTGAGCAGGGCGGTCATGATCCGAACCTATCCGACGACGAGCCCATCTATGATCCGGTTGCCAGCGATGATGACTACGCGCCAGTGCCGCCAATGGCCCAGCAGGTAAACCTAATGCGGCAAAAGATACTCAAGCTGAACAATAGCTTCGGCTAGAAGCGTAAGCGAAGACTGACAATTAGACACCCCGTGCTGTACCCATGTGTGTTCAACCGTAGTCCAGGGCAATATAGCTCCCTGATTTTAGGCAATCCAGTCGATTCCCAATGGTAGAGATCCGAATGTAGACTATAAGCATCAATAAAACTAGCTGTTAATTGTGAAAGTGTAGTTTGAATACTTGTAGTAGTCCTCTGATCTGTCTGATTTGCTTTAGTTCATTTGCATTTATATTTTATAGTTTGTATATATTTAGTTTTCCTTATTTTATTGATTTATTTTCATTGTTTATTATTATTTCTTTTGCTTAGGCCATTGTGCATACCCCACCGCGCAATGCAAATTCGCACAACGAAATGGAAACGCTGCGCAAACAGCTCAACGACTACAAGTCTGAGATCAATCAGCTGAAGAACGTGGTGCAGATGCTGTCCAGCGAGAACTCGCAGCTCAAGTCGAAGTTCTCGAGCGCCTCCAACAACAGCGTCTACGATGAGCCACTGTGAGAGTTTTAATTTACATTCACTTGATTTATTTTGTTTATGATTTCATTTGATTTCCCTTGGCCTAGTCGCATTGATCTGAGCCTGAGCAGTCCCGATACGGAGCACGAGCCTCTGTCGCTGCCTGAAGGTGGGACTGCCAATGTGGAAAGCGGCTCCTCCAATGACTCCTCAAACCAGTCGACCATCAAGCGCCCAGCCAGCATGTACGAACGCCGTCTGGTGCCCAACGTGGCCAAAGGTCACACCGATATCCGGAATACGACCAGTATGTACCAAATGGCTGGCGATGGCAAACCTTTTGGTGAGGAGGTCAAGGTGCGCTCTGATCTGGTCACCCGCTGTCTAAAAGAGCTCATAAGGGCAATGCAGCCAGTGCCGGAGGATCAGAAGCAGTCGATTGCCCCACATGGAGAGCTTATCCGTAGCGCCGTGACTGATTTAATTGCTCTATATGCCAATTTGGTAAGATTAATAAGCACTTACGAGCTCACAAAACATTTTACTAAAGATCTATTTGGATGGCTGATAAACAATTCTATTATTTTAGCCCCCCAATGCCAGCGACCCGACCCGCGAGACCCTTAAACTGCTGACCCGCCAGAACATTCTCATCCAACACGAGTGCGAGAATCTGCAGAAGGCCATCGAGGCGGATGACAAGCAGGCCATACAAAAAAACACCTTGGAGGTGCGCGACTGCGCCTTCCACATCGCCAGTGCCATAAAGACCTTGGTGTTGCAGTTCTATTGAGACGGCCAAAATACAATCGACCTAGAAGTTTAACTTACCCCTATTGAAGTATTAACCAACCACCTTAGTGCCCCGCTGACTAACAAACGTGCTTCCGCCAAATAATATAAAGTGTCCCCCTTACATATAGTTTATGTATTTAATAAATGTTTACATAAATCAATGTACTTTGTTCAATATACACAAAATGCGTTCTTCTACGGGCTAATGGCCCATTGCAAAATAGTTTGAAAGTGTCGAAGGTTGGCCCGCGAGGGGGCGCGGGAAGAGGTCTAAAGATGTACGATATCTATATTTTTATGGGTCCTTTATAATTGTAATAATCAGGTGCGTTTTGAGCCTGTGTATTGTTCACTTTAGTTAACTGTACGTTCTAAGCATGGACAATCAGTTAAGCACGGAGTACATATATGTATGTGGCTTCCTCTACTTATTGTTTAACTTTGTGTAATTGCGTGGGTAGCTGCTGGCTCTGTTTTGGCTTTTGTTCTGATTTCCGGTTGGTCGTCAGCCTCGCAATCAGATTGCTATTCCTATGGACAAAAATACACTCTGGCTGTGGTTGCATCTCGTGTTTGGTGGTGTGCAAGTTCAAGGAACTATTTAAGATTAAAGCATTTATCCATGAGTGTTGATCGACTGTGTTCGCGTTCGCTTTCGCGTTCTCTAAAAAATAATATGCTCTGCTGTGTTTAAGCGCTCCAAAAATGTCCATAAAAATATACGTATCCCATTTTTTGATTTTCTGACATTCAAAATTTAGGTGCATTGTCTAAAATATTGCTTTACATTCACTTTACATCTGCTTGCCTCTTGAGTTCGATAGTCCTCCTCGCCGTCGTCCAGTGTTTTATGCATACAACCTATAGTGTTTGATTGCGTAAGTGGACTCTGGATTTTTAAAAACAACTATTCGGAATATCTAAGGGAATATCTAAAAGCTCGGCTCAAACTCTTTTCTTTTTTAACTAGATCACAAAACATAAGGGCTGCTCAGTAATTACAATATAATAATCAGTTGGTTGTGTAAATCAGTTTATCTAATTAAAAGTAAATTAAACTAGCGGTAAGCTTTAGGTACACGTACTCACTACATCCACATACATCATATACAATATCAATATCAAGTTCATACATCTCGGGGGAAGTCTTACAAGCGTTCACAACGAAACTTAGCCGAAGAAAACAGAGGAGCGGTAACAATAAACGGTAATAAATATAGGACACGATCCCACAGATCTGCCAACTAACTAACTAGCTAACGGGTATATCTTCGCTTTGCTTTTGCCTAATCCCTAATCAAATATTTCTCTCCACATCGGAACCTGCCCTTAAATCAAGTTGTCTAACTTTTTTGTAACTAGAAAAATGAAAAAGAAATAAAAAATACGAAAATTAAATGCAAATTGTGAATTAAATGGCTTTCGGTAGTTCTTTACTCGTCCTCGGCCTCGGCGATTGTGGAATTCATGATGTGCGTCTCCTTTTTGAACAGTAGCTGTCGATGATGCTGTGGGATTAAGAATTACTTGGATTATCAACGGGTCTATCCAATAATTGCCATTATCCCACCTCTTCGTTTTGTATCATAACGATACGGTGCTCCAACTGGGGCGCCAAGTCGCAGGTGGACTGCTCCAAATCATCCAAGGAAGCACGTCGCAGCATCTTATCAGGAATAACCATTAAAATTTGACTCATACATATGTATATTTATATCCAAGTTTTTTATACCTTCTGGGAATTGCCATGCGTCAAGTCCATCGACTTGTTGTGATGTCCCACGGACAACTTGCGGATGGGGGATGGTCCATCCAGATCCATGCTATCCAGGCACTGGACCAAACTGTGCCTCCGGGAAAGTGTCACCAGCGACTGTCGGTGCTTTGTGTTTTGCCCACACTTACGAGAATTGATGGCCTTGAAATGGTTTTGCAGTGTAATCCCCAACTCTGGACAGGCATCGTCATCCATCTGAAGTGGAGGAAAAGTAGAATTAAAACAGGATCCATTACAAGATGTATTCTTCTTAAAATACTTGTCTTATAAGTAAGAACGACTAAATATATAAATTTACTCACCAGCACAGTGGCGTCCTTAAACATGGTATAGCCATCGCAGCCCATGAAGATGTAGCTCTTGACGCACAGCTTGTAGGTCTGCTCCAGGTTAAGGTACTCATCCCCCACCTGGATTAGCTGCGGATCGATACGTTTGCCGGGCTCCGCCTGCGGATCGAAGGCAAAGCTGATCCCCGACACCTGGGGAAATCGACCCTCCAGCTTTGGATAGGCCGACACACCGTTCTCCAGGGCCTTCCACAGTACCTGACCCTTGACCTCGAGCAGGATCAGTGGATCGCGCATGGGTATAACATTAACCAGATCGCCCATGGTGAAGGCGCCCACCGGATGCACGCGATCGGAGCGGAAAGTGCCTCCATTCAAGATGACCACATCGGCACCGACGGCGGCCAGCACCACGTCGCACACCCAGTTGCCCAGATTCGTCTCCTGGGTTCGCACTCGGGAAAAACGGCCATCTAACTCAACGCTGAACACGCCCATTACATCCGACAGCTTGCTCTCGATGAACTCTGCAATAAAAGGTGGAGATTAGCTGTTTTCGATAAAAGTTCGATTGGTATATGAGTTACTTACTGGCATATTTGGACAGTTCCTGCTTCAGTTCCGGATCCTCCGGAATTTTGGCCGTCACATCGAAACATTTGACGTCCGTGGTGAAGTGGTCCCGATTGGCGGCATCCCGCTCGATGGTGATCACCGAGAACTGCTGGAAGTCCGTGCCCGACTTGACGATCATCTTGCCGTTGATTTCGGTGACCTCGCGAACGTGGTCGTGGCCACCGAGGATAATATCGATGCCATTGCACTTCTCGGCCAGGTTAATGTCGTTGGGGGTACGCATGTGGGTGAGGGCGATAATGAGGTCGCAACCCTCGTTTCTCAGCTCGCGGGCCAGCTTGTTGCCCGCCTCCACGTAGTCGATGTAGGTCACCTCATTGGGATCGATGGTCGGCAGGGTCTCCAACCACTCACGCTCCACCAGACCAATCAATCCAATCGATATCTGATTGTGCAGTATAAAGTGCGAGATCTTACCGCCGCCCAAGGGGCGACCGGTTTCCTTGTCCACCACATTTGACATCAGCCAGGGGAAGTCCGTTTGCTTGATAAGCTTTACCAGAACATCCAAACCGTGATCTGGAAATTGCATTGAGTTAGAAAGTGCAGACAGAAAGTACATGTACGCAAGTGTAGCCTACCAAAATCGTGATTGCCAAAGACGGCACAGTGGGTTCCCACGGTGTTAAGCACAGGAATCATCTGTTCGCCCTGGGTAAAGGTGCTCACTGCAATTGAAAAATATTTAAGAATTAAATGAAATTTATAAATCCTCAAAAAATTTACTAAAAGAAAATGGACAATTCGTCTTCACATTTATTCAAGAAGAAACCATATCGACATCGGGATGAAGCGATCTTGAAATAGAGATAAAAGTATTCTTGATTCTCTTTCGAAAACCAAGACCACTTCATCTTAACTTTGAGCATTTGAAATTTAATACATCTTGAGAAAGTATCTTTTCCGAAAAATGGACAATTCGTCTTCTTATTTATTCGAGAAGAACCATGTCGACATCGAGATGAGGGGATCTTGAAATAGAGATGAAAGTATTCTTGATTCTGTTTCGAAAACCGAGAACACTTCATCTTGAATTTGAGAATTTAAAATTGAATTCATCTTGAGGAAAGTTTCGTTTCCTATTCAATATGTTTCCCCATCACTTACACATGCTGGGCGAGAAGGCATCTCCGCTGAAGAGCACCAGAGGATTAAGATGGGCAAAACTCTTGATGGCCGTGGCAAATCTAGCTGCCCCGCCCACTGGTTCCGTTTCCGCCATGGACTCAATATTGTAGACATCGTTGTAGTGCAGAATGGTCAGCGGCTTGTCCTCGCCCTCGGTCATTTTCAGCAGCTTCTTGGTCTTCTCCAGCTGCGAGGATATCGATGTGGAGCGGCCGGTCAGGCCGTGTGTGATTATTCGCGATCCGGAAACGGAGCCCGAGCCCGATCCCCGATGTCTGGGACTTTGGGGCTGGCTGACGGAAGCGTAGGCGCGTGTGGGTCTCGTCAGGAGTTCCCTGGCATCCAGCGGCGTCAGCGACTGGCTTCCTCCGGCGGCGGATGCTTCGTCGGGTTCGTCCGGTCCGAATTGCAATGTGGATCCACTGAGCGAGGCGGTGGCACTGGCCGGAGCCACTGGAATTTCGCTAGAGGTGGGCGTCGTGGGGGTGGGTGTGCCCAGTGAAAGGTCCAAGGATCGAAAGTTGGGATTGCTGCTCTGCAGCATCGACAACGTCCTTGTGCCGGCGTCTCGCACCTCGATGGATGCCTGCAAAGGATTGGAAAATATGTAATTAATCACTGTGTGCTCTCGGGGAATCCTGGACCACATCAAAGGACATCAGGGGCAAAAAGAAGAATCAGGCAGGCGGATGCAACACAAAAGCTAAAGGGTGCAGGGGTTGTTCGTTTGTTTGTTTTTTGGGTGTAATACACTGTGTATCGTGCTGGGTGGTACACATCAATACGGATTGTGGGGTGTGGACAGAACCTGCTTCAGCCAGCCCACCACATTGCCCATGGCGGCGGCTCCTCCCGAACGGCTACTGCCCGTCAAGTGGCTCAGGCGACGAATGGATCCATGGCCAGTGGGTGGTGGCGTTGTGGGCGGCACCGCTGATCCGGATACTGATCCCGAACCTCCTCCGCCGCCGCCTCCTCCTCCTCCTCCGCCGTCGATTCCCGCATTGCTCATCCTACAGCCGCTGCTTGATTGGGGAAGATCGAAATGGAAATGGCACACAAGAGATTGGTGATAGACTCGACTTAAGGGGTAAGCTTAATGGGTCGTGTTCAGAATCTGATTGCTTAGCTAGTCAAAAACAATAAGAGAGCGCCTACTAATTACAAAAGGTAATAATTATCGAAAAATATAAATGGTTTTGAAGCTTGTTAGTAGCTTAAAAAGTATTTAACAAAATAATATTCAACCTGTGTACCCAGTAAACTTTTACTCCATCTATATGTATTATAAAAAAAACAAAGAAAGGAAGCTTATAAACCCCTGCAGATCATTACTATTAAATTACACGAGGTTATATGTTAAAAAACACCCAAGATATAATTTTTTAGAATTTTTGTCTCAATTATTCCTCTGGGAGCTATATGATATGGTTGTCCGATCTTATATACTACCTGCAAAAGAAAGAAGACTTTTGGGAAAGTTTCAGTCCGATAGCTTTAAAACTGAATAATTATTTTCCTTAGAACAGACGGACAGATAGACGGACAGACGGACAGACGGACGGACATGGATAGTCTTGTGATGCTGATCAAGAATATGTGTACTTTATGGGGTCGGAATCGTCTCCTGCACTGCGTTACAAAAAATATTAATAATAATAACTCGATTAATGATTTTTGTAGAACCCCGGATAATGCTAATGATAATAAAAGCAGTATCAACAAAAAGTCAAGTCACGTCATTTGTATCGATAAAAAAAATATCTGAAAGGTTAATTGTTTAACTAATTAATATGCAAAAGGGCGTTTTTATATAAGGGGAAAAAGTAAATTTCACGTACGTGTAAACGTATATTTTTTTCATATTTTTTCAGCTGCGGATTTTTACACTCGAGTCCCAGAAACAAGGGAGAATAAAGCGAACAATTAGCTGAGCTATCAGATAGAGAATATATTTACACATAGCTTTGGGAGAACTTACAGAACGCCTTGCAAACATCGAAAGCGGCTTAGACGCATTTTCAATAAATTAATAAAACAATCAGAAATGTGTGAGGAAATTTCGTAATTTCGCGCTAAAAATAAAAACAAAACAAGACCCGCGCCACTCGAACTGCAAAACACAAATGCGATTGCTCAAGCAAAATGAATACATTCTTCTTCGATGCAAAAATATAAAAATATACAAAATACAAACAATGATAAGGCTGAGAGCATAAAAATGCACAGAGAGGTGTCGAGAAGTGGGGACATCAACACGAAAGTAAATAAATAGCGCAGGAGGAAATCAATTTGCAGCAAAGTGGAATTTGCTCATGACCTACAGATGGGACTCTTCATTGTTTGCTCTTATTCTTCTCTGTCTGCGAAATGCCCCATTAACTCAGGGTGAAACAAAAGCAATTAGCGATTGAGAGAGGGATTGAGATTGAGAGCTAAAGTATCCCACAGATACACTGAATCTCTGTAGAGCTCATCGAGGCGCATTGACATTGATAATGAAAGCAACAAGCAAATAAACAAAGTCATCTAAACAACACTCATACGCAACGTTGGCCGAGCGAAACAAGGTCAAATGTGCTTGATGGCTGCCTGGCATCATCGTCTTCTTCAGGTTGTACATTAAGCCGACGGCAAAAGTTAAGCTACGGATTTTGGCAGGACACGGGAAATGAATTGCAATCGGGCAGGAAATGCGCAGAAATGGCAATCTGACAGCCGGATGACTTCAATTTTCAATAGCCTTCATTGGCCCAATACGTGACCAGAAAGTATCTAGCTTTAACTGGCTGCAGTTGGTAACCAAACAATTGAAGCCAATTAGCAGACTATGAAATTATACCGACCACACTTTGTTTTATTTATTGCCTTAATTAATTCCCACCGAGCTGCGTGAAAGCGCGTATGTCAATGTCAATGTTATGTTGGCCAGAATTTCACTCTAATTGAATCTACTGACCCGCACATAATTAATTTCATATTTCAGCTAAGTGCTGTTTACCCTGGAACCACATTTCAAACTGCATTAAATATGCTCATCAAGCGTTCATGCAGAAACATTCAGAAACATTCAGCGGAATACAAAGTGGCAACCGCAAAATCTCATTTCGGAATCTGCGCAGACCAAACAAAAACCATAAATATTTGGTCGAACTTCGGTAAGCAACTTTGCGGACACCCTCACAAATTTTTATTTATTTTTTCCGGTTCACTTCCTAAGATTTTATGTTTGTCTTATTACTTTGAGCTTGATATGGTTTGTATCATTATTGTCGGTTTTCTACACACAAAACAAACACGACGCATGGTAAATTTCCGGTATTTGTATGCATATCGTTTTTACCATGCAATGCTGGTAAAATTGATATTTAATAATATCATTTTGCCGATTTTTCTCTAACGGGGATTCTCTGACTTCGAAAAAGAGAGCCATAAGCAATATGGCGACGTAAAGAGAATCAAGAATAACTAAATCTCTCAATTCAAATTGATTAAAGTAACATAAGTGGAAGGGAGAAGCCACATTCGAAATTCGAACTGACCTACTTACAAAATGTTGTTTATATTTCAAGCATATCGAATTGATATGCCGCATTTTAAGTCAAAATTGATACCACATAACATAAAATCGATCATCGTTTCATATTAAGTTTTTTTGGGTGCATAAAATGTTATCTCAGAGTATTTATGGCTTTAACATTAGATCAGATCTTAAAGATATTTTAAATATGTAATTATAAACTTTAGGAGCATATTTTATTTGTTTGTTGTTGTGATAAGAATTAGGAATAAGCGAAATATAACTTTAAAGTTTTCTCTGTTTTTTGTTAAATCAGAACCGAAATGGAAAGTACTCATTGAAAGGGTATATCGTTCCAAAATGAAAGCTGAAATAAATGAAATATGCATTTGGACATGACAGCTCTTATTTACGAATGTGCAACAGTTGAAGTGGATCTGAAATGGGAATAATCTTTTCAAGGGCTAACCCCTTTTGAGCCAACCTGCTGGAAAAAAGGCTCCTGAATAATGTTTAAGCATTTTCACGTACTTAATATGGCCGCTCGCTCTGCTCACGCTGTTTTCGCTTTCCAAGGATTTGGTTCGGGATGAGCAGACAAGTGAAAGTCGGGGGGGAAAACAATTGCATGCAATCAATTGGTGAAATCAGGCATGCAATACGTATGAGTGTGTGTCTGGCGTCCTTGACTCTTCGGCAAGGCAAATTCAGGCAGGTGAGAGACACTCTAAGGCAAGGGTTAAGGGTCAATTGGCTGAAGGCTGAAGGCTTCGCCTGGCCCAGAAGGGAGGTCGAGTCTCGGCTGTGAAGTGAGCAGGATTTCGCTTGGCTTGCTTTTCGACAAACCTAAGGACATGCCCAGTTAACCAGACACACACCACACATACGGAAAGTTACTTTCGCAACAGTTGGGCCGAAAGGTTGGGGCTTGTTCTTGGTTTATCGCCAGCAAGTTGGCAACAAAAGTTCATTAGCATATTACGTATACGTCTGATTGCCCTGTAACATTTTCATTTTGGGCCGGGGGAAACGGAAATGAAATGTGTAATGAGAAAAACGGAAACTCAAACAGCAACTCAGGAATAAATTATTAAGGCCACTTCCAAATTATTTCAGAAGGCAACACATATGGTTTCTATACACGACGCAAAGCTAGCTTTATAAATATAATTTCTCCTTTAAATATATCCGTATGTAGGTTTTTTTGAACAAATCGAAATTAGCTCTTAACTTGACCAACTATTTTAATAACACTCTAGCCTTGGCCTTTAATTTAGATCAATAAATGCATAGGGGCGAAAGTTTTAATAACTTTCAGCTGAGATACTCAACTGCAACAATTTCCACCCCTTTTAATTGCATAATTGATAATTTCACCTAACGGCTGCCAGTTACAGCCAGTGATTTACTCACTTGCGTGCAAGGTTCAGTGAGTCCTACTCCCTCGGCCCCTTTTCCCGCTGTCGAGTAGAGGTTGCCCAGCAACTGATTTTCGGGGTTCGTTTGTGGGATGCAAGCAAACTGCAAAAGTAAAGAAACTTGCTGAATAATTCAGAAGGAGGGATATACAGGCGAACTTGACTTACTCGAACAGATGTCTAACTAGAACTCCTAGTTTATAAAATTTATAAATTACCTTGGGAGCTAATATGCGCCTATAATTTAGACTTTGAACCGAAGGTTCACTCTAAACTCTTTAGAAAGCTTATAGATTTGATTTAAGATAGCTTAATATAAATAAATTAATATAATGAAAACTACTTTTAAGATTAAGATTGTTTTTCTAATGTAAAGGATACAACCCTAAGGCCTTAATATAAAAATCACAATTATAAATTCGTTAGGAATCAAAACAAAGCTATTTAGTAAAAAGTTTACTTTTCTACTAACTTGAGGGAAAATTGTATTGCTCTATATGCAAAGGGTAGAACAATGTTATCTAACAAAATAGTTGGCACGGATAATTGTTAGAATCTAACAAGTACAAAATCAATCCTAATAAAGTAAATATATTTTATTTGGAAACTAAGAGTAGGTCGATACGATAAAGCCCCACTGTAGTTAGTCCCTTAACACTTCCCTTGAAAGGTTTTACTGTCTTCCACTACTTTGGCGGTAAAAGCTGTAACAAATATCGATGGTGTATTTTTACAACCCTCCCCTTAGTTCGGGTTTCTTGTGGAAAACAGCAAACAAGACGCCCATCAGCACACATAGTATGACAGCCACACACGCACCTTCACTTGAGTTGACTGCCTTTTTATAGTACTTACTACATACTATTTTAGCTCCACTCTTTAGCCTGATGACTGGAATTTCAAAGTCAAAGATTCGATCACACTTGTTGTGGGTTATTTTTGTGTTTATTTAAGTGAAGGTCTTTAAATATTTTGCATGTCTTTATACAAGTTTTTAACGTGATAGCTTCAAGTTTTTAATTACCGAGCAATTTACCAAAAGTTACTCCTTAAGGCTTGTGTGTTTGATGTCACTTTTTCAATTGATGAGCCATCAATCAAAACAACTGACGATTTTGAAAACTTTCTTAAAAGTGAAATCAATTACGCAATAAACTTTTCTATATGATTTCTTAGCATATAGTAACTCAAGAATATTATTTTAGAGGCCCATTAGACGTAACTAGTCCCCAAAATGTGTTTTTGAGTACGTAATAATTGACCACTTTATCAAAACAACAAGCCAAAGAGTAAGTTTCAAAATGTGTCATTTCGAATGTTTATTTTTGAATCGAAACAAATTTCGTAGACTTCAAGGTCAGGCAACCTAGAGAAGGCCCCCAAATGCGGTCACACTCCTTGTGAGTACCCGAGACCCACTTATCTGGTGCCAAGTTCAAATGGCCCAAAACATGGCAAACATCAGCAAACACTTTTTCGCCAAGAGCGGCACTTGTTGTAAAAACAAATGGTGGGTGAGGTGTTTAAGGGGGTTTCAGGGTGTTCGAGGGGGTAATGCAGGGGTATTTGAGGCCAAAATTCTTAAAATCAGCTGTGTTTTCGAGAGAGTGGGACTCTCTCTCGAGAGGAAGCTTTTTGATGGGGGCTGTTTTTAAATAATTTCTCTCTGGACTCTCTTAATAAGCACGTTGTTTGGTAGCTGTTATTATTGTTGCGTATTTTTTGCTGTTGTCTTTTAAGTTAATATTTTAGAACGTGTTGAGCGACGGGCTTTCGCACACCACGTCATACTCCCCATGTACCCATATACATATATTTATATCTATGTGTCTGTGTGTATCATGCGTAATGTAATTTTATGGGGGTTACGAGTTTTGTACACTTGAACTTGCAGCTGTCCTCTGGCATATAAAAATAAACTGTTTATGCAGTTAACTTTTGGGCCGTGCTTTCGTTACCCCGATTTAGCCACACATTTCCATCATTAATAATTCAACTCACTGCCTTTTCTTACAGAAATTATTATTTGCAATCATGCGAATTTTTCAATTGACATTTCCGCAATTTTAAAATATAGAAGTTTTTCGCGAGGGGAAAAGTAAATTGGCAAATTTCACTCAATTAGAACGCAAATCATATCACTCTCACTTTCATTTAATAAAGCCATCACATTCAATTGAGCTGATTTAAATCAAATATGAACAAATTAATGCTGATTAATCAATTAGCTCATTCAGCACTGATAAGATGGATTTCCCATTCAACACGATTGCAAGTCGCTTTTTTTATTCATAACCAAGACTTACAAAATACTCCTAAAGATTTAAGCAATTCCTTTGTCGCCCTTTTTCTTGAGGACAGAGAAAAATGCTGAGCCTGCTATTTTTTTCTTTTCTTGGTAAAAAATCTTCTGCGTAGCGAAAGGAATCGGTGCAGACGATCGAAATGCGGATATAGAAAACACCACCGTTCAAATGGGAAGCAAAACTTTGACTGGCATCTTCCGCTTCTAGGTGAGCACGGTAAAAAATAAGCCCAACATGTGCGAGAGCATGCGCCAGCCGAGAGAGCCACTAATGGGCCCCCAACAGAAAAGCTCCCCTAACATTACTGGCCAAAACAATTCCCCTGAGCCAAGATCAGGTTAACAGAGACGGAGCTTTACAGCACGGATAACGTAGATAACCGAAATTTAAATCATGACCGCCAAAAAACTGCTCATCCAAATTCGACAGAAAATTGATAACATTCCAAGTTATAAACTTTAAAATATTTGTATCCATTTTTTATAAGCATACTTTTAAAATAAATGAAAGCATTCAATTTAATATGATATTTTAGAATCTCGTTTAATTGGATTTGTATGAATTTTAGGGGGCCCGCATTTTATTCTTGAAAGCCAAGAGAACATACTAGAATAAAACAGCATTTCAGATCGAAATGAAAGGTATTTAATATTATTTAATAATTTTTATTTATAGTACCTCACTTTAAAAATTACGTTATACCAATATTACATTAAATGTTGTTTGTTTATTACATGGGTTTTCGCTATTTCGGCTGTTACATAGATTGTTTCAGTGTTTCTTTTTGGGTTTACATTTACCGTTTATAATGGATATTTTGCTGTATATGCATATTTGATAATCCAAAATGTGCTATAATATTGTGTGGTTAAAGGTTACTCTTAAACATTTAGTTATCTTAAAATTTTAAATGTAATATTTTATTTTTTTACGCTTCTGTGATTCGCATTTACTTCGATTCTTCTTCAAGTTGCTGGGTTCATTTTTTAATTGCTCTTGCGACAATTTTAACAATGTTATAGTGATATTTTTTGTTTTATTGTAGATTTAACTCTTGTAGATGCTACTTCGTATGCTTTATTTAATTTACAATGATATACAGTTTTGCTATAAAACAATTAAATGAATCCAACTAAAGATAATAGGAATAGAATTAAATTATGTTGAGTTTAAGGTAAGCATATTGCATTCAGTTCTACGGGTCTATAACGCTAAAATAAATTAATTTGCAACATTTGATTTTTGTAATTTTCAGATACCTGTTCCCCTAAGTCAACTAACAACTAAAAAAAACTATTCAAATGTATTTACAAAGATTTCCAAGTGTTCTCCGCACACGTATGTATCGTTAAAATGAAACCAAAAATAGTTGAAGTTACTTTAGATGGGTGTTTACAGTATCCGTTTCTCGATTCCTAAATATTTAGATACACTAGTGGAAGCTATTATACATTTTTTCATTCTTTAAATTTATAATTCAAAATTTTGAATATAATTGTTTTCTCCTTGTAGATTTTAATTCCGATTTTCGATATAGATACAATAAGGTCTACTTCCATTTGAGGGGCAACCAAACGTCGCTTGAATAAAGTGTTCTTTAAGAATGAATTACTACTCTCGTTCTTAGTGTAGCAGACACTAAGACATTTTACAGTTCACTAAGAGGTTTTTTTGTATCCATATATATACGTGTGTATTTATTGGTTGATTTCTCTTACAAGCTTGCTTTAAATCTTTGTTTTGAATGCAATTTCGAAAGGACATTTATTAGAGCTTAACATTAACAACATTTGCAGTTGGATTCGCTAATTTCGTATGCTTCTGGTTCTATCAAAAATACAATCCATGTGTTGTTTCCTTGCAATTACTTCATTACTACATTAATGTATTGGCTATACTCTTAATTCAGTTGAAATCAAATCAATATTTGTTGATTTAGGGCGCCTCCAGTTAAATTCAAATAACTCTCATGTTTCTCTCTTATCTGATCCGTTTGCTGGTGTCATTACAAGCTAATGAGTTTAATTTCTAGACCTTGATAATTTGGTTTAATTCTACATTAAGGTATTCTCCCCTTCGTTCCCTCCGTTCAAACAATATAGTTATATAAAGCATTTGATTCATGTATGGGTTGTGTTGCATGCGTGTTCACTATAGTTTGGGCTTGGATTTCTACAGTTTTAGGCGCACTTTCAGTCTCACACTAAGCGAAAATTATAACAAAACGCAAAAAGAGGGATTCCACTTTAAGCTCCTAGTTAAAGGTTATCAGAACGGTCACGAGTCCAAAATATATACGCGTGTCCCTGTCTATTTATAACAAAGTGCTCTTAAAACTGCGAGCCCAAAACGAATCCATTATCTTTCGAGTCTAGGCAAATCTAAAATTCATTATTCACTTACGATCTATGTATGTGTTTATCTTTCTCTCTTCTTCAACTTACTTGTCTAGAACAAAGGACTTTTGCGAACCTAATACCTATATAACTATGTTCCGTATAATGTAGATAAAGCATATTTCGTTATATATTTACATTTTATACACATCTCGGTTGTGTAATTAATGTCCATCTAGTTCAAAAGTGTTTTTGTGATTGCTTTGTCCTACTACCCTTGGGAATTTTTTTGTCTGTGGGTCATTTATAAATGAATATCTTTCTAACTGACTGACTGACTACTGTTTGGACAATAGCAAATGAAACTGCCGCAGCTTGCGCTTCCAGTGCTTGCAATTAAATCTAAACTTGATGTCCTTGGGCCTGGCCACTCCGGCGATTGTTTCCAACTCATGTTGTGGCGGCAGATCATCCTCCTGCTCTCAACGCTTTTGCTTGTTGGCTTTCTTGCGCTTGCTGGTGCCGCCACTGACGACCGACGAGCCACTGGCAACTACTGGCGGTGGTGGGGCACTAGACGGTCCGCTGACCAGCGCCGATATGCTGGCAAAGGGCGTGCTACTAGCCGCCGTGCTGTTACTAGTGCTGGCTCCTCCAACTCCTCCGCCTCCTCCACCGCCGGTGCTGCCCATTAGTGCCGCAGCATGCAGTGATTCTCAACTACGCTCCGGCGTCCCGTGGTGCTGATAGATCTGCTGAAGCTGCTGCTGCTGCTGGCTGTGCACCACCTGACTGCTCGATGTAACCACATCCTGCTGCATGTGCTGCGGATGATGGCCCGGATGGGGCGACTGCTGCTGTTGCTGTTGCATGTGAACTACGTGTTGCTGCATGTGCTGGGGCGTCGGCGGTCCCTGCTGCGGCGTACTGTGATGCTGCGGCGTGCTGTGGTGCTGCGGCGTTGGTGGATGCGGCGACGGGCTGTACGGGAACTGTTGCTGTAACATATGCAACTTTGCATAAATAAATTGATTATCTCGGTTAGTCAAAGCTGGCATTTGTCTGTAATGTTTGCGTGGGGGTTGCATATAAAAGTGTTTGAATGGAAAATAAATTCGAGTGCGCAGTGTTTAATTGCATTAGTATCCTTCGCTCTAACGACCTAAAGTCACGCATAAAAATCATAAAACATTTAAAATAAAAAAACCTTTCTAGTAATTTCGTTAAAGCGTCTCACTTAGAATTGCGCTGCGTAGGAACCCCAAGAAACTGCATGGTTAATCCCAACTTTGTCGCTTTTATAATATTCGAGATCTCAGCGTTTATACGGACGGACAGACAGACAGACCTTTTACTCTACGAGTAATATGTTTAACACCTCATAATAAGAAATAGAATTTGGGTACATAAGTAAACCTAGTAAACGCAAACGTTTTTGAAAATTATTATACTTAAAAAAATTGCAGTAAATTTATGCGAAATGTCTTGATTTACGACTGTTGTAAGTCCTTAGCGCGTTTGAAGACTTTAAGCTTAGAGTTTTGCTGGATTTCTATTGGCTTTTAGCTTTTCAACTGACACGTGGCTACGTACCGAATTCTCCTGACTGTGCTCGATAATCTCAATGCTGCCAGTGGTGTTGCCCGAGGTGTTGAGCAGCGCCACGCCACTCGTGTTGGCCACCACGTCGTATTTGCCGCGCTTGAAGCGGCCGTAGAGCGAGCTGTAGGGCAGGTTATAGTGAATGGCCGCCTGGTTGATGGACATTTGGCCAACGCTGTGGGGGATACAAGTCAGAAATGGTGATTAGCGACTTAATTGACGCCACTAGTTCTTCACACACACTCACCGCACTGAGTTCAGGGCCTCGTTCATGGCATCCTCGGACCAGGGCGTTGGATTCGAACGCGACAGCTCAATGCCCTCCCGTTTGCAGCGTCCGTAAAGTGTTCCTTTGAGGCGTTTGATGAAGTGGAAGAGTGGGATTAGTCACAGCAAAATCAGATCAGAAGAAGGCAAAAAGGAAGGGACAAAGTCAAGAGCACTTTTAGAAGCAAAAGTGCTGAGGGATTTTCGAAAATACTTTTTTAAATTGCTTTTCAGGTGTAAATGTCTGGTTGTACTTAAACTTATCTAAACATTAATCGATTATGTAAAAATAACACTTTATATTGATATCCGACTGGGATTTTTGATATTTGTATCACCCAGTTGGCTGATTTTTATGCACGTCATAAACAAGGACCAATAGCGGTTTATTTGTTTTTCAAAGTCGTTAAAAAGTAAAATGTTTTTTTTTTTACTTTTAAAACTAAATTTAACAGTAGTCTTAAAAAAATTTTCCAAATAACTTTTATTTACGGACCTTGCCAGTTTTTCAACCAATTATTCGTAGAATAGGTATTTCATTGTCTGTGAGAAAGAGTCGTTCTTTAAAAACAAATTTTGGATCTTCTTAAACTTAATGGGTTTCTTATTATGATAAACAATGTATATCCCCCATCTATTTCTACGCATTGTCCGTCTAAAAGTAGTAACTTCGAGAATTACATGCTAGTCAACGACGAAAAGTAACCAACACTCGATCTGCGACTGGATTTGCGGACAACTCACCTGTGGGTATGCCAAACTCAGCGCTGGCCTTCTGGACCGACGTATTACCCGCCCGTATCGCCTCCAAGGCACGCTCCAGGTCCTCGGGCGTCCACGTGGTTGGGGCGGCATTAAAGGGCGCCGCAAGGCGGATGCCTTCGCGCCGGGCAATCTTGTAGAGCGTCGAGGAGGGGATGCCAAAGGCCTTTGATGCTTTGTTTGCGGATATCTGACCCGAACGCAGCGCCTCCAAGGCACTCTGCAGGGCATCCTCGTTCCACGACTTGGTGCCGCCCTCCTTCTTGGGCGTTTCGATGCCCAGGCGATGAGCACGTTGCCACAGGGTGGTCGATGGGATGCCATAAATGGAGGACGCTTTCGTCAGGCTCATGTTTTGGTTCTTTAATGCATCTAAAGCTGAATTCATATCATCTTGTGTCCAAGCTTTGGGACCATTAAACTGACCTTTCTCGCCAGAGCCAGAGCCAGCCCCACCACTCATGCCCCCACCGCCACCAGCACCGCCGGGCCCCGGGCCGCAAACGCTGCCACCCATGCCGTGCTGCTGATCCAAATTCGTATAGTGCGGCTCCTTCTGATCGTGCGGCGAGCCGTTGGCGATCATCATCGAATCCTCGCTCGTGTCCGAGTTGTACATGTCTGTAAGTGGGAAAGAAAAGCTGTGATGAGTATTCGTTCATTTCATAATTTGGTGCCAGCTATTAGGTAAACGTTCGCTTTAAAAATCTTGATTTCCATAGTTCTCAGTGAGAAGTAATTAGTAAATAAAGCATTGCCTCTTTGACATTTAAAGAGAAAGCTTCACAAAGAATCAATGTTACATAATCGAATAATCTACTTTTTAACAGTTAATTACTTCCCACTTTTTTGACGCTCAACTCACCCATATGTCCCGAGGACATCATGTTGACAATCTCTGGCGTTATTATCATGCCCGGCTCGTGTTTAATCTGGCTCGGATCAATCTCCATGACTGTGGCACCGCCGATATCGGCATGCGTCACATGTCCCCCATGCTGGCCATGCACTCCAGCTGCTGCTGCGGCTTGAGCTGCCTGTTGTTGCTGCTGGTGGTGTTGCTGCTGCTGCTGCTGTTGCTGCTGCAACTGACTCTGGGCCAACAGCTGCTGTGCATGGAGATGTTGCTGCTGCTGCTGCTGTTGTTGCTGCTGCTGTTGCTGGTGTTGTTGGTGCTGCTGCTGCTGGTGGGCCTGGTGATGGGCATGTTGCTGCTGGGCCTGGCTAAGGGCATGCTGCTGGGCAGCTGCCAGGTGCTTGGCCTCGATCACCTCGCTTTTGATGTGCTGCACCAGATTCGAGTTGCTTTCATCGCCTGTATGGTGATGCGATATCGAGTGCATGGGGGACTGATCAAGCCGATGGATCTGCTGAGCCAGATGATTGTCTATATCGAGCGGTTCGGTGGGATCTGTTTGGGAAAACAAAGTGAGAACCATGTTAGTTGGGGTTTCCCAAGGGCTCTGGGCGGTACCGCCGCGTATACCCGCTGGCTACACTACCGATAACTCACTTGATAGATCGCGCGTGTCCGTGCTGGGGTTGCAGGACAGATCGACGTGCTCCGTAACGGTGACTGGGGTGGCAGATGGTGCTGGTGGCTCGGGTGTGAAGTCCAGGAATCCCATGGGCACGCCCAACAGGCCGCCGTTCTGCATGCAATCCAGATTCGGGGTGGAGAGAGAGATAGGAATGTCAGGTTAGCAAAGTAACGTTCATTATACCTGGGGAGATCCGATCTGCGATCGATGATCTCTGGCTAACTGAGAGAGTGCTGAGAATGCTAACTAAACCAAAACTAGCTAACCAACTTACCATGCCCATGCCTAAACTAGTCATATTTTTTGAATCTTTTCCGTCGCGCGCTACTACAATTTGTGTGACGATGGCTTGGCCGGTGGAGGTCACGCCGCTCACGCCCGCTGCATTGTTCGAGGCGCTGGATGAATTGGACGCCGGCGAGGCCACCGATTGCTCGGTCTTGCAGATCTTATTCGGCTTGTTCTCGTGCTCGTGATCGTGACTGTGATCGTGGCTGTGCCCGTGTCCGTGCGGATGTCCTCCGTGTCCGTGCCCGTGTCCGTGCTCGTGGTCGTGATCGTGGTCCTCGGCGTCTGAATCGTCGCCTGTTCCTGACACTGGTATATAATTGCCGTCGGCCGTCTGCTGAAGGCTCACAATGGAGTTTGGATTTTGGCCCTGTATGAGAATGGTCTGCGGGTGGTGGTGGTGCGCCGGCTGCGGTTGCTGCTGCGATGAGCTGCTACTCGAGCCTCCAGAGCTTCCTGCTCCTCCGCCCGATGGCAGGTCCGGGGATTTGGAGCGCTTTAGTCGAGACTTGCGTGGCGTCGGCTGCAAACCGGATGGCGTCTGTGGAGCCTGCTGTCCGCCGACTGAACTTCCGCTGCTGCCGCTGGCCGAGGAGCTAAGCAATTGCCCGGATAGGGAAACACTTCCGCTGGGCACTCCGTGCTGCGTCAACAGGGCAGCGTTGATTTGCTGCTGCTGCTGTTGCTGCTGGGCATGCACCTGCTGTTGCTGATGCTGTTCCTGTGCCTGCTGTTGCTGTTGCTGGTGGTGTTGCTGCTGCTGCTGCTGCTCCAAGGAGGGCGATGGAGCTCCGGGAACTATGGTGGCGTTAACAATATTGCCAACGACCGCCTGCTGAATGTTCTCTGAAACTGTGATCGTTGCTGTGGCCGCGTCGTTCAGGTCATCCGCATTCTCAGCGGTTTCGCAGAGGCCTTTGATCTTTAGCTGCTCGGCGGTGCGCAAGAGGCCCTGTAAAAAACAAGGAGGGGAAAACGCTATTAGTCATTTACTCAATACTATGTTTAGAAACTGTTTCTTTACTGGTTGAATTTACAAATCGACAGTTTAGGTGATATTAATTCGCAAACAATAAAAATAAACTGTATTTATAATTGTGAATACATTTTTTGAAAAGCTTTTTAGCTTGTACTAAGCTAAAACATAAGACTGCTTAAAGTTTTTTAGCTTTGGACCTAGAATCTAAAAACATTATTTTCAGACCACGAATATAAAAGACCATTAAGTTTTGTGATCCAATCATATCCAAAACAAACGCGATATAATTTAGGGAAACCCATTGAAATTTTGAGGAACCTAAAATTACGGCTAAATTTGTGTAGTCAAAGGAAATAAAAGCTAGACTTTAGACACTTGCTATATTTATCGAGGCATTAAAAACAAAACATCTATCTATCTGTCTGTATGAACGCTAAGATCTCGGAAACTACAAAAGCTAGAAAGTTGGGATTACCCACATATATTCTTGTGCTTCTTACGCAGCGCAAGTTTGTTTCAGGCGATGGCCACGCCCTCTCTAACGCCCACAATCGGAAAAGAAAAAATGCAGTTTTATTGTGTTTATTAATACCTATCGAAATGTATTGAAATTTTTCAAATCTGACCATTCAATAAAAAGTTGTGCTCGATGAAAGTTTTATATAACGGGTATCTGATAGTCGGGGCACCCGAATATAGCGTTCTCTCTTGCTTTTAAACCCAAAATAAGTCATTATCACCGATTTATCCCAAATCTATTTAAGATCGAAATAGTCACGTTTTTAAACCAAATTTTGGGAAACTCGTTCAAGAACATTTGTTTGATAACCAATTCAAATTTGGGTTTTACACAACTCAGATGATAAAACGGCTAGTTGCCTCGTGCTTCAAGGATATAATCGTATGCATCACCTCAGCTATTTCCCCCAAGGCTTTACGGAGTGTGTTTCCCTTGGCAATTTACACACATTGAATATGGAATGCGGTGATTTGATTGAAAAATAGCCTATATCGGATAGTTGAAAGAGTTCCAAAGTGCCGCACCCATTCCGACAGAGAGACGCCCGGGGGAATACATAACAGAGCTTAGGTGATGGAAATTTGTTTCAATTTTTTTTCTTCGTTTTGGGATGTTGGCATGGAGGCGGAGGAGGAGGTGGGTGGAGTAGGTGGTGTCTCGTGTTTGTCCATGGAGCGCTGTGACAGTCATTACGGCGTCGCTTGTCTTGGCATGGTCGGTCACCAGTGTCCACAGCAGTGTCCGTTGCCCAACCCGTCCAACAACACTTTCGCCATCGCCATCGCCAATGCCAACGCCCACATACCCAAAACCGTATACCACCACCCACTACCACCCCCGTTCCAAACCCAATCCACTGCAGTTGGCAGTCGCCGCAGCAATTGGACAGACAAATATTTACTTCAGAAGTTTTTCTTTTAAGCAGTGCGCAAAAGCCCCCCTCCTCCCCCTCACTCCCTTTCCTTCCATTTTTATACATATATTTTTTTCCATGCTTCGCATTTTAAATTAAAAATACGGAAAAAACACTACGGCTCACGCACACTCCGGCAGCGAAGAAAAAATTCTTATTACCGCCTTTCTGCGAGGAGGAGGAGAAGGAGGAGGATGAAGCTGGGGAGGATTTGGTATGGGATGGCTCCGGTGGCCCGGGGTCTCCTGGCGAAACAGAAAAGAAATTAAGGCAAAAATTGAGTAGGTTGAAATTTGTGTACCCGTTCTTTCGGTTCGCTCAAGCCGCAAAGAAATGCTGCCCACCCCGTTGGGTTCGCTTTCGTCGTCGTCGTCGGCGTCCAGTTTGTGTGTTTTAAAAAAGAGAAAAAAAATCTTTTCTTCTTCGACAGCAAAAAAAATCACCAAGTATGGGGAGGGAGATGAAGAATCCTTCGAATAAATGAAAGAATTTTTTTCCAGCTGTAGATGCAAATGGCAGGCGCCGGAAACGGAACTACAGGCCAAGAGGAAGGGGTGCAGCGTCAGGAAAGGATGCATGATTGCTCGGCTATATATGAGTGGGTGGAGGCGGCTGTGGTCGCTCTGCTCATCAACGCCAAGAAGACTCTTCCTCAGCCTCCCCCTTCCCCTTCCCCGTATTTATTTATTTAAAAAGAAAAAAGTACATAACAAATTTACGCAACTTCTTTGCCAGCGTTTTCTTGGCCCTTTTTTCTTTCGTTTTTTTCTTTTTCCTTAGCGCTGTGTCCAGCGCACTTTATTAAAAACAACAAGTACAAAAGGAAAAGGCTGAAGAAATTAAGAAGGAGCCAAAGAGTTCGGCACAGAAAAATTTAAATAAATTGCGGCAAAAGGGTTGGAAGGTGAGCGACGACGAGAAACCGAAGGCGACCCAATCCCGATCCCAATCCGCCTCCTTGGCACATTTTTTTCTCTGTGCAGAATTTTCCTTGTTTTTAATTACGACAACGACAGAGCACAGAGCGCTCTAATGGCCGTGAGGGCACACCCGGACTTTGGACTTCGGACTACGAACTTCGGACTGTCCGGGTCTTATGTAAAGCAATACACACACACACAGAAAGCCTGAAAAAAAGGCTGCGTGGCCAAGTCTTGGCAAGGAAGTTGAAGAAAAAATTGGCATTCGGCAGGTATATGTATATATGTATGTATGTATGTATCCAAGAGCTGCTACCCCCAAAAAGAAAAAAGAAAAAACCCGGACCAAAATCAAAGGAGAAGAGCAAAGAAAAATCACTGCCCCTCGCCTGGTTTTGATAATCTCCCACTGCAAATTCCAATTAAAAACTCTTCATGTGCTAAAGTCAAATCAAAGAGAGAGAGCTCAGAAAAGGGAGGTTGGCCATATCTCTCCTTTTCGTATTGAAATTCTAACGCAATTAGTGCATGAAAATAAAGCGTCAATGCTGCGTATGAGTGATATATAGCTTAAATGGCACAATGGCTAGTTGAGTTCGCTTCGCTTCAGGTCTCTGGACTATAAAACGGAGACCAGGACCAGTCAGGCATAATTGAAAAGCGAGACCGGCTGACAACCAGAGTAACAAGCACGTGAAGCGAAAAAAAATGGCTTAAAATGGCTAGTGAACAAGAATCGCACAGAAAGGGGGGTGGAGTGGAATGCAAAAATCTTGATCAAAGAAGCCAAATCTGTCTAAACCATAAACGAACCAGGTTCGAGGGGCATCAATGTGACCATAAATGCAGAGGGGAGACATTTTCTGGACGTTTATTAATAGCAGGATATTAAGACGTTTCTTCTTTTTGGTTGAAAAGTTCACAAAGACGGTCATTCGAACCGTTTTAAGTTATATTTTAATCTTCAAGGATATATTTCTTGGCTTTTCTATCATTAAAACATTTTTATTAATTTAATGCAATAACTAATATTGTTTATAAATTTAATTATGCTGGTTTTTCGATAATAGTAATGTTTTGTACATTTATTTCTCCCTATTAGTAAATTGTAAGAAACATCTAATTAAAATTTTAAGGTCCGTTTTCTTGTTCGCATGTTAAATTTAAAGTAGGCTTTAAACTATGAATTCCACGTTTTCAATGTTTAATCCCTACTTTAATTTAACATGCGGACTTGAAAACGGCCCTAAGAGCATTAAGTGCGCTATAAAGATACCTCGCTTCAATTCAAATTATATGAAACACAAATAAATATTTGATAAACTCATAAAAAACATATTATGTACTTTTAATATCGCTGGGCTTCGTCACCAAACTGTGTCTGATGATTAATGTTTTTTAAATAAAATATTACAAATATTAGAAAGGCCATTAAAAGTATTATTATTTTATTATAAACATTTTTCATTTGTGGCCCGATTCTCCATTTGAAAACCTTAATATTTATACAGAATTTTACAGAACATTTTTTATAAAGCTTTTAACAAACAAAAAATACCCTTTTTCCTATTTTTTCTTATTTACCCTCAGATTTCATCAAACAATCTGCACGGATTTAAGCCCTTCCTGTCGCTCGAAATCAAGTACAGTACCAACCAATAATCCTAGCTACAAACTCAAGTCCTGGAAAAATCGATAATTACTAATGTAACTAAATACAATTAAAAGCACAACCAAAAAAAATTCCACATACACACAGAAAGGAGAAAATCGCGGGCATTTTCATGCAGAGACAAATGAGCGGAAGGAAGAGCAGCAACAACAACAGCAGCAGAAGCTGAAAAAAATCGGGAAAAATGCGCTTACTTACAGCCCAGTTGGCAAATGGGCAACCCAGGATGCTGCCCCCATCCTACTCCTATTTCCACACCCCTTGGTCCGCTTTCCCGGGTTTCCCTCTGACTATCAAAGACAATGGCGGGCCCATTCAAGGGTTTAAAATTTCACCATTTGCATTTTTTTCCCTCGATTCCCAACGCCCCTTTCCATGGCATTTTGCTGTTCAGTAATTTCATTTCATTTACCATTTTTTTATGCCGCTCCTATCATCCTTATCTTCGACTTGATTATTTTTTCTACATTTTCTTTATGGTTGCATGCATTTGTCATTGAAGTTTGGGGAGTCGAATTCACAGCTTGATTAAATGCCCATTGAAGATGAATGAGAAATTACAAGGCGAAAAGGCATCAATATTGTAACTGAAACCGAAGTACATGTCACAATTTGTCTATATCCCCGACATCCGCCCACCCAAGGGTGGAAGTTTTTCCAGCGTAGAGCAGCAAAATAATTGCATGCAAATGAGCCACTGACGTGCGGCATAAAAATCTACATAATCCCGCAGATGTCGGTACTACATACAGAAATCATTCACGGATTGGAATTTTCACACGTTTCCAATGAAAACACTACGCAGCCCACAGTAATTTATAAAATAAGGTCCTTAAAGGTAGAAATATATTTCATTCATTATTAAAAGTTTAAGATTCGATACATGGAGAAGGGTTCTCTATCTAAATTTTCGAAATATCCAGAATTATCAATGGTTCCATATCAAGCATTCGAATCGAGGATTCTTTTCTTCAAATTATAATTTTTTAACACAGATTCATCGAAATATTTATGTAAGAAGACATTTCATTTTCCTAACCTATGGATTAACCCCTTTTCTTGTTTTCTTATCCATCAAAAAAACATAATAAATTCAGTGCACCACAAATCAGTTTCAATCTTGGGACCCCACTGATTACTCTTTTGGCATTTTAATTTGAACCCAGCAGCAAGTCTTAAATCAAAAAATTAAATCAACAGTGGGCACTCACTAACAAGTAATTTCTGATTGAGAGTCGTGGCCTCAAGTTGCCAATTTCTACACCGTTCAATATTTACCTGCAACGAGACAGAAGAAAAGAGAAAATTAGCAAATTAGTAAAAAATTCATAATTAGGTTGGTAACGATTTTATTTAGCCAAACCAGATGATTTAGCTAAATTAAGAAATTAATAATATTTTTCAGAATACCCCCCTTAGGGCAGGGAATCGGGGGTGGGGGGGAATTTGAGCCGCTGGAGAAGACAAGGAAGGGGAAACATTTCGAAAGCGGAACCAAACCAGTTGCTCCGATGGTTGAGTTTTGCTTGATCATCAATAAGAAAACAAAATGGAGTCGGACCATCGCAACGTTAACAACACCAACTAATTGCCCAGTTAGCGATAGATACAAAGATATATGTACATATTTCTGTACAACACAAACAAAACTGCTGGCAATTGAGGAAAAACAATGTCAAAATAATATAATAATAATAAAATTGAAACTAGAGCGATTTTTTAACTAAATGCAGAGAGTACTTTTAAAAATATTTTCCATTTCTTATTAGAGCAAATTCTTGTCGAGAAATCGCTTAATTTCATTAAAATAAATCTCAACTAGTATTCAGTTCACATTTTTTCTTTGATTGTGAAGAACTTCGTTCGGAGAAAATTCAAAAGATGAGGGGAAAATAAAAGCAAATTGGTAAGCAAGTAAATTACAAAATTGCTGATTGAGATACACATACAAATTCAAAGGTGTTCAAAAGAGACGGAAGACCAGAAAAAAAAATATATATACATACATATAAAGAAAAAGCAACAAAATCAAATATTCGCTAGCTGCAAAAGTTTATTGAACTTTTTCGACGTTTCGCTGGCTCTTATTATGGCTCCATTATATTGTTGTTGCCCGACTTGGGTAAGGTGTACGCCAAAGTTATAAAATCGGCAAACAACAACAATAACCGACGCATATTAATGAGTTTTGCATGCGACGCGACTTTTGGTTTTCACTCAATGGTGTGTGTGCGCGTGCGGAAGGTATTTTCATAGCCAATTAACAAAGGTGAAAGAAAATAATACCTATTGAAAATAGGGTAAAAAGACAATTATCAAATTCAAAGACCATTCTACATGGTATTTCTTTGGCATCTCTATTTATTGTCCTTATATAACTATTCTCTTGCACACAAAAAAAACTTGGTAAAAACAGTGCCTAACCACAAAAATTGTCAATTCTACCAATTAAATAGTTATTTTCAGAACAACAAATACACACAATTAGCCAAGACACACACCTAAAGCAAAAACAAAATACACATAACTATTTTTTATAGTTACGTTACTATCTTCATTGGTCAGTTTTACCAATCAAATTAGTTTGAGTGCGAATATTAATGCAGATAAAAGATCTATCTAAAAACTGAATTTAAAACTACATTTTGAAAAAGTAAACCATTTGATGAGTTTTAAATAAAAAGTTAGTAATCAATTAAATCCAAAGATTAGCTTAAATCTTTTTATAAACCTATACCAAAATTATCAAAATGAAAACCATGAAGAAGTTTAGCTTTTGAGGGAAAGTAAAGCCAAGCTGAAAGGAGAAAATCGAGTCACTAAACGACCTTCAATCATAAAAGAAAAGCAGACAAACCTTGGAAGCCGCCATAAAAATCAAATAAAAGAAATGCGAGTGAGAACAAGCTGAATAAAAAGGGGGGAAAATGCAATTTTAGGTCTTAACCCCCCTTTCGTACACAAATGAAAAGCGTGAAAATGAATGAATGAACGTCTAGCCCTCTCTCTTTCCCCCCACGTCACACCATCTCACTCGCGCCCAATGTGTGTGCTTAACTTTTGATATTGAAATGGAGGAACAAAGCAGAAAAGAAGAGGAAAAACAGAATAAACAAAAAAAAAAACATAAATTGATAGACTCAGAACGAAAAGGGGGAAAAGCAAAGTAAATGCTAAATTTCACGAGCAAAACAAAGGAGTAAAGTAACAAAAAATAATCATAAAAATACTTAACATACACACAACCAGTCGGGGGCATAGAAGAAAAAGATGAAGAAGGCAAATAAGGGAAAACGAAAAACAAAAAATAAAAAAACAAAAAAAAAAGTAAAAGTTGAATTTTTCCAAAGAAACTGCAGAGCAAAACAGAGAATTACGCGAAAAATAATAATAATAAAAATACCAAAGCGAAAAGGAGAGACGCAAAGGCAGACACAAAACAAATAACGTGTGGGAGAGTAGAGTCAGTAAAATATATATATGACGATGGTACGGGGGGCTCTATAGGACGGGGCGGTAAGGTGTGACGCAAGTACGCGGCAGACAAACAGACGCAGCAGCAGCAGCAACATTTTTATAGCCCTGTCTACGCGAAAAAACCAGAAAGAGAAAAAAACGAGGAGCTGGAAAATATAGAAAAACGTGGCACAATAAGACGCCGTCGTCTCAGACGGAAAAAGCAGGAAAAGCGGCCAAGTGGGGAGCAGGAAGTAAACCCATCAAGCAAAGGACCCAAAGAGGGGTTCCCCGAGCTTGAATACCATGTGAGCTGGCTAAGCGGATATATAAATAGTGCAAAGCAAATACTCTTTTTTCTAGAACTCATTAGTCGGACTAAAAATTAAATGTAAAATTCAGAAATTAGACTTACGAATTAGTTATAATAAGTAACAAGTATTTCAATTACAAGTTAAGAACACATTTTATAAATTAGACTTAGTTCTCATAAGTATCAATTTAAATTCCAAATGGTGTGTTATAAGATTGACAATGTCTGATTCACCAACAAAAAGCTGACAGATTACCTTTAGGAAGGGTATCACAAGAAGATGCACAAGTGCTGGGGGCTTACCAAACACACACAATCCTGCACTAAAGAATCAAAGGAAAGAGACCGCCGTGGGGGAAGTGAAAGAGAGGGGTGTATGGTAAGCGAAAGAGAGGGGTATGTGGTAAACGAAAGAGACAGCGCTAAGCATGTTAAGCAGCTGTTAAACGGACACCAGCAGCTGCTACCATATGCACTTGTACTTTTGGATTCCCGTTGTGTGGGAGATGCTGAAAAATCAGGTGGAATAACGGAACAACTTTCGGCTCCAGCCTCAAAAATAATTTTATATTTGTGTACCGTGAGATAAACGACGGGGATTTGTTGGGAATATCTTTGGACTTCAGAAACAACGCTGGTTGGATGTCAAATTGGCAGACAGGAAGCGAAAAATCGAGGACAGATTAAGGAACAGCTGGAAATAAAAGGAATTAAGGTAATGGTATATTATCTCAGTTATTTTTTGAATAAATCTTCAGATAAGATGTTGGACTGTTTTATACATTTGGTTTTCTAAATCATTTATCAACACTTTTTCCCATGTCCATCCAACACACTCGATAAGTAAACCCAATTGCAAAATGTAGAATTATCGGGATACAAATCGGCAAACTGCAAACAATAGCTTAAGTATAATGAGAGAAGCAGACAAGCAAACTGAACAGGAAGTGTCGGTCATTTGGTCAGGAAAGGGCATATTTATTGGTTGGATAGAGGGGAAATACAGCTTGCAGCTGAAATTGAAAACTTATAAAATCGAATCCAAGCGAACCTAAACTGAAATTGAACTCGTACTCATTGGGGGGAAAAGGGCAATAAGCAGCGATCTGGGATGGGGATTGAATGGGGGATGGGACCGAGGATTGCGGATTGCGATGTCAGATAGGTTCCACCTTCTGGCTGACTCACACATACTACGTGTATACCCCGCATACCGATATACTGGTGAGGCCAAAATACAAATACAAATCGTGAGGCTTAATATGCATGGCTGGATAAATTGCTGGCTGCCCCGAGTCGTCGCCAACGTTGCTTCTACTGATTGAAGGCAGTCGTCGGTCGGCGAGAGCTCAGCTCAACTGAACTCTGGAAAAAAAAAAAAGGCGGGGAAGGAACAGCAGTGGGTTGCTGGACGGTAGGGATTCAAAGGGGGGTCCGTTATTGAACACAACATGCCACTGGGGCGGCCTCAGACGACGGAGGAGACACGACGATGACGACGACGACGACGCTGGCAGTCAGTCACTCAGCGAGTCTGCTCGATTGGACTTGGACGGACCTCGAAACGTGCCGATTCCCAGCTTGGATATATGCACCCTAGGGTGGTCCGCCTTTCAGTGTAATATTCAAGAAACTCTATCTTAACTCTATCTAAACAAGAAAGGAAGCTAGCTTCGGCCAGCCGAAGCTTATATACCCTTGCAGATCATTCCTATTCATGTACAAAAACATAACATTTAAATTAACTTGCGTATATGTTACAACAATCCAAATTTTAGCTGCTTTCGTATTACTTTGGCATTAATTTTTTGATCCTTCCTATGTCAGCTATATAATATAGCCGTCCGAATTTTGTTAAATTTTATTCGAAATTTTGAAATGTTAAAGAAAAGTCATATCCCAGAGGAGAAGACAATGTAATAAAAATCAACAAAGATATAATTTTTTTCCTATTAATTTCCATTTACTTTTCCGACCGTTCCTATGGCAGCTATAGGATATAGACATCCGATTTTTTAGAAATTTTATTCGAAATTCAGAAATATTTAAAAAATAGTATTCCCAAAAGAAGAAGGTTATATTTCAAAAAACACCAAAGCTAGAATTTTTTTAAGTTTTTTTTTTTTGATCCTTCCTATGGGAGCTATAAGATATAGTTGTCCGATCCGGTCGGTTCCGACATATATACTACCTGCAATAGGAAGAAGACTTTTGGGAAAGTTTGAGCCCGATAGCTTTAAAACTGAGAGACTAGTTTGCGTAGAAACAGACGGACAGACGGACAGACGGACGGACAGACGGACAGACGGACATGGCTAGATCGACTCGTCTTGTCATGCTGATCAAGAATATATATACTTTATGGGGTCGGAAACGTCTCCTTCACTGCGTTGCAAACTTCTGACTGAAATCATAATACCCTCTGCAAGGGTATAAAAACGGATAAAAAATAAATAATAATATAATTCAAGGACTGTTCCAGTTTAAATAAAATTTATTAACATCAAATATGAATAATAAATTAATCATACGCAAAATGGCGCTTTATTACAAGATTTATTTTCCAAACTTGTATTTTATACAATTTTTTATTCTCCTAATTAAATCTTTTTATTCAAATTTAGTAATTTCTGTGGTAAATTCAATATTTAAGGAATTGGTAAATTAAATACTGTGATCTTTGCTACATATTGAGTGGTCCACCCTAGGGCAAGAGCATATATCTATATGTATGCTACATCGGGCCAGAGTTTTGTTTGTGGCTTCTCTCGGGCAAAGGTTTCGCCAGCCCTTACACACACAACCATACTCTCAACACACACTGGCACACCACACACTCGCTGTGAAAATACACGGTTAATTTGCCATTTTTATGGTTTCATGCCTTTGCCCTGGACAGTCTAAACAGAAACAGAACTACGTAGCATTCGTATTATACATACGTACATTATACATATGTATTTAATCCCACAACTCAGCTCAAAGAAATTTCATAAAGCAAACTTAATACAGATTATGCATACACACACTGTTATATCGGAAGATATATAACATATATATCCCGTCGGTCGGTCGGCTGTTTATGCACAAATCAAAAACTTTGCCTTCTTCAGACGCAGAAATAAAAAAACGAAAATTTCAATTTCAAAACCCAAAGCCCAAGCTCAAACTGAAGTTCTCCCTTGGGCAGCAAGGGACGTCTGTGTATGTCTATATGTAAGTCAGTATGCAAAACTTGGGCAAAAAAAATGTTGGGATGACGAAAGCCAAAAGAAGAAGCTTCAGCACACCACACAAAAATCATCATCATTTATGCAGATTTCAAGGCAGTGATAGCGACAGTTTTTCAGAGTGTGTGCGGCCTTTTTTTTTTGGCTGTGCGGGGAGATTCATGCGATTTGTCTCCTAAATATGTAGGTATGTTTTTGAAGGGGAACCCAGCTACAAAATACATACAGAAGTATAGGGGAATATGTATGCCTGGACCATACAGTACGTACCAAAGGTTTAGGATAGTTTCCAAAAACTGGGGATGGAAAATATAACTAAAATATTTACGTTTTATTTTCACTCTAGGAAGAAATCCACATATCAGACCAAATAAATATTATTATTTAATGTATTCTAATATTATACGTTGAACTCCCAACTAATAATAAAAATTAATTTTAGTTTTACATTTTCCAAACGCACTGTATCCACATAGATATGCATAAAATGTGAAAATAAAATATAAATAACTGGACGCTATCAGGGGCAGAAAAAAAAAGTTCCACTTGAAACCAACCAAGCTCTCACCCCCTCAACCAACCGCCCTTTTTTAAGCTTTTTGCAATGCAAATTTGTATTTTTTTTTATAGCAAGAGCACATGCATAAATACATAAACAAACACAGACATACATATCAATTTAAAGCCCTCTTTCAGTGAAACTTTCTTCCTATGGTGTTTTTTGAAAGTAAAATAAAAATAAAAGTGATTGGAACTTTTTCTGACTGATTTTAAAAAACGATAACAGGGCAGCCAATGAAATATTTATTCATTTCTATAATATATGTATATATATAATATGGAGAGGGAACACATGAAGATATGGGGTCTTTTCTTTCGGTCTCCCGATATCTTTTGCTGGCAACTTATTCGCTTATCGCTTTCGCAGAGTTTCTCACCAGACCTCTGCAATTTGAGACCCTAGAAAAAAAACTGAATAGGAAACTTTGTAGCCGGCATGAGAACAAACCAACTACTAAACGAAACCAAACCAACCCGAAACAACGAAATAAATCTAAAGTGGCGAGTGAACCCTATAATCGAAATCGATTTCGCAATGAGGTATACAATATATATGTATATATGTGTGTATATAGGAGAAGCGACACCTACAAAGGGGCCATCACCCCACCTACCAAGACCGTTGAAATGGCAGCCGACCAAAGACGATTTGCCAAATTTGCTAAACTTACAAACTGATGGCAATGTCGTGATGGGTATTCTGTATTTTCGGTACAAATTTCTGTGTGCGAACTGGTGTGTGTGTTTGCATGTCTTTGTAAGTAAATTATGTTAATTGTATTCTTTGACTGTCACCGTATCAAACAGCCAGGCAGGCCAGCAAACTCGGGCCCAACAGTCCCAGTCCCAGCAACACTCCGAATCCCAATCGCAGACACATTCGTGTATAAAGGCGAAATAACAATAAAATCAGCCAAAATATTGGCAAGCCGAAATTGGAATACACTTGGGGGGAGTACAAAAACATAATCCAGTAATCTTTAAACACTTTGGGAGTTAAGAACCCCATTTAAAAGACAGGAAATCTAAAGCGAATCAATTTCAAATTCTCTATTTTTCAAATAAAATTCAGAAAGTTTTTTTTATATTATTATTATATTACATATTCTTTATGATAGTTAATTTCGGTTTTAATTCACAGTCTATTTTTACAATTAGTTTTGATATTTTATTAAAAAAAAAATTTTTTACTTAAAGGAGATTTAACGAAATTTCGAAAGAAACATACGCTCTTTTTACATACAAATATCCGTGTGTATTTGTGGATACCCGAAAAATAAGGTTATGTACAGTACGAATATATCTTTATCTGTACCGAACCGAGCTGTATATGTGCACATGCGGATCGAAATAAAACAAATTGAAATTCATTTCGTGTGCGAAATGCCGCACAGAGGGGCGTAGAGGGGTTAAGACGAGAGAGAGCAGGAGCAAAAATCATCCACTTGGGCCATTTGGCTCACCAAATCATTTTCAGTGCCCACAAGATTTAAATTTAAAAAGACGAAAAAACAAAAAAGAAAAACAAGCTGACATCCGTTTTCGAAAACCATTTTTCAAGTTCTTCGTCGATACCAAAAAATGATATCCCACTTGTGCAAGACTTTTTAATAAAGCTCTAACAAGCTGAGCGGAAGCATTTTGTGTGAGAAACAAAGGCTACAAAAAAGTAAAATACAGAAGAAAAAAATAAAAACGTGCGAACCAAAGTTACAAACAAGAAAATGCCGGCTCAAGTCGGACATGAGCTGAGAAACTTAATTTTTGGCTGAGTGACGACTGGTGAGACAAGAAACTGGTTTCCAATTGCCGGCAAGAAGCCGGGCATAAAGGGGGAAGGTGGGGGGCACTGGTGGTACGCATGACTTCAGCAGCAAACCACAAAAATACGAGAAAAAAACAATACAATACTTTGACGCGCCGTTTTCCCAGCTGTTTGTTGACCTCAAAGAGCCAAAGCCAAAGCTTGAAGCTAAAGCCAAAGCCAAAGACGGGCCAAGTCATGGTTATGGCCAGGCCAAGTCGGACCGGGCCATAAAAGAAGAGCAGGCCGAGCGGCCGAGTTAATAATAGACAGCCAAGTAAACCCAAGACGAGCCGAATGAAAAAGAAACGCCAGCAGCAAGACGAGCAGAACGATACTGGTTCTTCAAAGGGGCTACCAGAGAGTGAAAGAGACGGGTAGAGCTGAAACGAAAGAGAGCGCAGTATTGACTTGCACGAAGTTTTCTTGACGGAAGGAAAAGGAACCCAATAGAGGCGCACGAGTTATAAAACAACTAGTATTTTATTAAATTTGTTTTGTATTTAAGTTTTAACAACCGATTAACTGGGTATATTTGATTTTAGAGATTAGATCTAACTTATTAAAAGTGTTTTATTTTGAAATTGATTTTAAAAAAACCTTTTGTTGAATCATAAAAAGACCAAAAAAAAACTTTTTTAGAATAATGGATTTTGTGATAAAAAAATACATTTAAATATAAATTTTAGGCATCTATTAAATCCATAACTTGCCTTTATTCAAGCAGCCTGAAAGGAAACCAGTTTCCAGAGACTCTCAAAATATTATCTGACATCTGGACAATATTATATAATTTTAATAAATAAGAAAAATAATTCTGGTTTGTTTAGCCAGTAAATAAGACGATTTAACCCATATGTTTAAATACAATTTCAGTTGGTTTTATAATCTTAACCGCACTTGTATTCCCCAGTAACCGGCGAACCGGCACAGTAAACTCATCTTATAGCATTTGTTGTTTAATTCTTTGGGCCACAATTGAGTAATCAAGCGTAAAGTCGGAGTGAATGAACACATAAGAGGGCAAAAGTGACTAAAAAGGATTTCCCCAAGAAGATGCAAAAATAAAATAAAATAAAATAAGCAGAAGAAAATGAAAGGAGCGAGCTGGGGAAACCCGGAGAAGCAGCGGCAAGTGTCAAAAACGAGATGAAAAGCGCCAAAGTGACGACACAAAAACCTATAAAGACCAAGAAACGACACAAAAGCAGCAACAAAATATAAGACAAATCTTCAAGGACGTATGCCAAGGTAAACAGACACACATATGTAAGCCAAAGAAGGAGAAGCAGAAGACGGGGGAGAGCGAGGCACAACAAAAAATAAGTAAAAGTAGAAGAAGCAAGACGGCAAAAGAAAACGCGACCTGTTTGATGGCAGCACACACACACACAAACACACAGAAAAGGAGATGTGAAAAGCAAGTGTAGGAAAAACTCGTTTCCAAAACGAAGAGGGTAGGGGGAAAACCCCCCAACAATCAGGAATAACTCGAGTAACAAAATGTAGGTAAGTTTTATACCATCGTCCGTTTCTTCGCCTGCTTCGTTTTCTTTTTTTTTTTTGTAAAAAGGAGTGTGTGTGGGGGAGGGCAGGAAGGGGGAGGGGGGGGGGGACATAAAATTTAATCAAAAGGCAAACGTTTGAAAATGTGCCAAAGAAGGAGTAAAAGGAGAAGGAGAAGAAGGAGACGACGTGCGCGTAATGTGGAGTAAAAGCCAGTTTGATAACGGTCTATTTAGACCCCCCCCCCTCTCTTTCTAACCCCTCATGTGTGTGTGTGTAAGTGTGTGTGCAACGTCTAGCCTAGATTTACGGACATAAATTATGCAAGAAATGGAGCAGACAGCGAAAAGGAGAAGAAAAAGGAAGAGCCAGTGGAAAAAGGAAGAACCAAGCAGACTGACAAAGTCAAAGACAAGGTCAAGGTCTCTATTTCGCTCACTCCCTATCTCTCCTCTCTTTCTTCCCTTTTGTGTTAAACCTTGTCCAAAAGAGATGATAATAATAATAATAAAAATAACAAGGAGCAGAGGGCCGAATAAGAAAACGTGTTCCATTAAACAGGTTCTTCTTTGGCCAAATCTAATGGTCTCAGGTTGCCTCGAAAGGGAAAATTTTACCTGTCTTGCTACCTGTTGCAGTCCAAAAACCAAAAAACTGAAAGTCACTTCAAGGGGAAAGACAAAAGACTGACCCTCCGTCATCCCTCTATAACTATCCAAAACTCGACCCTCATATACACCTGCACATAAGAAGATTGTAAAGTCAATGAGCTCAATTTATTTTGAGTCACCCCATTGTATCTATAGCTATAAGTAGGTGATGTAACCATAAAAGTATCTCAAGAAACCATTAAAAAAGGTATAATTGGTAAAGTAAACTAAGAATTTCAATGAGAAATTAAGATTTATTACCTCTAAAAGGATAGATAATAGTATGTAAAATAAAATGAAAAAAAGGATTTGCCCATATATATATATAATATTCGAGTATTACAAGATTTTGAAGATTTATTGATACTATTAGGTGGCTATACCCAAAATCCTATCTTTTAAGAAAAGACTCTAACATATAATACACTTTATAAAAATAAAACAGGTTCTCCCTACATAGGTAACCACATATGGATGGATAATTTCTTTATTTTCAAAAAACTCCCTTCTCTAAGAAACCACATAATAACAATTCTTAATTGTCATGGGAGCGTAGCACAAAACGTTCTCTTTCTAATTCACTTCCCGCTTTTTGGGGTTTCGGCTCGGTTTGAATTTTTTTTTTTGGTAATTAATTCTACGCACTTGCGCAACAATGTCGCCGCGTTCGCTATAATTTTCAGCCGAGTCCACGCACTGGATTTTCAAGGTCTAATGAGTTTGTTGGCACCAAGCGAGAAGCCATTGGCTATAATGAGCCTGGCCGAAGAAAAATTATAATCATCATTGAAATAAATGATTAAATTGCTATGCCAACAGTGCGTTTCATGAATATTAGGTGAAGTATGTGGTTCTTGAAGTCAGTAAATTGAGAAAACTAATCATTATTAGCGATCTAACTTTAAAATCAGAAAATGTTTTGTCAAATTTTTTGAAAATAAAGTGTGGTTTTGAAAAAAGTCCTAACTTATTTACCTGTTTCAATTAAAAGTCAGAAACCTACCCATCAAACCTTTTATTAAAACGCCTTTGCTTTTGTGACGCACTGTAAACATAATCTTTCTTGGTTCATTATTATAATTGTAGTCGCTGCTTAGGCCTATAGCTCGGAACAATCAACTTCTTGGCGATCTTTAACACATGAGGAGGAGGGGGTAAAGAACGAGGTTTTCCATCCGGCCAAAGTTAAGTTCAAGGCCTTTGATAAAATTTCAAAGAAACTCGGCTCTACTATTTGGCAAGTTTCTGTCGAGATTGATTTGCTGGTTGTCGTTTTTTTTTTTGCAAGCTCTTTGTGATTAATTAGTGTTAATTACAATGTCGCCCAGGCGATCGTTTCGTAAGGCTTGCTTAAAACCTTATACAATCTACCCATCCGAGGCGAACGAAATCAACGAAAATCACAAATTGTAAAACGATTACATAAGCTTTTAATATGAATGAATTGGGACTGACTGAGTCTGTGCTTCGTTTTATTTTATACTTTCATTGGTTTATGGCTGCGGGATGAGCTCATTTTTGTTTTGAGGCAAGACAGAAAAAATATGAATATTGAAATATAATATAGGGGCAATTCGCTCGGGGTGTCATCATTAAGTTTTCTTGGTCTACAAAGTTCTTTGAACCGAATTGCTTAATGGTCGATGGCCAAGAGGAAAAGGTTTTGAAATTTGGTGGGGAAAAAAAGAGTAAGCAATATCGCCACTTTAACTCAACTGTTAAACATTTATACAACAAAAGGTTATAATTTTATGAATGCTCTTCGGTCAGCCCCATTTCGCTGTGTGTAATTAGCTTTCTAGAGACTTCGAATGGCTGAATCAATCACTTCAACTAGACAACAAAGTGGCCAGCATATTGAACTGAAAGATCCAGTGGCACTAAGAGAGCAGCATCTGTGGCAGAAGTGGCGGCAGCAATTGCAGTTGCAGTTGCAGACCCCATTGAGAAATAGAATGTGAACACATAACAAGTGCGTGCGGGGCTAAACATATATCACACACACTCGGCCACATACATCTGCACATCTGCACTCGATTTCTTAATTGAATTTGGTCTAAAGCACTAAGCCAAAACTGAAGCACGAACGAACAAGACAAAAACGCATTAGGGGAGATGATGCTGGCGACTTTGCGCTAATAAGTTTATTATAAAATAATAATTACAAACCGAACTGAGACGGAGGGAAGTAAATAACGAGAAAGTCGCTGCTGCACGCTGATTAGCTTTGTGGCTACCGCCGTCTTGAGCCTCGACTTTGGCTGGATGCTGCATCTATATCTGTACATCTGTATATCTATATCCATAGCTCTTGCTGCACCCGTGGATGGATGCTGATTAGCCATCAGCAGCAACAGTGGCAGCAAAGCGAAACCGAAATCAAACCAAGCACGTACACAAAAGTGTTAATTGCAAATGTACCAAGAAGTAACGTTGGGGTTGAAGCCGCGTTGCAGTAAAGTGCCAGAGGTGCCAATACATTGGGTATGTGGCACATGTTAGGCTATCGCTAAATACAGTGAGCAATCCCATCGACGGACACACAGTGATTGAATTTGATAACTTAGGCAAGAAAACCTAGGTTAATTTCCCAAACGTATTTTTCCGCGAATTATTTGTCCGCCCAAGAGCTCTGTCCGCTCGAAGGGGTTTGTCCGTTCAAGAGATCTGTCCGCTCAAAGACTGTTGTCCGCTCAAGGGATCTATCCGCTCGAAGGGGTTTGTCCGTTCAAGAGATCTGTCCGCTCAAAGACTGTTGTCCGCTCAAGGGATCCGTCCGCTCAAGGGATCTGTTTACCACTATATGGTTTATTAGGGGTCACAGGCGCATGCGTAACTTGAGTTTTCCACAGTTAATGAGGAAACTACTGGGGTGGGTCTTGCATAGTTCTGTGGCTCTTGTCCATAAATCGATGATCGGCAATTGGATTATAGAGGATTGATGGTCAGAGGGGACCCCAATTGGGCGCTGTGGCGGGAAGGGGGGTAGTAGGGGCACAAAAAGAGAGAGTGCCACACGCAGGCACAAAACAGAGGCGTCAACGAACCGGTTTTCAAAGGGTCGTCGTCGCGGCGAAGTCGCATACGCGTCAGCAATAATTAATCAATCAATAATTGAGGCAGCCCAGGCACAACTACACACACTCGCACTTAAGCACACACTCATACACACATTGAGAAAGACGCACGCATACACTGGCAGAAAGACAAATCCAGACGTCGAGTGAGAGAAACGTTCAACTAATGACAGGGTATACAAAATGGCCGACACATAAGCCCATTAAGTCCGAACAAACAGACATCCGGTGACCATCCATCGAGCAAGTGTTCAAAGGGAGGGGTCAGTCTATTGGCTAGATTTAACCTTACATACATATATATTGCCCCCTACCCAGAACCTTCCAAGCCCCCAAAATCAGACTTCTCCATAGGTATGGTTATCCGCAATAAAGGTGTCGAATATAAAACCGATCAACTTACTTTCTTTGCTCTCTTTTTCGGTGCTGTAACTTTTGCTTTTCTCCAGCACTGTTATTTCGGTATTTTTCTTTGAGTTTTGTATTTTTTGATTATAGTATTTGTGTTTTTTAATTTTTCTTACAGAATTGTACTCCTTTTATCGGGTAATATTCTTTGTGTTTAATTATATAGTATTTTGAGTTGGGAATACACTATTTTCATACAAAATGGTATTTTGTGCCCCTTGTTTTACATACTTTCTTCTGTTGGTATTTTTTTCAAAATATTGTATTTTTGCTATTGCTACACTATTTACTCGTATTTTCGCGACGTTTTGAAATTTTCGTTTTTTTATTTTATTTTAAAATCGAAAACGGAACCCACATGTTTGGGACGGCGAAGACGATACGAGAGAAAACGAAGAGAAAACAAAAGCGAAGCAGCGCACAGGTAAGGTAACGTTGCGACTGTGCATAAAAATCGAACTGAACTGAAACCAAAGAAGAGCAAGAAAAAAATTCCAAAACCCAAGTTTTGACGCTGCTGCCGTCGCTGTCGCCGCCGCTGCTGCTGCCGTCGTAGTTGTTGTAGTTGTTGTTGCTTTTGGCCCGCTTTACCTGTAGACCGCTCTGATGAATATCCAGAGAAGACCGACCGACCGACCGTCCGAACACCGAAGACTTTCAACGTCGCCCCGTTCGTTCGGTTTCTTTTCTGCG
Organism: Drosophila pseudotakahashii; assembly: GCA_035046095.1. Taxonomy (NCBI): domain Eukaryota; kingdom Metazoa; phylum Arthropoda; class Insecta; order Diptera; family Drosophilidae; genus Drosophila; species Drosophila pseudotakahashii. The sequence goes on from JAWNOE010000266.1 coordinate 1,141,261, forward strand.
CTGCCGACGTCGACGTCGTGTGGTTAACGCCGCCGGCGGAGCGGCAACAACAACAACGACAACAACAACGGCGGCTCAGCTTAGCGTGGCCCGTTCAGCTTGGCTTGACACCGGCGCACAGGTGCGAGCGGGATAGCCTACATTCCGCCGACGATCCTCTTTTCATTTGAGCACATGTATTTGTGTGATTTGCGCGCTCAGGTAAGAGTGTAAACTGTATCTGTGTGAGTCCCTTAGGTAAGAAAAGAAAATGTGTCCAACTTCAGCGAACAGGTAGACCGCCGCTAACATGCCGGTTGTTGTTGCTGTTGTTGTTGCTGTTGCCACTGCTGTTAAATGCGGCCGATATTGCTGCTAGTGCTACTTATGTTGCTGCTGTTACTGTTGACTTTTCTGTTTTAGATTCTGTTAGCGATTCTGTTGCTGCTGTCAATGAAGCTAATTTTGCTGTTGTAGTTCTTCATATGGCTCAATTTGCTATTAACACTGCTGTTTAATTGTTGTTAATGTGGCTAAGTTTATTCTATGTTAATCGCTAAAAGCAATGTTGCAAATGTTGCTGTGGTTGAATGCAATTTGGTTGCTGTTAACATATCGCTTTTGCTCACATTGCTGCTGTTAACCTGGCTAATATTGCTGTTGTACATTTTCAAGTTGTTCCTTTTAATGTTGCTGTTTATTTCAGAGTTCCCATCGATGTAATTTTCTGTTACTTTTGTATTATCTACATTTGTTGCTGTTGCTACTGTTATTGTGTTATTTTTCCATAGTAGTTGCTGTTGATGCTGCCCTGTCTCATGTTACTGTTGTTGTTGCTGTCGCCTCTGCTCATTTTGCCGGCGGCAGAAGCGACCGAGCGGCGTCGCCGACTTCGTTTTTGCGGCTTAAATGCGCACACATCAACACACACATCGAGCGGAATACTACTACTCACACAAGCAAGCGAAAAGTCATCGCATTAGGGTGCCTCACCATATGCCAATTAAATTGACTTCTGGATAATACCACTCAAAGTAACAATGGAAAGTGTGGCAGCCATAAGCCGGGTTTACAATCCGTGTTAATGAAGTCGAACGGAAATCCCGGAGAATTCAACAAATTATTTTTAGAACTGAAGAGGATTAAGGCTCAAAATATAATGATCCTGAAAATACGATCTCAAGTTCATTTTGAAATGAATATAAAAACATATCCGAAAGCCATGTTTGTGTATTGTGGTGACCCCGATCTTTTGTTATTAGTACATACGGTCACACCGACCTGAACTTTTTGAATCATGAAGCAATCGGGCGCTTCAGCTTTTGTTTTCAGCCTGTGGGAATTGGCACTCCCGTTTAGCGAAAACTTCAATAATAAACTTTTTTGGGTCACCATTCATTCAAGAACCCTAATTATTCAACTTGGGTCACCCTAATGCCTCTGCCCGCATACAGGTAAAGTGAGGAAATAAAAACGACCGGGCGTTTATGCATATGGAACGCAGACACATAAGCAGCAAGAAAGCATACGTCATACAGTGAAATTGTATGTGGAAAAATACGCGGCGACAGCAATAACAACAACAAACAATAACGAATGGCGATTTTTGCGCGTGAGTAATTTGTTGACTATGAGTGTTGTGTTGTATGTGGTATGTGGTGTTTTGAAATGATGTGAGGAGGTGGGGGGTGTGGGTATATGGTGGCATTTGTCCAGTTTTGTTTCTTGTGAGGCTTCTGCTGCAGGTATCCCACACACACAGGCTCGCAGTGCCAAGCAAAAACCCAAACACAGATACAAATCCAAGCCATACAGATACAACAGATACTTTTGTATGGTGGTAATTATCGGTTTTCGATGCCATATGGCAGAGGTAGGGCGAAAAAAAACAGACAACAACAACGAAGAATACGAATCGAAACCGAAATCGAAATCGAGCCGTGTGTAATGGCCCTTAATTTTTGCATTTTCTGTGCCGGTGTTATATTCCACCCAATGTTGCTAACTAGACACAATTTTAACTCGCTGCTGATCGTTTCGAAACCCCCGAACACCTGAATATGTATCTATGTGCATGCGATTGTCTGTCGGTTTTTTTTGGCATCATGGATACTAACTCAATTAGCACATCGTGTAAACGTGATGTGGGAACAACCAACCAAAAGTCTCCCAGAGGCGCCTGCTCTTGAGACCTTGCCACAGTTTGGGGATTTCGGTTTTCTTTGGTTGGCTTGTCGGCTGACAAACAAACAGAACCAAGTACACATGTTCGGGAGCTGAAATGCAATCGCCGGTTCCAGGAAAACGCCAAACTGATCATGCAAATAACAAATATCAAGTCACCACCGACACACACACACGCAAACTACCGAAATCAACTTTGGGGCAAGGGTTGGGGATATGACACGCCCATGAAGTGAATGCCTCGGATGTAGTCCAGCGTTCAACAGGTAAATCTCCACTGTACATATAGCTACATATACACATGTATAATATACATATATATACCCAATATCGCCCATATAGGTTTGTACATCTGCGGTTTTTTGGGAGTGTATTGCAGACCTCAGCGGAGTTCGAGTGTCCAGCTGCTTTCGTTTTTATTTTTTACGTCTGCGATTTTTATTTCTGACACGAATTTCGGGCTTTATCAATGAAGTTTTCGCAAATACACTTCCCAAGTTGTATGAAAAAGTGTAAAAGTCTTAAATTGAGTGTCAATTCAATGTATATTATGTGCATATTGCAATGGTTGATATCTCTAATGACAGATATATTCTATAAAATGTCTAAAAACAAAACAAAATCAAAATTTAAAGAACTTTTTTCCCTTAAAAAATTCAAGAATTTTTTGAATATCTTTTTATCCAAAGGCCCTTTTAAGTGATTTTAAACGACTAGAGGTTATCTTCCTTGAAAAATTAACCCTCAATTTAATTTTCAACCTAAATAAGGGTATTTCAAGAGCGACCTGATCGCAATTGAAAAATAATATCTCTGCTCGTTTGCTGCATTGTGATTCAGCTTGCATTTTTGCGCATTTATCGAAAATATTTGCTCTGGCTCAGCAGCTTGGCTCATATTGGATTCAATTTTAGTCGTATCCGCTGCTGGCCATCGATGAGTGAAACTTACAGTTCATTTGTTGGCTTTACTTTTATATTTTTTGGTTCGGTTTTTTTCGAATATTTGCTGGGCATTACATTGTCACGACTTGGCTTACCTGCAAAGAGAAAGATAGAGAGAAAATTGAGGTCATTAGTAAAAGGTTTTTCAGGTCTCGGGCTTACAAACTGCTTATGGCTAATTAGTGCAAATGTTTATAGATTTCAAATGAGTTTACACCCGAGCGAGATGTAAATTTATTTAATTTCCACAGCACTCAAAGGGAAAACCTTCGATGGCCAGTCAATAGAAAATATCAAATAAACCCCTTAGCTATATTTTTAACCCCTCAAAAGATGCAATAAAAAACGATAGAGAAACTAATTTTGAGTAAGAATCCCGAAGCCTCAAAAGCAATTTTTAATTACAACTGAACTGAAAATTTATGTGCGAACTTGGGGAAAGGAAAAAAGCCGGGAGAACTCTGGGCTCTGCAAAAGAAAGCTGGGAAATTGAAGGAAAAGGAATGCCCAGGGTGTGCAGGATAGCTCTCTCTCTGTGTGTGTGGGGAAAAGAAAAAATCTGTGCAAAGGAAATCGACATGCAGATTAAAAGGAAGTTGCACAAACCGAATGGACAGGCCAAAGGGCGTGGTGGTGCGATGTTGGTTGTAGATTGCGTAGAGAAGAGCCAAGCAAAGGCAGAAAAAATTCGATTATCTGCGAGAGGAAAACTGTAATTAAATCTATGGGGTTTTCCACACAGGACGCCAAAGGAAATGTGAGTTTGGGGTGGGGGAAGGTGGATGGGGAAAGGAGCAAGGAGGAAAGAGGAGAGTAGCAGAAAAAATGCAACGAAATCACGTAAAGCAAACTAATACCGCAACAAGGCGTGCAGATTGCACTGGAACAACAAGAAATGCCTGGAGTGGGTGGGCGATTCAAGGGGGAACCCCCAAAAATGGGCGGTGGGTGGCAGCGGAAGGATACAGCTGAGCCTGCGCAGGAATTGCTTGGTCCTTGGGCTGGGGTTTTGGGTCTTAGTCTGGGGCAGTGGTCTTTAGTGGCAGGGATTAACAGCGGAGCCAAATGGCATGAGCTTAGGCTCTCGGACGACCATTGAAACCATGATGATGGCACTGCCACACACACAACCTTTAAAATACTGAAAAGAAAAAAAGAAGTGGAAACGCAAAGAAGAGGCTTCATTAGCATAGAGGATAGACTGCCCGAGTGCGAAAAGAAAGGAGGCGACGGGGGAAATACCCAGGAGGAAATGCGAGTTCTAGACTGAAAGTTACCGTCGAAGCTTAGTGAAGTTCCCAAGTTAACTGATGTTGACTTTTTGGGCCAAGGAATTCTGTTAACAGATTTGAATAAAATTATAACTCAGCATCCTGTTCTATGAACACTATTCTATATTGGCCAGTCAAAAGGAGCTTTCTTCGAATGCAACCAGATTGTTTTATCGATAAATTGTCGCTTGCCCACTCTCAGTACTTTGATTTTTTTTCCTGACTTGTCATACATACTCCAGCCAACTGCAACATTGGCAGGGTATGGGGATGGGAATAGAAGAAAAAACAAAGCAATGTCGAAGTAGAGCGTTGCATGTGCGGCTTATGTACCCCATTCCCGCCTCGAACCTGCCACGCCTCCTTGCCACGCCAGGAACCCAAAAACTCCTTCCATCCTATTGCCGCCTGGCTACAGTTGCGGCAAATGAACAAACGCCAAGAAGAATGCTCCCCACGCTCCTGCTGCTGCCTTCAACTCCTGATGCTGGCATGGTGCAGGAAAAAAAGGACATCGTGGAACTGAGAGGAAAAAAAAGCCGGAAAAAGGCAGAGAAAATGGTAGGAGGTGGGAGCATAGAGTATGCTCTGGGGGACGCAAGATGCCACTAACTCAAACTCAAAACTCGAGGTACCAAAAAAAAAAGCCACCTGAGCAACCTGCAACAACTTGCAGATACACAGGGAACTATTTTTTATAGTACTATTTTACGACAATGCATACTTTAATCTGCTGGTCACTTTAAAAGAGCAGTGTGACCTTGCAAAATTTAAAAAGCTCTTGTTAATATTTATATATATTTATATTTATATACAAATAATTTAGTTTTACTTAATGAAACTACATCAGAATATCATATTGAATTTTATGAAAATTATTTAATTGACTGATTAAAAATGATGGCTGTTTTTTTAGTGCAGTTGGAACGACGTGAGCTACGGTGGTTAGTTGGGCGTTGCAGGAGCAGAAAAGAAGAGGAGTTCTGATGGGGACAGGACAGCACCGAACGGGAAGGATTGGATTGGGGAGTTCCAGGCAGGACGCGCAGTTTGACTGCCGGAAATGAACATTGGAGTTGGGCCCTGGCTCTGTTTCGGTTTCTGGCTCGGATCAGGGGGATCTGGGAGCTGGGATCCTGGGTGGTTTCACTGGGACTCTACAACTACGACGACGTCGGAGCACAAAAGAAATTAATTTCATTTTTTTTCGCCCGCTCACTCTCTCTTTATTTCGCCTTTCTTTCATTATTTCCATTCCTATTGCTCTTCCTTTTTTTCTTCTTTTTGTATTTGTCCTTGTTGCTTTGGCAATGTTTTGTTTTACCCTCAAGTTTGCTGCAACAAAAATTGCAAAGGAAAAATTTCTGCTAAACCAAACATTGATTGTCAGCTGGTGTGTGTAAGCATGATGTGTGTGTGTGAGTGTAAAAATGAACAACGAGTGCACTGTGAAAAGCGTATTTATTCATTTTTAAATTGATCCCTTTATGAAGAGGTTTAATACCAATCAGAAAGGTGTCTCAAAGTATGCTACGAAATTTTTTTCTAGTAATAATGACATTTTTTGTTTCGAAAGCATTTAAACTCTTGTTTATATTGGCAAAAAAGGTAATACATAATAGAAATAACAGCTTAACTAATGTATCAAGAATAGTTATCCTTAAAATCCTATTAGGACCAGAAATATGAATTCTAAATCCATTGTATTGATGACCAATTTCGTTAAAATTTTCCCTCTGTGCTGGGGAATAGAATGCAAGCTGGCCCAGCTGCCGCTTGTGCTGATGATGATGATGGCATTTCCCCAACTAAGGCCCAGAATAGTTAGCTTAGGGAGCGGGAAAATTGCACTTTGCATGCTGCCACTGCTGCGGGATACAAAGAAAAAAAAATGGGAAACTAAAACAAAAAAACAGCGAAGGAGCAGCCGGAGAATGCTGCCGCGCGGAAGTAAATGAAGATTCGCTTGGGCTATAAACTGTCTCCACACACAGATACAAAGAAACAGCCATATACTGGGACACAGGGCAGCATTTGAGTTACGGAAATGAAATGTCACAGGGAGGGAGAAACGAAGGGAGTACGGGAAAAAAAAAAGGAAGAGGAGAGCTGGGAGCCTGGAGAATTGTCCCTTATGGGGCCCGATGTTTGTGAATGACGTTGGCTTAAATGCCAGGGTCCAGCCTAGACTTTTTCCCTGTTTCTTCCCTGGCTTCCCCGATTTTTTTTCGGTCTCTTTCTTTATCTCTAGTTGAGCTTCGTTTCCGTGGTGGGCTTTTGCCTGCGTGAACTTCCGGCTACGTGCTTGGGTTTTCTACACACAGACACATACATATTTAGGTGTACACCTCCATATTTCAGGTGTCCATATGTGCATCTATATTTCTTCCCTCTCTCTTTTTCCGTCTCTATTTTTTGCAATTTACTAACTACTTTTACGCGCTCAGCTCTTGGCCAAAAACCACAGCATTTTCTCTCACCTTCCCCGGTTTCCCTTGTTTAGTTTACAAAATTACAATGACAGCAACAACAACACGAAAGCTGCCTTGCATTTTAATTAAAAATTCTTCAAAATTCGCTTTGTGCTTGCTTCGTGAATTTTCCATCCCCCTTCTCCAACATTTTCTTCCTGCTTCATTTCGCTTTGGGTCTGAATATTTCTTTTTTTTTAGCTGCTACCAATAATAATACGCTTGTTGTTGGCCATTTCGGTGCTTCTGATGCTGCATGCCACCCAAAAGTAGACCACATATTTTTAATTTGACTGCTGCAGCAAGGATAAACGAGAAAATGTTGCGGTGGGAGCGAAAAAACCAGGACATATCAAATGGTCAGGAGCCCCAGTCTAGAAACCTGGCAAAATCCGAAAAAAAATCACTTAGAACCTGCATGGTTTCCTACAACATTATCCTTTTAATTTAATTAAAGAGCAGTGATTAAGTCCTTTTTCGATTTTATTTACCTAGATGACAATATTTTCTTTAACATTATAATAGAGAATACAACGAGTTACGTTCTGCAAAATTAAATATCATACTAAATGGCAAATAACCCTCAATTTAACATTTCAAGCTAACAAGGACATCCTCCTTTTAGCCACTTCAACTTGAAGTAAAACGCGGTAAGCGAAAAAAGTTCGCACAGGTAAATATATGTAGTTGGAGGACAAATATAAAAACTTAAAGATAAATGTATTTAATTTTTAAGATAGAATTAAATGTAGTTGAATTAGTTAATTACCAATACAATTTAATTTCATAATTTAATAATTTTACTATAATACACAATTTGTAACCAAGTTCCTAAATTTTCTGCGAAGGGAATTCCAGCTGTAAGAGTTTCCCACAATTTTCCCCACTTTAACTTGCAGTAAAATGCGAAAAGCGAAGAAAAGTTAGCATAGGTGAAAAGAAAAAAATAACAGCTGTCAAGGAGTTGGTGTGTTGGGGGCAGCATTATCAAAATACATAATAAAAGCGGGGAAGGGAAAAGCTGCGGAAAGCAGACGGCGGAAAAACATATGAGAGCTTGCACGAGGTGCTCAAAGCAAAGAGGCAAAAGTAAAGAAAACGAAGCAGCGGAACAGGCAAAAGAAGCGAGAGAGTAAAAGAAGTAACGGGACTCAGCAGCTGACTGACGAAAATAGTACGCGACGATAGAAAATTCGCGTGTTGTGTGTGTGTGTGTGTGTGTGTGTGTGTGCGCATATTGTGGGGGGCGGAGGATAATAAAAAGGGGGGACGAGAAGAAGATGAAGAGATGGCGGGATGCGGATAGAAGGAAACAGAAATCAGCCGCTTAAAGCGGGCCGGCATTTTTATTATTATTTTATGTTATGTTATGTGGCCTTGGTTCGCTTTTTCCGCTTTTTGTGTTTTTTTCTCCTTTTTGCCTCTTTCACACTTTACTTTTATTTACATTGTGCGCAACGTCGCTATTTTATTACTCGGTCACATGAGGAGTTCTCCGTCTTCTTTTCTTCTTCTTGCCTCCTCTTTCTGCTTTCTATCTGACGGAATGTGTGTGAGTGAGTTTTTGATTTTCTCTCTCCTTAATTCGTCGTGGCTTTTATTTTGATTCAACTACTTCGAAAACATTGCCGCAGGTCCAACAAAACGCTTTCGTTTTTCACAATTTATATTTTTATTTCACCAAAAATTTCCATTGCCCACTTTTAGGCGTTTAAAAATGAGAGTCCATCTCCCTGTTTTTTTCTAAAACTAGGCGTGCTTGAAATGCAAATGAAGTGTCCCTTTTGTGAAAAAAAAACTAACACGCCCACACAGACGGAAAAATATGAAAAGATTAATGGACTAACGGGAATAAAATACAGAAAATCCGAAAAAACCTCAAATAAACGGCTAAATGTATCCTTGTATTTTATATACCTTTTTTCTAGCCATGCTTATAATTTGTATTTCTTAAAGGATATAAGATAAATGTGTTTACTATAACATTAAGGTCCGTTTTTCTTAAAGTTTTAGACCATATGTAAGATTCTACAATATTGCAACATTGCTTAGGTATTGGTCACTTTTTTGTTAGGCCCTAAAAATCGAAACGCCCTAATATACAAAGTTTATAAAAAACTAGTCTCCTATGTTATAGATTAATACATATTTTCAGTAGCTCTGTTTATATACATAAAAATGTATTACAAATATATTTCTCTCAGCATTAATTTAGATCTCGGTCCTCAACTATCAGTTATTGGTTTGGAGTTTATTGAATGCCCAAAGCTAAGGATTTTCTTGTTCGATTCAAGGACTCGGCTCGATAAAGGGACCGAATTTTTTAAGGGGTGGCCGTCTGTATAACTGGAAGGAATAAAATGGGCAGGAGGCTTGTCCAATGAAGCACGGCGAAAATGGGACGGTCTACAAAAAAAAAAGCAAAACAAAACTTAAACCTTTTCTTTATATAATATGGCCCCCTAGACCGTCGTCCACACAAACAAACAACTATATACCATTTCGAGACAACAACAATTGTAATCTACATCTTTGCAGTATAATAACAACAACAAGACCAGTTTAAACGTGGCGAAAAAAATACTTCTATCGAGAAAGGGACGAAGACGAAGAGGTTCGGTCAAAAAAAATACACTTTTGGGGAGGGAAAGGCATCACGAAATCACTGGGTGTGCCCGGTGGTTCGGTGCTCGAGGTGTGGGATTAGTTGAGAAATAAAAACCCGAAGCCAAGCCAAAAAAAAAAAAAAAGAAAAACTGCTGATGAGTTGGAAACGTACCCGAAAAAAATCGGTTATTTAGTAGTTGTGTGGGCGGCACTGGGCGAATATTTTTCTCCTTGCGGATTTTTCTGTTGTTTTGTTTCTTTCCTTCGTTTTTTGGGTGTGCTTCGAAAAAAAATTTGTAAAAAACAGAAATTAAAACAAGGGACTTTTCCATTCGGCACCAATGGGAAGGAGAGTTCTTCCGTTTCCTTCTCCTGCGTTTTTTTTTCACTTCTGCCAAGCAAGCTGCTGACTTTTATGTAATTATATAGCATTGTTCAATGAATGCTGGAGGTGAGGGGGGAAAATGGTAAGAAGTGGGGGTGTGATTGGTGGTGGTTCCCACTGTATTTGAAAAATAAATGCAATCGTTTGAAATTTGAATTCCAAGTGGGAATTGTGTAATGCATGGGCTATAGTATTGTGGTGTTTGTAGGGAGACGGAGAAAAAAGGACAAAAACGGCCACAAAGAAAATCAGATGAAGTTATTTGCAGCATCCGATTGTCAGAAGGATCCTTTAGATCTCAAACAAATTAAAACCTTTTTATTGTTTGGTTATAAATGTTTAAAAGTGGTTCATACACGATATATTACCAATTGAAAGAAAAAAACTATTCAAATTAAAAAACTTTTCTTCTAAATATTTGAAAAAGCTGCCATTTTGTAGAAGCCAAATGAAAATTCCTTTCAGTCTGCACATAAATCCAGAGTTTTCTCTTCATTTTCCACGCACTTTTTCCTAGAAAAAATATACATTTTCCACAGACAGGACAAAAAAAATGTAAAGCATACCTGGAGGCATTGAGGTAAACTTTAAGCTGCTTGCCTTTGCCATAATTTCAGCTTAGAAGTTTATTTATTTCTATTATCTGATTTGACTGGAGGATTGCCCGTGGCGAATCTTTTTTGGATATTTTTTCGCTGACCTGCCGCTGACTGTGATTGATGTTGCTGCTGCCGCACCGCTCGCCAATCCGATCGATTAAAAAGCGGGGGGACAAAATAAAGAAACGCCATGGGGAAAAGAACCCAGAGCAAGGGAGACAAAAGTAGCACCCTTAAAAAAATGGTGAAGCAATGCCAACGAACAACGCAACAAATAAAAGGAAAGCAATGAAATGAAAATGCCTGTCCAGTTGTTTTACATTTTCTTGTGATTTTCTTGAGTAAATTTTCGCCTTCTCCAACGGGGGGTTGGTCGTCGCACCACCCGCTTTCCTTTTTTTTTAACACCCACCCTGGCAGAGACTCATTTAAGCACTAAAAAGAAATTAAGAAGTAGCAAATGAATGCAGGGAAAAAATGTAAAAACTGCCAGCAAAAATGGAATGGGGCAAAAAGAATAAAAAAAAAAAAAGGAAACAAATTGAAAAATATAAAAATCACAGCACGGAAATACCCTGATTACGCTATCTGTAACTGTGTGAGTGTGGCGCAACGAGAAGGGGCGGGGCAATAAGCCGCCTTACACCACCCCCAACCCTATCCTCCCCCTTGCCTCACCCTCTCCCTACCCCACCATCGCCATCCAACTACAGAAACAACAACCAGAGCCGCTCAATAGGCTTGTGATAAGCAAAAGCGATGCTTGAGCGAGTCTCAGCCTCCTCCCTTCTCCCCCTTAAAAGTACACCCACACCCAAAACCCCACATAGCAACGACTCGGACCCGACTTACACTCGAAAAAATAGCCATACTATCTAGGTAAGTATCCTTGTAGTTAAAACAAAATATTAAACATAAAATAATAAAGAAGAAATTTATCCTAATAACTATCCTATTGGAAAAAAGTTTGGTCTATTGGAAGTACCATGTTTGTTATACTTATAAAAACAATGATTCACATTTCTATATTCGTTACTGATACAGTAAAAGGGTAGAAGGAAGCGTTTCTGACCCTATAAAGTATATATATTCATGATCGAATCACTAGTCGAGTCGATCTAGCCATGTCCGTCTGTCCGTATAAACGGTAAGATCACGGAAACTACAGAAGCTAGAATCTTGGGATTAAGTTTGCAAGTTTGTTCTAGCCGAGCGCCACGCCCACAGTCGCCTTTTAGTAAGATTTCCCATTTCATTGAATAGTTGTGGTACATTGCTCATTACTATTATGCGTATTTATACCCTACTTCTTAGAAATTGTGTTGCTCAATTATTTTCATTAATTTAAGAAAGTCCCTGAAAGAAATGTCAATTCTTATTTAGTTCTTATGGTTATTAGCTATTAAAGCGAAATTATATTAGAAAACAATAACTCTTTAAGATTGAATTCTTAATATGGTTCTTAGGAAAGACCAGACATTGAATTTCTATAATGTTACTTAGGAATGTTTAGATGACCTGAGATGTATGTATTCCTGAAGTAGTTTATCCATAGTAGTTTCAGTTTATTTACAGTGCACGGAAAGGGGAGAAGGGTCTGATGGTTGGGCCGCTGTTTGGACTTGATAACCCGCCATTGTATACAAGTGAGGCCAAGCCGGCGCATAATCGTCGCCGTCGTCGACGGTTGGCCCTCAACCGATTTCTTCCTCCTCTCCACGGAAAGTCTCGGGATGGATAGTAGGGGGTTATTGAGGGTAGGGGCTTTTGGGGTCATAGTTTGCCAGGCCTGCTGCCTCTTCTCTTTTCCCGAGTGCACATCTTCACATCTGCTCATCCGACTCCACCCAGAGTCGTCACAACTTGCACTTGCTTGGACTTTATCATTTCAAAGGCTTTTGTTCTTATATCATTCCCATCATGGTCATTGAGTTTTTGTTGTTAAACTCTTCGCGATCATTTGAATCACTGGTTTTTCTGTTTCGCCCAGTGATTGGCCTTCTATATATACATATTCGTACTATATAGAAAAGGTGCATAGTTTTGTTTTGAACAACTTGACGAACTTTGCCGCTGCTTGATGTGTGAACTTTTCTTTTTGCTGGGCTGCAATCGATTGGAGCTCATCGAGGCAACTTCGAGTAGTTTATTCGAGTGGAAATATGTACTCCAAGTTCAGCAAACAACATCAAAGCAAAGCATTGCTGAAAAAACCTTGATTTTGTTTCTACGAGAAGGCTTAATTGCTATAGCATTCGGCAGGAAAGGAGAAACAGAACTAAGGGATCTTATAACAACTATATGGAACTTGGGCCGATTTCTCTTTCGCATGTTAAATTTAAAGTGGGCTTAAAATTAACTCATTAAAAAAGTACGGGAATTTAGAGTTTACAGTATTGTTTTTATTATTCTTTAAATGGAATATTATCTTACTCAATAAGTAAACTTTTTCAATAAACTCAAGAATTTTAAGGAATTTTGTCAGTCGTAATTTAATTACCACAAGATAACAATCTTTTGGGTTTCAAAAATTTCTTTCGAATTAATTTAAAGATTGGTTCTTTATATTTTCGTACTCTTTCAAAATTTGTAACACTATGTATGGAAATTATATGAAATTCCATTTGCATTTTATTTTTAAAGATTAGTAACAAGAGTTCCTAAGAATTCGTTGGACGGTTCAATAACTTTGAGTCCTAATTGGTTATCGATAAGGACCCTTCGAAATAAAAAAGAAGCAACGCAAAAATCCATTTTGGGTGCGCCCGAGTTAGGGAATCCGTCGAAAATTCTACAACAGTTATTTTTCCTTTCTTTATTTCTTTTATTTTTCGTAAGCTTTTGTTTCGTTATGTCTCAGTTTTGCCGTTATTCTGATGGTCGCTAATTGCGAGCGTGAGTGTGTGCGTGCGAGGGTGTGTTTTTCTGATATTGTTGTATTAGTGTGTGCGGGGGGTAAGGTATATCTAATTAATGGCATTATTTTATGTGGCCTAGCCCTAAAAAATACGAATATTCGAGTACAGGCGGCCCAAAAAGCGCCCAAAAGTAAGCAACGAAACTGAAAAGGTGGATTTTTCTTTACCTGGATCGGAGGGACGACTGGTTGATTATTCCAGGGAACCAAGCCTAGTAGATTTTTGTTTTTTGTTTTAAAGTTGACAAATTGTAGTAGACGACGTGACGGAATCAATTTCATACAATAACGGTATTTTTACCCAAAATCAAATTAGAGAAAATTATAGATATTATCGTGTTAATTAATTAATGACAACCAAATGAAGAATATTTTTGACGTAGGACGCAATCGTTGCGATAAGTAGAGACTATATGTGTGGGTTATATCTCCTTTTAATAATGTTTATCAACACGTGGCTCTTTATTATTGTGTGGTTTTATTTGTTGTTATTTGCTAAAAAGGAAACTGAAATCAATCAGAGAAGAGTAAACAAATAGACCGCGAGAGCGACACTCGCGAACAACGCGACCAAAGGCGAATGCACAAAAAATATACTGTATTAAAATTATAATCATAAATGCGAAAAATCGCACATGTATTGTATGTTTGTTTGTGTGAGGGAATGCCTTTTACTACGTAATGCAAAACGTAAAGCTTTTTCCGTTTTTTCTTTTTTTTTTTTTGTGAATTTTTTATGCAGCCGGCAGTTTTGAAAGAGAGAGAGAGAGACTGGGAGAGAGCGGGAGAGCGCGCGCGAGAGCAGGCTACACAAGCTAACGGGATCAGGTGGGAGAGAGAGCCCAAGTTTTATTTTCAGCACATGTGAGTTTTTAAAATTTTTTATTTAATTTGGCACGGTTATAAAATGTTTTTAGGGGATTTTCATAGGGTTTTAACAGTTTTTCCTAGGCTTTTCTTTCGGGGTTTTTAAGAATATTTTTAGTTTGTTTTCTTTTCGATTATCGCGTTTTCAAGACCGTTTTAATTCCGATTGTCCGAGAGATCGAAAGCGCGAGACCCACCGACTACAAATACAAATGTTGTCTGATGGCTGGCGACGCAGCGCTTGGCAGAATTGACCGTCGTCGCCGCTGCCGCCGCTGCAGAGAAGAAAGAAGCAGAAGAAAAGTAGAAGGAGGAGGAATATAAAAAAAAGCAAAATAAAACGGAAAAAAGTATCAGCAGCGGCAGCAGCAACAACAACATAAGAAATCTCACTCAGATCTATCCCTCTCTCGCTCGCTCTCTCTCTGTTTGCATTACATACATGTGCGACAGAACGATGAACGATGATGATGAACCGAATTACAAATAAAAAGAATGATGCCAAAAGACGACGACAACGCCAGCGATTAGCAAAAGCAAAAGCAAAGGAGCAAAAGCACTCGCACACACACACATACCCACCCACCCATCCACACACACACACATATAGCATACATAGCGGTGGCGAAAAAAAATCGGTCGCAATCGGAAAAAAATGCAAAGGCAGCGACAGCGGCGGCGGCGGCAGAACTCTCTCTGCTCTGCACATAAAAAAAATAAATAAAGAGAAGACGAAAAAAAGCATAAGCAAGCTCATACACACATACAAGCTCAGAAAAGTGCTCAAGCAGGCTGGAAAAAAATGAGAAGAAACTTTGAGCCTGAGCGCCAACTGACAACAACAACACCAAAAAAAAACTGCGGGCAAGAAAGCCGAGGAAAAAATTGCGGCACATCACGCGCACAGTGGGCGAAATCACGATTCAAACATTACACAACTTTTTTTTTTCTAGTAGTGAACCCAAACTAGATTTGTTTAGGCCAAACAGTTAGTAAAGAAACTCGATAAAACAATTATTATATTTTAAAATTGGAGTCCCCAACATAAATTGAATTAAAGACGGTCAAATTAACTATGATAATTTGTTGTTTTATACAGATAGAGTGCATTGGTTAAATTAAAATTGTTGAACTATCGTACCACATGTGAAAATAGTAACAGTGACTAGCAAAAAAAAACACTGAAAACAATTTGCATTATTGATGAGGAGAACACATTTCTTAACCAACTTGTTTGGGCAAAAAAGAAAGAGGAAGGATGAAAAAGAAAAAAAAAAATCGAGTGAGTGCAAATGATACATAGCGAGACCCACAGTACATAGCACCCTTAGAAAAATGACCAGCACACTGACCATCTACAGAAGACCCCACCTCGAAAAAAAAAAACCCCATCACAGAAACCGACTCAAACTCAGACTTCCGACTCGCGACGCCCATTAACTGGAGATGAATTCCCATTCTCAGGACCCCATGATTTGTGTTTGGGTGTCGCGTAGACATTTCTCCCCATTTTCCCCCAAGAATACCAAACCAGTAGCAAAAACAATGGGAACAGATGAGCAACGAATAAAAAAAATAGAATAGTTCAGCAATTGATGGAAGAACGAATATGGTTGTTGTTGCTGTATTTCAGAATGGCTATAAGCGAGAACAAGCAACATGGATGTAAAAATGGGTGCGGACATTGCGCGGATGAATTGGATATTCGAACTGGTCCAATGCCGTCCTAATTGGAAGCTGTTTCTAGACCACGGTTAAAAGTCAATGCAAAAGCCGGGAAATTGATTTTTGGTTTTACTCATATATGTATGTAACTATCCTAACTATTCTAAATAGTTTTCAAAAAAAATTTTATTTTAACCAATAGTTTATCAAATAATTGTACTCTTCTCTAATCTAATTCAATTATGCTTTTAAGGGTCTGCAAATTGGCTTCAAAAGTTCATTACCCATACGCACTGTTTCCTTCGAATACAAATTTATTCATCTAGGGGACGTAGATTTTAACCATTCATTTATTGTTTTGCGCTTCCTTTTTTAACCAATTATTGCAACGAAATTCATAATTTGACACAACTAGAAATGGGAGAACTTTTTCGACCAAATTCGAACTTTTATACTTGTCGTATGAGTAATTTTTAAGTAAACGTCAAGGGGTAAGAATGGAATTTCATTTTTTGGAACGGAATCATCCAATTTTAAAATATTTATTATTCGTCACTAACTTTGAAAATCAGTTACTAAATCCCCCATCCCATCCCACTGTGCGGCAAAAACAATGCACGTTTCGTGAGCCGCAGAAAAAATTGCGCTCTCTGGCCGAAGCAGCAACAAAAACAACAAGAAGCGCCAAAAGCGGGAGCAGTGCGAGTAAGAAGAAGAGCGCCAAAGACAAGAAGCAGGACGAAAAGTTGAACAGGGCAGAAAAAAATCCTGATGGAACTGGACAGACGCAGCGTCGTCCTCAAAAGAGGGTGGTCTGTGGACGGGGGTCGTGGGGTTTTGGGGGGTGGACGCTACGACTTGGACTGAGAATGAAAGTGTATGGGGCTGTCTCCGTGTGTGTCTGTGTGTGTGTGAGCAGCGGCCATTGTTGGGGGCACTCTCTCACACACACACATAAAGGCGGGCAAAAAATTTTTTCTTTGCGCTTCACTCAATTTCGATTTTTTTTCTTTTGGTCCGTTTCCTTCGAAAAGTTCAAAGTTGCAAGCGCGCTCTCGCTCTTTCACTCAGCATAAAAAAAACGTAATTCTGTTTGCAAGAAAGAACGAAAGAAAAAATCGGAAAAAATGCAAGCCAAGTGGTTCAGACAGAGGGAGAGGGAACGAGAGAGAGAGAACGAGCGAATGCGAGTGCGGGTGGTGTTGGCCACCCCATTAACTGATGTCCACCTTATTCCCCGTCTCTGTCTTGTAGTTGTCCGTGTGTTTGTGTCCGTTTCAGCTGCTCACATAGTTGGCTAAAGATAAAGGTGAAGGAGCAAGGGAGAAAAAGGGGGGGTACACATAAAAAAAAAACATTTTCGATTTGCAAAGGACTGTTCCAATTGTCGTGCTATCATTTAACTGTTTTTTAAATATGTATATTAATGATAAAAAAGAATAACTTAAAGTATTTGTTTTAAAAATAGTATTTACATAAAAATACATACATATGTAAAAATGTATTATTGTATGTAAAAATGTACATATATACTTAAAAACATGTCCAATTTATAGTACCGTACGGAGTATAAATATTTTTTTCTGTGTAACACACATGCAATGAGGCCAAAAGTGGGAGAGGCAGAGTAGGTGGGAGTGAGAGGTACGACGCATTGGGAAGACCCTCAAGTGTTGGCATGCAAAAAAAATGCAGAAAAAAAAACAAAACAAAAAATACATAGCAATAAATATAACCAAAGCACATGGCGTGGCAGACACATGCATTTAAAAGTGGTGGGGTAAGGGGGGTGGAGCGAGGTTAAGGGGGGCTAAGGCAACTGGCAACACTAAATCATCTATGCATGTGTTTGTGTGTGTTGGCTGACCACGTTTGCTAAAAGCATTAAAGCAGCGCCAGCATTAATTAACGCTTAGCGAAAATCGAATCTGAGCTTAACCCCAAAAAGAAGAGAAGAAAATAAAACCAAGAAAGAAGTGTGGCAACGCTGGGGTCAACCGGCGTGGGTGCGAGCGAGATAGCCTGCATACAATCGTAAGAAACCGTTTCTTGGTGCTGCCTTTTTTTTGGGGTGAACCCTGTTCACATCAAAAGAGTTGCACAACTACCTAATTGTTTTTAAATGTGCCTGAAAATAAACTACAAACCACACAAACATCTAGACATTCCTCTATTTTTAGTGAGTACCCAAACTAATTTGTATATGTACATATGTTTTGTAAAAAAAAAATGTAGTTACATACATGCATACTTATGTATGTACATCTTATCATATACATACATACATTTGTACATACAACAATAAATTTAATTAGAAAAATTTGTGTTAAGGAACTAAGACTTTTAGGCAAAGGAAGCCTCCTAATGTTATTTAAATTAACATTTGCCTTCAAAAGATTTGTTTTTTTCTTGGTAAATATTGTTAAAGTGACGAAATATCTCTTGGTAGTTTTAAATTTAAAAATTAATTTTTTCTGCCAGATGCAGAAAGAAAGTCGCATTAATATTTTAACTAATTAAGCTGACTTTGGGTAGTTAAAAAAGTTTGCACAAGAACTCATATTCTTGGGCAGTCGCAACAACAATGAGTAAGTTTGGAAAAACAAAATTGTTTTTTTTCCCGTTGGGGAACACTCCACTGCACATTGTCCAAAAAGTACCAAAAGTTTTGGTTTCCCCATTTCCACTGCGATTTTCCCTTAGCATTCTGAAGTCCATACAACAAAATTTTTCAAGGCGAAATGGACGCGCCAAAAAAAAGGGGGGCACCGCACACACACAAAAGAAACTCGAGAGTAAAACAAAAAAAAGATATCCCCAAACAGACGCACACACATATAAAATACGCACCAAGACGAAAGCTCCAACACACCCATACAAATACACACAAACAGAAGTTGCGGTTGAAGCATACAAAAGTACAAGGGCAAATACAATAACAACAAGAAGCGGCGAAAATAAAAATGCGAAAAAAACGTAATACATAAAGTGAAGGGGAAGGAGATGGAGGAAACTCCAAGAACATGTGCAGAAACAACGGCGACAAACGAAAGAGATACAAGCTGTAGTTGTAGTTGTAAAAGTCCCCACAAAAAAAAGTAAAAGAAAATCGAGGAGCAAAAAAATTCAGCAACTTGTGGAGGTTGAAGGGGGCGGAATGGGGGTGGGGGGGTGTGTGTACAGATGGCCGGCAAAACTTTTGCAGCGAAAATATAAAAATGGAGCGCACGTCTGTGACAAAAACAACAAAAGTGGGAAAAAAAAAAGGTGGATGAGGAGGGTGGGGGAGAGGGGAAAAGAGAGCATGAATGGGAAGTCGACGTCTGCCAGTCGCCGCAAGAAGAAGAAGAAGCAACGGCGGAAGGAGGACTTTGAATGTGTGTGAGTGAGTGGGAGAGCGAGAGCGGGTGGAAATGGACCAACGTTTGAGTTTTTTTTCTTTTTCGCTGCCCCCCTTTTTAGCTTGAGTAATTTTTTATTTCTCAGCAGCGGCGGCGACTTGAGTGCGAAGCAAGTTGAGCGCTCGTTTATTTGCTCAAGCAAACAGCACTCGTCACATTGGCCGCCACTGTAATGCGGTTGCTGTCCCCGCTTAAGTGGTTGCTGTTTAAATAAGTTAATGTTAACACTTAACAGCGAAGCGAATTTCCGCTGTTGCAATTAACATAACACTTTTTGTTTACAGAATTTAAAATATTTAATTAATATAAGTTTTATATAGACTAGCATATTTTCAATTCAATTGTGATCTACTTAATTTAATAATTATAAGTAAAATAAATGAGCTAAGTCAATAAGATTTGTAAAAAAAGGGAAATAAGTCTGATTAATCAGTGCTGTAGTGATTTTTTTAATTTTGTACAAAAAATGTAAGAAGGGTTTTTTTTTTAGTTCATACATTTATTATATAAACCATATTATTATGATCTAGATATTATTCCGGAAATTGAGTAAGGGCTGGTTACGTATATTTGATGATTCTGAAATATTTTATACAATATACTTTTTACAAAATTCTTTAGCTTAATTTATAAAAAAATCAAAAAAATGGTCATTTCTTGAAACATTTTATCTACACTTTAAATGCTTCAAAAGCGCATTTTCTAAAACTCACTTTTACACAAAAAGTTAGGAAAGTTAAGTTAGCTAACTTTAAAACCGATTTGAATTCTTAAATGGGTCAGTTCAATCAACACTAGTACGGTTTTAAATGGATAAATAACTTATAAGGACATCAAATGCTGTCGCTCACCGATCCAATTAGTTTCAGAATTGATTAGCCTAATTTATTATGGGCTAGAAATCGATATATTTTTAAAGCTCCAGAGCACAGAGCATGCAAATCAATATTAATTACCAGTTGCGGCAACCATATCGATAGTAAACGCAACTACATTTCCCCGATAAATGCTCGATGGAATAAGTTCTCTAGAATAGAGAGTATACTATATGCCCCGGAGCAACATCGGCAGCAACAAAAACTAATGAAGCACACAAATGACAATTACAATGGGGCGTTGTCGTCAAAGGCAAAAGCAACAATGCGAGGGCACGTTGGTGCACCGAGAGAAAAGTATACTTGTTGAAAATCAATATTCTCGATGCAACCGAACTATAAGGAAAACTTATTCAATGTGTTCGTTATATCTGTTTTACAAATTACTTTATAGTATTTTGGAAAAATATTTTACATTTGTAAAAACCGTAATAATTATAACATTTGATCTATATATTTAAAGTGTAGACATTAGGTTGGAATTTACATAGTTTGATAATGTACTAATTGTTATATATTTAAATCAAATTTCAAGAAGGAATCTGTTTGGTGCAGTTTCTGTTTGGTTTCACGATCTCTAGATTTGATTTGTTTGCAGTGTAGCATACTTGTTTCGGTGGGTGGCATTCAGATAAATACGGGAGAAAGGGTGGCGTTGGGGAAAAGGGGTTTTCAGAGGGAGAGGGAGCTGTGCCCAGATAACGACGACCCTGAAAGTAATTGTACTCATACCGCTCCGCCTCTATATTTGTGAGTTCAATTTAAAACAAGAGAGAACGCTATAGTCGGGTGCCCCGACTATCAGATACCCGTTACTCAGCTAAGGGAGTGCGAGGGAGATAGATATATAAAATCTTTGATCGGGCATAACTTTTTAACGAATGGTCCGATTTGAAAAATTTCTTCTACATTTCGATAGGTATTGATAGTCACAATAAAACTGCATTTTTAGTTTTCCAAAATCTTTAATGGTGTAGGCGCCAGACACCTTTCAAAAAATGGTGTAGGGCGATTGAGGGCGTTAGAGGGGGCGTGGCGCCATTTTGAAATAAACTTGCGCTGCGTAGGAACTCCAAGAATATGCATGCAAAATGCCAATCCTCTAGCTTTTATAGTTTCCGAGATCTCAGCGTTCATACGGACGGACAGACGGACAGACGGACATGGCTAGTTCGACTCGGCTAGTGATCCTGATCAAGAATATATATACTTTATAGGGTCGGAAAAGCTTCCTTCTCCCTGTTACATACTTTTGCACGAATACAATATACCCTTTTACTCTACGAGTAACGGGTATAAAAAGAACCACTTTTGTGGTTTGGCTAGCTAGATGTTATGTTTGTTTGACAAACCGATTAGGAGGTGGTAATTGTGGGTGCAGTGCATTTCATAACTGATGAGCAGTGGAATTTGAACAAATCTACTAACTTAGCTATAAATCTCATTTTGTATTGTATGTATTCCTTTACTACAATGAAAAACTAATGGAAAATCAATACCCATGGAATTAAATATAATTATTTATTTACAAATTAAACCTGGTTTTAGAATTTTGGTTTATAATTACTTTATTTAATCCTAATAAACATGAAAACAGAAAGCAATATTGGGTAAATCAGATGTCAATACGCCGAATGACTGATAGCATTATAATTTTATTGCTAATATTTGTGACATTTAACAAAAAAGAGATTTACGAGTAATCAGATATGAAGAAAGATTCTAAAAATAGTCTCCCACTAAGTTATCTTATCCATAAAACGGAAAAATTCACATGTGGTACTTTTCTATTGTGAAGACTGTATAAACTCACTATGGTAATGGTAACTTATGAAATGCAATCCGATAGGGAAATATATCTTAACCGCAAAACTAAAACATAAACATGGGGGCTTTTCAGAACCTAACTTTATGTTCTGTAATAAACAAAAACGAATAGGCATACATAAGTTTATCAAATTGGTTAGGAACAATATTTTCTTTTTTTAATTGACTGTATAAAATCATTTGCAATTAATCCCTTATAACACTCTAAGCTTTTTCTATATATGAAGAGCTGATCCTGATAAATTTTCAACATCTTACAACTAAGAATTACTTGATTAATTAACATCCAATATCGACTCACCTGTAATTCCGATTCGGTGACGTCGATTTCCCCACGGTAAACAAAATCAATGATGGTTTTCAGGTCAGTGAAGATAATGTCGGCGGGCAGGATGATTGTGGGATGTTTGCATGGGTTTTCGAGGAGTAGTTTTTGGAAATACGTCGAGCAGGCGGACAAGACAACCTAAAATAAGTAGGTTTATTAGATTGATATGCTCAATGGTTGGATACTTTATAGATACTCACCTTGTGCGCCTTTAGGGATCCGTGTTCGCAGGATAGGGTGACGTCCACAAAGGACAGATCCTCGCGCAGCTGCTGGAACACTGACGTCATCGTATTCTGATAGTTATTCCAGCGCAGGCTGAAATACTGATGTCCTCGTACCGCTGCCATTTTAATGTTTTCTTCTTCCTTTTCTTTCAAGCTTCCTTGTGGAACTCCTGTTGCTGTCTTCTTTGTTTATGGTTTGTTTGGCGTGCTCAACACGTTGTGCTTATATATTCCGTATCCTCCTGGAAATGCGAAAAAAGCTTCAGTTTAATGTGGTTTATTTCGAGATGGGTGGTTGGGAAATCAATCAATACAAAATGTAAGGATGGCTGGCTGGCTGGCTGCATCCTCATCCGATTTTGAGTTCTTGGCGAATTGCCGTTCCCGATGCAACTGAATCACCACCAACCACATGTTGAAGATGCTATAAAAAGGAGTCGCAGTCAGTCGGTCCATTGTGTTTGAGAGCTTTGCGACGAGTTTCAGGGAATAAGGTGGAATGCGCAGAGGGGCGCAGACAGGCTCGAACGGGGTGGAGAAACTATGCCGAAGACAGGTAGAAGAAACTATCCTAGATGAATTCTTGTCGAACAGCTGATATCCTGTAGGATAATCGGTTTATTTGACAGTTTCCAAATAGCCAAGTTTGTAATTATTTGATATTCCTTATTTCAGGCAATAACTACATATTTAAAAGTCAAATTATATCTAACTATATTTATAACTCTTGAAACCATTTCATTTTTATACCTTCTTCTGGGATATTATTATTTGAACCTGATTAGCTGGGATTTTCTATCACAAATATGTAGTTTCGAAGTAAGATCCTTTATCTTTAATTAATGATAACCCAGCGACATCCCAACGAATATCAAGTATTTTTAGTTTACTTAGTGCTGGTCATGTCGCGTGGTTTTTAGCACTGCTGGAATGGTTTTGTTTTGCACATTTTCATGTAAAATGCTGGGCCAGTCCCAAAGGAAGAAAACTGAAACCGAAACCAGTTTGTAGTGAAACTTCTTTTTCATTGCCCTCGTAAGGGGTATGTATAATATTATGTACAAAAGTTTGTAACGAAGAAACTAATACTATTCTGACGTTTATTTATTTATATTAACTTTTTAATCAGAATTGTAATAAATATAGTTGAGTAAGACTCGAAATATGATTTAGAAATTCGTTCTTTAAGAAGAAACTAGCATATATTTTTACGAAGAACTGTCAACAACTTTATAAGATAATCGAAATATATAAAGTTTTTAAGTTTCTTTAAAAACGGACAACAATATCCTAACATACGAATTTCTGATAAAGTGCTTCTATAAATTTATAGGGTATCTTAAATTCTCCCTTCAGAATCAAACTTCCTTTCTCGTTTTCAATGGCACGTATTGGTGCCTGCAAGTTGTTTTTGCTAGTTGGGGGCATTGTCAAAATAAAAAGAATATAAAAAAAGAATAATAGGAATGCTGAAAGGATGCTCGAAGGGGCAACTTGCCGAGCAAATAGAATGGGAGGCAATGGAACGATGAAGAGGGGGGAGCAGGAGGTGAAACCAACTTTTGCTTGCAATTTTCAATGCGCAGGTTAAAATGCAACCACAATTTTATGCCAAACAATAAGGGAGAATTTCAAGGGATTTTTCATTACAAAGTCAAATTCTACAGTGGAACTTGTTTTGATTTTTTCTGTTAAAAATTATTCCAAATACATTTATTTAAATTATAGAAAATTCGTTTCTGTATCTTAAATTAGAAAAAGATGTGAAGATTTTTAGGAAAACTTTGTAAGTTCATCATTTTCAAATATTTGGACTTAAATAAGCTCCACTGTATTTTCAGTGAATTTTTTAAGAATATTCGCAATCAAAACAAAACTGTCGGAAAGAAAAAAAGTGTGAAGAGAGGGAGGAAGAATAGGTGTTGCCACCCACTCCCACTCAAAAATCTGGCGCCTCTCTCGCTCTCTCTTTTTTTTGCGCCCAGAGAGGCTTATCATTAATCGCGCATTATGCGGTCGGTTTTGTTGTTACTACTCTTCTTCTTTCTTTACTAGACCAATCCACGTTTTTATTTCTGCTATTGTTCGCCCCATTGTTGCTATCCCGCTCTCGCACACACATGCAGCAAGTTTGCCGCCTTTGCCTTTACCTTTTGGAGCCTCTCCCTTAGCATTCCCCCCGCTTTTTCCTTCCTTATGCATGTTTATTTGGCAAATGGATAATGTGTGTTCGTTCTACGGCTTTTTCACTTTTCTTAGCTCTTTAATAGTTCTTTCCTGCACTTCATGACTTTTCACCATACAAACAGTGGGCCAAATTCGCAAATTGTTGCTTTACGGAACTTAATAACTACATTTATTATATATTTTTGAGAAAAAATAAAAATTACAAAGCGATCCTTAATAGGGTCTTCCAGATCCATTCACCATCCACCATCCCCTGAACGGGTGGTCCGGTCCGTAAGGTTTTGCTGTTCCGAAATTTTCCCAGTTAGTCCGCCATCCAAATTTTACGGACTTTGACGGGCTCTTTTATGCGCTAGTTAGGCGATGTTTTTGCTGTGCAACTCTGAATTCTTCCTCTTGACTGTAAAAATTGGAACGATGACTACGAGAACAAACCAAATATCTATCGTTAAATTATTTGTATTTTGTTTTGAGCGGAAAAGCATTTGCTAACAGGTTGTGCGGCCCAAAATGTAGGCTGTTCTGCGAACGAAAACATCAATGTTTGGAGCGAAGTCTCAAAATATGTTCTGCAATTCGTAAATACTAACTAACATTAATTAATTTTAATAAATATTAATTAAATATTTTGTCGAGTTGAAATCCCCCTTCGTTTATGTTGAGATGAGCAACTGCTCTTAAAGTCAGCTGTTATTGGATGTGGATGTGGATGGAGCTCTGTGGGAACACGAGTTTCACATTTGTCAAAAATCCCAACCGTTTCATAAGTATGGACTTATGAGAAGAGCCTATTAGTTTTCTTCGGGAAATCAGCTGTCGGTTAATCAAGCCCAAAAAGGCTTAGCAGAGAGTCCGAGTCCCTGCTCGAGAAAGCCAAAATACCTGAGCAGGGACTTTATGTGTTCGAGAAATGTTAGCCGCACTCGAGAAACCGGCCCTCAGAGTTATACTAGTAGAAAAATATTACTCTTTGTAGTGTGACCGACGTTTTCAGAGTTCATCCGCAATGCATGTAGCATGGTCTTATTGTAAATCAGCTGGGTTGACAAACAGCAAATAAATGAAAAACAAATTTACCCTTATTTAAAAAATAAAAACATCTATACAAACCGAAAATACTTTATTATTATCAGGGCTGTGAACCCATATTATTTTGGCATGGGTTCGGTTCGTGGTTCAAACCTAATCGACCGATAAGGTTCTGGTTTGCGAACCGGTTCATTGATGAGCCCAATCAGGGTTCAGGTTCGAACCAGGGTTCAAATAAATCGTTTTTTTTTAAATTAAATAAGAATATTAAAAATATGATTTGTAAAGTGTTCATCAGTTAAGGTTAACTATCATATCCACCAATATATCACAGACACAAAACAAATTTTTTTTCTTGAACCGAACCGAATTTCAAGAATAATAGCTTCGGCTCGGAGTGGTTCACAGCCCTGATTATTATTATAACCAATTTTCAAAATCATTGAACCGATCAATACATATGAATAACATGTTATTAACTAATTACAAACTAAAATGCCCAAGTTGATTATACTGGGAAAATTGTCAATTATCAAAATGCTTATAACACGTGATATCTGGAATTAAATAAATCCCACGATACCCAATTTTGATGTTGACATTATAAGTATTACTTAATGGTTTTGATAGTAGCTTTAACGTTTCTTGGCCCACTACAAATTCCATTAACAGTATATTTGTACAATTGCAGTAGTTGGTAGCTCTGTAAATTTGATTTGCTGACTGTTACGAAACCGCATACAAATAAAGTAGCCCACTGTAAATTACTAAATCCATTCTGTACCGGGCCCACTGTCCACTGGAAGGCAACTTCGTTTTCGTTGCGTCTCTACTTTGGCTTTGCATGGTGTGCATGCGAGCAAGCGAGATAGCTGTTTTGAAAGGGCGAAGGACGGGTGGGGAGGGAGCCACGAAAAAGAAGAAGAAGAAGAAGGGGAGGGGGAGGCAAGGCGCAAGACAAATGACAGCGCGCTGCGAAATGAGTGAGTGGGTGAAGGAGAGGCGAAAAGAAAATGAATTTTAAACATTTTTGTTTTGATTATTATTGTTCTTGTTCGTCGCAAAACTTTGCAAAGCAAACGGGCGAGGAGCGGGAAAGGGACAGTCGAGCGGAGAGTGAGAGAGCGAGTGGGAGAGAGAGAGGGGAGAGCGATGTAATGCAAATGTAGTGCTGAACAATTGCATTTGCCAATTGAAACCAATTGAAAGGTTTGCAGTATTTTTATTTCTTCTCCCCTGCTCACCATTTATTTATTGCACTCCGCAAACAACAAATATGTTCGCCTCTTATTTTTAGTTTAGTTTTGTGGGGCTCTGTCTCTTTACCTTTTCGCTATTTATATTTGATTTTCGCTGCTGCTGCAATTTGCCGCCTGCCTTTTTGCATAATAATAGAGGAAATACGTCAAAGAGTTCCCGTTACGTTGCGTTTTGTTGTTGTTTTTGTAGCTGCTTCTTTTTTTGTACTGCATGCGTATTTACCGCCAGTTTTGAGTTGTTTTTGCTGCTGCCTTTCTTGTTTTTTTTTGCTCTTTCGCCTGTTCACTTCTTTTTTATTAAATTTTTTTCGCTGTTATATTTATTTTTCGCTGCGCCTTTTGCTTCTACGCTCGCTCACGCACACACGCGCGCACGCACCGCACGTACACACACACACGCATTGCGATTGGTTTTTCATAATTCGCAAAGCAGAAACTTTAATTTTATTCTATGATGATTTTCTCGGGCTCTGGCACGCTGTCGCTACATATTTTTTGCATTTGGCTAACCATTACCATTGTCGCCGCACTTTGACCGCTTCATAATGGGCTGTATTGAAATTTTCCCAACCGCGCTTTTCCGCACTCTTTTTCGCGCACGCACCGAATTTCGCTGGCAAAACGGAATTTAAAATAATAATTATTTTTTCAGCTCGTCGTTCATCGGAGTGCTCGTGTTCGCCATTTTCGTGTGGCGCTGCCAGACCGTCGAAAGGTGCTAAAAGGTAGCGAAAGGTGTTAAAAATGTTAAAACTACTTGTGCTATATTTAGAATTGGTTCCTTATTAAGTTTAAATCTTTCTTCTTTTATTTAGTTACTTTCCTTAGTAGAAAAATCCGCGCAATTCTGTTAATTTCTCGACATTTCTTAGCTAGGTGGCATCACCTTATCGGCTGTTCCTTGCCTCGCCGCTCGGACCAGCTAGTTGTCCCGCTCGCACTGCTGGCACTTGATATATTGATTTTTTTCACTATGGACTTTGCTTTGGGCGCGCAAAAACCTGAAGTTTGAAAGTACTAATTAGATAAACCTAAATTGTAAATATGTTTATATTCCAAGTTTGAACTATTTACTCTTTTGTGATGTATGTTTAAGACTTTGTATCAAGTATTCCAACCGAATTTATTTGTGTTGCTTTTATATGTAAAATGTCATAAAATAAAATAGGAGAAACGCAGAATTTAAGTTTGTTTAATTAAATAAATTGGCCTTCTAATATGACAGTTTTTACATGTATTTATTATATTTCGTTAAAAAAAAAGAAACACAAAAACACACACTAAGAGTTGCCACCCGGTTTTATAGGTGCCCAAACAAAACCTAGCTGCCATGTAACTACCGATAGTCATCGAATCGTCTATCGATGTTTTGGCGCCACTTATCTAGAAATTCAAACACATTAGCCCGTTAAAACTCGATCATTACATTAAATTTAGAAACCCGTTTAATGCTCGTGTGCTTGCAAGTCATGACTGCTAAAATGCCAAAAAGACTTTATGTTTTTATAATGAGCAAATAAATATTCGCCAGCAATAACGTGCAAATTTGCATAATGAAGGCGAAACCATTCAAATGAGTTGCACTTTTCCCCCGCTGCCTTAATTTGTATAAATATGTGCGAGTGGGTGGGAGTCGCCTAGCCCCCCATAAAAAACCATAAAAACGAAGCTAGCATACAAAACGACTGATTTGCAGCGTAAAAATATATATATCTATGTGTATTGAGATTTGCATTTGGATGCGTGGAGCTGCGGGTAAAAGCTAATAGCTAATGGAGAACTTACGTGCCAATTGACATTCATGAGTACCCAAGGTCGAATACATTAAAATAATTGCATGTTCTAGCTCCAAAGCAATAGAATAGTATAGAAAACAAGACAGAAACAAATAAAACAATCATAATTGTAGCATGATCGAGTCGGAAATTAATTGCCCTGGTTTTCCAACTTTCCAGCGCGGAAAAATCGATCGAATGTGAGTAGCTATAATAAAGGCTATTTCACATTTCTTTCATGGTTTAAAAAGGAAATCACACACACCAGGGGTTTTCTCAAAAGTAAACTGAATACATTCACTTTGTAGCCCAGATTTCTGGTAACAGAACACATAAAACAGGTCTTTGAGTAGGCAAAAGGTTTCAATTGTTACCTGCATTGTCACCAAAAAACAACCTCACATCTAGCCACAATAAAAAAATCCTTGAATCCTTGAATACTCATATTATAGCCTTAAAAAGGTTTCAATCCTTCAGAGAGAGGGTGACACCCTCTGGATTGGATTTTCTGTAAAATAAGTATAAAACATGGACTGCGAAATTAATAATTTAGTGGTAACCATTCTAACTTAAAATATAATATTTAGTTGTAATCAAAAATATTCAGGGTAACCTGGACTTGATAGAGTGTTGAGATCAAATGATATTTAAATGATAAGGAAAATTCTTTACAATTATTTTATTCGTTTTAGTACAATCCGTGCACAATGGGTTGATAGGTAAGAACTTTACATCACGCGATTTTGAAAATTTTTTGCATATTTTTCCGCAGAAGGGGGGGGGGAGTGAGAGATAGACATACGGGCGCTTTACCATCCCACTAGCGCCACCTGGTGTTAGCCGGGTTTCAAACCTTTAGCCGAGTTTTTCAAACCCGGTTCGCGTCTAGGGAATATGTGCGCCACCTGGAATTAGTCGAGTTCCAAACCCGGTTCGCGTCTAGGGAATATGTGCGCCACCTGGAATTCGTGGAGTTCCAAACCCGGTTCGCGTCTAGGGAATATGTGCGCCACCTGGATTTAGTCGAGTTCCAAACCCGGTTCGAGTCAGGGGAAATGTACGATTTGTATGTAAAATAAAAGCTAATGTAATTAAAAGCAGTGTCCTTAAAAATCTACTGTATGTCTATCTCTCAATCTCCCCCCCTTCTGCGGAAAAATATGCAAAAAATTTTCAAAATCGCGTGATGTAAAGTTCTTACCTATCAACCCATTGTGCACGGATTGTACTAAAACGAATAAAATAATTGTAAAGAATTTTCCTTATCATTTAAATATCATTTGATTCAACACTCTATCAAGTCCAGGTTACCCTGAATATTTTTGATTACAACTAAATATTATATTTTAAGTTAGAATGGTTACCACTAAATTATTAATTTCGCAGTCCATGTTTTATACTTATTTTACAGAAAATCCAATCCAGAGGGTGTCACCCTCTCTCTGAAGGATTGAAACCTTTTTAAGGCTATAATATGAGTATTCAAGGATTAAGGATTTTTTATTGTTGGCTAGATGTGAGGTTGTTTTTTGGTGACAATGCAGGTAACAATTGAAACCTTTTGCCTACTCAAAGACCTGTTTTATGTGTTCT